>JADLZN010003806.1:0-459804 GCA_018155175.1 Sinocyclocheilus anophthalmus
CTCCCTCGCTGGAAGACGGCGAGGGCCACGTCACATCATCAGCCGAGCTCCATCTAAAGCCTATGGTTTACATAAGAGACACGGTGCGACACGAGCGATACCCTTTACCACACACGAGAGGTGCAGAGATCCACCCACTGGCGTCCAGAGCTGTCACGAGCATATGCTAATGCGACAAGATTGAGGAAAAGAGCCACTGCTATAAGCACTGTATGCAAACAGGCTTCTCGGACTGAAGAAAAAGACACAAGTCTCGCTGTGGATGGAAAACGAGTGGAAGCTTAGGAAGACTTGAAGGTTTCGTGGATCTTGACTGCAATTTGCGCTTCATGCTCTGCAATCGTGTGATTTTTCAAATGTCACATATTTAGAACAAGACCTTCAACTATCTTAGTGTGGAGCAGACTGCCAGTTATGAATAATTTCTCAACATTCATACATTTCTCACATACGTAGCACTTTTTTCCAACAACTAGCATGGGAAATATATATCTTGAATGTCTAGACCAGCTTATAACCAGGCTTGTATTCAATTCAGAATTGAAGAATCAGGTTTTTTTTTTCTCAGTTCATGAGTTGGAAACTGAATTGAACTGGTCACATCAGAGGAATGACTGGAATAATTTATAACCTTCAAACAAGCATTTTTATTTTTATGGTTTTTGGAAGGCTGTCAAGCCAACATTCAAATATTGTCTAGACAAATTTTCAGTTACATGAATTTGAATTCATTTTAATTTTACTTCCTTATATTTAAATTTGAATGGCAATTCTACATCATGTTTGCTACCTAAATTAAAATTCAGCTGGAAATTAAAATACATTATAAATTCAATTCTGAATTGGGCACAACCCTGCTTTGACCAGCATGAATATCAATGCAGTAAGTGTTGCTGTTTAAGCTAGTCGAGAAGCCTTGTTGGAACACCATCCTTTGGGGACCAGCACCCAAAAATGTTCTCATCTTTGCAATTACTTTTCTTGATCACCTTGTTCAATTCCTTTTCTTGGTCAATTCCAGTCTTAGTGAGTGTCTCAAAAAACTGGGGCCTGGATGTATTTGGAAACCAAATTATTACTGCTGCTTTGTGGTGGGTATGAAACAAGATGCCGTCGGCTGCACAATTGTTACTCCACGAACAAGAGTTTCTAATTTGCAAACAGCTGATGGGCCAGAACTTTCTGAGCCGATCAAATGTGACAGCATCAAAGAGTGAGCTAAAGCAGACAAACTTTACAGCCTCTCCATCAGATATGAAATCCCAAGAGAGGGTGGAAATGAAGACTAAAGAGAGAGAGAGTGAGCGAGCAAGAAAAGAGCTTGAGGGTTATTGTGGGATAGACTCCCTAATTTACACATGCAGATAGGCCCACATAGACACATGATATAACAAAAGTGACAGGGTTATGAACACTGCAAATATGCGTATATACATACTGTATACAGTATGTGTAAGTTATGGACTGTATTTAAACACTACTTCACCACACTCAGTTGTCTGGTCCCGTCTGTATCCAGTGAGTAAAGAACGCACCTGCTATACTTACCTGCTGTTACTCCTTCTCCTTGAGCTTCCTCAGACTGTTACCTTGCAGTTAGAATATACAGTATTACCTTACTCCATTGTTTACATCCCTGTTTAGTTCTTGCCTCTGACGTTCGTCAAAAAAAAGCTCAGTGCCGATCCTATCCTCTGTGTCTCTCGCTCATCCTGTGCGATAGTAACATCTAAAATGGTATAAAACGAAATATATATTGAAGGTTGAATAATCCATCCTAGTCACTAGGAAGCTTCCATCTTAAGATGTGCCAGTGGGATCAACCTCAATCAACAGCATCTCATCAGCCCAAGCTGGACTTATTAAAAACTTTCATCAGTGTGACAGAGGGGCATCGCTCCCAGATAGGGTGTGAGCGTCCGTGTGGAATGACAGCGGGGCAAGATGCCAGTCTTCTTAGGGGGCATGACTGTGCCAGAGCCCTGGAGCCTGTGCCCTTATGCCAAGGACAGGTGTGGTGGAACACTTGATTCAGACAAATTTGATCTAATTTATACATTTATTTTCTTTTGTGCAACCAATTGCATTGTCTTTTTTTAAGCATTACTTTATTTTAATATTGACATAATGAATAAAATAAATAAAAAGTTTTTTTTTTACATGTATATTTATAAAGATGTCATACATTTATTATATATTTTTAGTATTTATAATATTCATTGTATTTATTAATATGATAAACTATTCGAAGCGCATGTATTTTCATTCTAAACAAACATGACAATCAGTAACATTCAAAAATTCAGTAGGTTTTGTCTTATGTTCATTATGCAAAAATGCAGTCAAAAATAGCAATTTTGAGAAATATTATTACAATTTAAAAAAACTGTTTTCTATTTGAATATATTTTAATGTAATTTATTCCTGTAATGGCAAACTAGTTTTTAGCAGCCATTACTCCAGTCTTCTGTCACATTAACATTATTATTAGTTAAAAAATGTGTGCTGCTTAATGAAGTGTGAACAGAAAGTTTTAAGAACATCATTTATTTGTAAAATATTTTTTGTAACTTCTTTTTTGTAACATTAAACATTTATTTACTGTCACTTTTGATATATTTAATGCATCCTTGCTGAATTTTCTTTCAAAAAAAAAAACTTATTGATTCCAAACTTTGGAACAGTAGTGTATATTTGCCTATAGTAGACACTACTTGACTTTTAGTTCATTATTCTTAGATATCACACGCACATTAACATGAGAGCTCCATTCAGATGGAAGGTGCGAGCTCACCTGCTAGCATATCTTGTTAAGGCTGTTTTTTATTCCATGTGAGATCAGAGGCCGGATCCCCATGAGGTCAGCACTTTCTCTCTTCCCCCAGTGCTATAAGGTGCCTACTCATGCCACGAAGAGACAGGATCTAATAGATTGATACACAGGTTTTGACATGCTATTTGAGCGTGCAGCCGCCCTGTAATTGGCCACGTCATCATGCATTAAATTAACGATATATAGAGAAGTGCCCAGAGACGAGTGTCTTTGGCCGATCCATCAGCCGTCAGGACAAACTACATCTGACGGCTCTCTCAGTGGGGCTAAGAGCAGCGAGACAGGGAGGGAGAGAGAGGAGCAGCAAGGAAGGATTTCAGCAGCAGGCCTTCTTATAGTATTGCTCTTGCTGATGAGGATGTGAGATTGTGTGAGAAGGTTTTTATTAAAAAAAAAGTCTTTCCAGGTTGACCTCTCAATCGTTCATCCAGATGATCATCTCATGCAGCTCAAGGTACTTTCTTTTTATTTGAAGTGCTGGGGGTAACGCATTACAAGTAACGCGAGTTACTTTTTCAAATAAGTAACACCAGTTACTTTGTTTTCCTTGTCTTGACTGACAGCTCTCGTGTTGCCATGTTGACAGAAATCATGAGTAAGTGCAGAGCGTTGTGTGTGAACAATCTTACTGTAGTTCTAGACTAAATATAAACATGTATTTACTCATCTCACCTGCACAAAAACAGATTCAGTATTCCTCAAAATGAATAAAAACAGTCAAATGCAAACTCAAAATATTATACAAACCTGCATTAATTAAATATGTTAATTAAGACAAATATCATTTATGCATTTAATCCCATTTTTATTAACCAAATGTCTCTACTGAACTTTGATGATCCAATTCAACCATGCTTAGCAAAAATGACACAAATTATTTTTTTATTTACATTTTTTTGCTGAATAGTGTTGAATTTCATGCAATTCTTCAGCTGCACCCTCTACTGTACAGACGTGAATTTACATTTCCTTCAGCCTGAGGTGTATTCATTTCATTTTTGTTGTGAAAGGGCTTTTACATTTGTAAAAGAAGAACTTTTTATATTAAAAACAAACAAGCAAGTCCATATGAGAAAAAGTAACTCAAAAGTAACATAACACATTACTTTCCATAAAAAGTACGTAGTTACCTTTTAGGGAGTAACACAATATCGTAATGCATTACTTTAAAAGTAACTTTCCCCAACAATGCTTCTTTTTGACTAGCGAAAATTACCCTATAGCAACACTTTTTGGGTAATATTATTATATAAAATGTATCTTATTAACCTATGTAAACTAACAAAATTTACATACATATGCCAATAACGCTCTCAGCTTAAATGCAGAGATATTTTATAAAGATCCTATAAGTATGTCATTGTGGTTGGTTCTTATGAAAAAAATGTCAACAACTGACTATCAAAATTCGTCCAACCGTGTGTGTTTGGTGGCGGGACTATT
The DNA here is from genome assembly GCA_018155175.1 of Sinocyclocheilus anophthalmus. NCBI lineage: Eukaryota > Metazoa > Chordata > Actinopteri > Cypriniformes > Cyprinidae > Sinocyclocheilus > Sinocyclocheilus anophthalmus. The sequence goes on from JADLZN010003806.1 coordinate 4,277, forward strand.
TATTTAATGATTTATATATACTGATTATTTCATTTTGAGTGAACTTATCCTTTAATGACGTTCATAATTGGTCACTGTCCTTTCTTTGAGAGGTAATTTCTGTTGATTGTGTATTGATTCTATTGATTATGTTATTGATATTGCAATAAAACTGCAGTTTTCCTGTTGTTGTTTTCATTTACTGGATTGACTCAACAGTAAAACCCTGTAAGCATCTCACTCCCTTCTAAAAGCTTTTATATACATCAGGCATTTGCTCTAAGTTCCTGGAGATCCACAGTTTCCATGTATGGTGCTTAATACAGCAACCATACAATGATTAGCTGATCTCTGAGTCCTGCTGTTAAACTAAAAAGAACAAAGGGTGAGATGGAAAATATGACATTCGTTTCTATGAAGATCTGGACTCAGCCCAGTCTGGAGAACAATTATTCAGTTGGATATATTCACGTAGTGCACAAATTATTAAAAAATATCACCTCATGCTGCTTAAGGGTGTGAGCAAGATGGAGGTGTATAATATGGAAACACTGACAGAAGCCATTTTGGTCTTTAAATTCCCTTAAAAAAGAAGAGTGACCTTTACTTAGAAGTTATATAAAGGTGCAATTTAAGCAGACTCTCTGGAGTTCAGATTTATTAACATGAAATCTGAAGTGGAGCATACTTTATTGCCCCATGCTCTGCCGCAGGACTTACGGGGGCCTTTGCCATTTCAAGCTCTCAATATTACCATGTTATTATTTCATTATTTCTTTATACTGATCCCTAAACTCAAATGCGGCCATAAGTGCCAACGACGTCAATTTAAAAGGGAAAAGTACTTGCGATATATATATTGAAAGGCAATCATCGCAGTGACTCATATCTACAGGTTCTCACCCATGGGTTTTCTTTGGCTGAGGGTATCGCTTACAAATGCTCACTCAACTCAGCCTCTCACACCCTTCCACTTTCTCTCTCACACACACTCCCCACCCTTTGTATTTACACAGCACCGTTATAGATCTAGTCAAAGGGCCCAGGTTTATTTTCCTTTGCACGGGGGATGTAAGCATTGAAAACACAAGCTGTGTTTGAGGGAGGAAGTTGGCGAGACAACAGAGGATACTTTATGCCGCCGACACAATGGGGAGAGGATCACAATGGCATCCTGCCGAGCCAGTGGCACACAACGTGGAATTACAGCAAGTGGGACTTAAAGCACTGTAGATGGGGCGGGGGGATCCACTGCAATCAGATGCATCACAAGCAGAGCTCAAGAGATGCTTGCTTCGCTCCTAGTGGTGACCCAAATGTTTAAGCTGAATAAAGCTTTGAGGGAAGTGTGCCGTGTTGTATAAATACTGTACATGGCACTTGTTCTTTCCTCCCACTTCATGACTGAACCAAAGTGTGCACTGGAGATCAGTGAGACACATCCAAACAAACACCATATCTCATAGTCAGCAGCGAAGTGGTTGCCACCTTCAATTACGGAGCATCAAAACAGGCAGTTGTGCAGTCTCTTTTTTCCCCACTTCTTCTTGATAGTTGCTCAGACTCCAGTCGTTAACATGCTCAACCTGGCACTTCCCGCTCATGACTTATCGCAATCCCCCTTGTTGACTTTCACATCCACATTTTAGACCTTTGCGTGCGTCACTGTCCTACATTATGTACCTCCAGGTGTCCTTACAGAGGGCTATCTGCAGCCATCTCAGCAGGGGTGCCGAGGGGCTCTGTCACGGGCCCTGCTGTCAGGCCTAGCCCCTTTGACAGGGAGCAGCGTGGCTGCTAATAAGGGTATTCATCACGACAGCCAGGAGCCGTGACTAGAGAGCCTGCGCCACTCGATTGTCCCTCAAATATGAACTTATCATTTAATTACTCTCCCGTGCCTCTTGATTGCCTTGTCAAGATGCAGGTTAGTTAAGAGAAGAGATATCTTCTCGCTGCCCGGGCCCCGGCCCTTGCCGTGACAACTGCTCATCTCATCAAAACATCAGCTGCCCGGGTGATCCTCGAAAATGAGATTCAATTTCAATTTTCTTCCCCCCTTGCTCAGGGTTGGAGTCATGAAGTGGGAAGATCCATAAGTGGGAGAACATTTGATTGCTACACAGTTAGCAGAATAAACAGGGGAGAGAGAACTGTGAATCTGTTTTGGTTCTTGGCGAGATGAAAGAAGTAGTTCATCCAAAAACATTGATTTACTCAATCATCTTAACTCACACATTGTGGTTGTTCCAATATTTATTTATTTTGGAGATACAAATAATCAAATAGAATTAAAACAAGGACAACTCACATAATACACTATAAGACTAACCTATAAGTGTTCGGAGCCATAGGAGGAGCTTTATGTGAAACCAAAATTATTATTGTCCTGATGAACGTGATCAATAATTATTCATATATAGTACAGTGGGTACGGAAAGTATTCAGACCCCCTTAATTTTTTCACTCTTTGTTATATTTCAGCCATTTGTTAAAATCATTTAAGTTATTTTTTTTTTTTCCTCATTAATGTACACAAGGACCCCATATTGACAGAAAAACACTGAATTGTTGACATTTTTTGCAGATTTATTAAAAAAGAAAACTGAAATATCACATGGTCCTAAGTATTCAAACCCTTTGCTCAGTATTTATTAGAAGCACCCTTTTGCTCTAATACAGCCAGGAGTCTTTTTGGGCAAGATGCAACAAGTTTTCCACACCTGGATTTGGGTATCCTCTGCCATTCCTCCTTGCAGATCCTCTCCGTTCTGTCATGTTGGATGGTAAACGTTGGTGGACAGCCCTTTTTTAGGTCTCTCCAGAGATGCTCAAATTGGGTTTAAGTCAGGGCTCTGGCTGGCCATTCAAGAACAGTCACAGAGTTGTTGTTGTGAAGCCACTCCTTCGTTATTTTAGCTGTGTTTTTAGGGTCATTGTCTTGTTGGAAGGTAACCTTCGGCCCAGTCTGAGGTCCTGAACACAAGGTTTTCGTCCAGGATATCCCTGTACTTGGGGCCGCATTCATCTTTCCCTCGATTGCAACCAGTCGTCTTTTCCCTGCAGCTGAAAAACACCCCCACTGCATGATGCTGCCACCACCATGCTTCAAAGTTGGGACTGTATTGGACAGGTGATGAAAGGTGATGAGCAGTGCCTGGTTTTCTACACACATACCACTTAGAATTAAGGCCAAAAAGTTCTATCTTGGTCTCCTCAGACCAGAGAATCTTATTTCTCACCATCTTGGAGTCCTTCAGGTGTTTTTTACTCCATGCGGGCTTTCATGTGTCTTCCGTCGGGCCACTCTGCCATAAACCCCGACTGGTGGAGGGCTGCAGTGATGGTTGACTTTCTAAAACTTTCTCCCATCTCCCGACTGCATCTCTGGGGCTCAGCCACAGTGATCTTTGGGTTCTCTTTACCTCTCTCACCAAGGCTCTTATCCCCCGATAGCTCAGTTTGGCCGGACGGCGCTCTAGGAAGGGTTCTGGTCGTCCCTAACGTCTTCCATTTAAGGATTATGGATTAAGGAGGCCACTGTGCTCTTAGGAACCTTAAGTGCACAGAAATCTGCTCTGCGCTTCTTCAGGCAGTTCTTTTACCTCATGATTCTCATTTGCTCTGACATCCACTGTGAGCTGTAAGGTCTTATATAGACAGGTTTGTGGCTTTCCTAATCAAGTCCAATCAGTATAATCAAACACAGCTGGACTCAAATGAAGGTGTAGAACCATCTCAAGGATGATCAAAGAAATGGACAGCACCTGAGTTAAATATATGATTGTCACAGCAAAGGGTCTTAATACTTAGGACCATCTGATATTTCATTTTTCTTTTTTAATAAATCTGCAAAAATGTAACAATTCTGTGTTTTTTCTGTCAATATGGGGTGCTGTGTGTACATTGTGGAAAAAAAATTAACTTAAATGATTTTAGGCAAATGGCTGCAATATAACAAAGAGTGAAAATGTAAGGGGGTCTGAATACTTTCCGCACCCACTGTATATACAGTATTATATATGATATAATATATAATATATATTTGAAGAATGATTCCTTTATATTACTTCTCATTAACTATCTAAAGTTTTTAAATAAATAAAGACAAAATTTGCAAAATTTGCACATGATTTATGTGGACCACTTTTATGATATTTTTAAGGTGCTTGACAGCCCCAGTCTTCTCTTACTTTCATTAAATCTAAAAACGTGGCCAGGTATTTCTTCATGTGTTACTTGGAAGTCATACAGGTTAGGAATGGCATACGGTTAAATAAATGGTAGAATAATTACAAAAAATAAAAAATACAGAGAGGAATTAATAATTATAAAAGATCGAAAAAATAAGGGGAGCCAGGAATGTTATCAAACTTGCCTGTAACCTTACAATAAGAATTCAAACATTCTAGTTGTAGCTTTTTTGTTTTGTATAGCGTATCGTAGAGTGTGTAAAATGAATGTTTATACTTTCATGCTGAAATAAACTGAAAATAACAATGTATTATGCACATAAGTGCACTAAATGCAGAAAAATGGCACTGTGAAGTCACGAAAGTCAAGAGACACTTACACTTCTGACATCCTCTTTTCTAACTGTGCCATTTTTGGCTGGCAAGTCGTGCAATTCTACAACTCCAATTCTGTTCAACACTCATGTAATAAAATCACTCTCAGTATTAAGAGGGATCTTGGCATTTCTTTTTTTATTTCTGTGCAACAGTTTACAGCCCTCTAGGGGAAACAGAGCCCAACCTATAAAAGTTCCAGCCTGGCATGAACTGAAGCCTTTCAAATGAAGATGTATGTCATGGAGTCAGAATGAGAGAGAGCTAAAGATCGAGAGATGGAGAAAAGCCGAAGTGAGGGAGGGACAACTGAGCCGTAGATACCCCCTTTTAAACAAAAAGACTAATAAAATCCACCTTTCTGATGTGATACAAATGAAATTGGGAGCATGAAATTTTGGCCATTTCTTTCCCAGATGACTGGAATGAATACGGGGTAGTTAAAGTTTAATATCCTATTATGTGCCTGTTTTACTCTCACTGTCCGTCAGAAAGGTTACTTCTAGCCGAGTATCGGATATTATAGATGCAGACTATCGATTGGGGACAAAAATCTTAGACCAACATGTTCTCATGAACTCTTTCACAATTCCTGTTTACATATTTAAATAAATGTAAATATATTTTAAGTAAAACATTGCTGATCTGTGTATTAATGCAATTTTTCATGTATATACGCTTCACAGTGGAATTCTCAGGAGGAGCGCAAACAGTCCAAAAATCCAATCCCATCAGTCACAACAAAAAGGGACTGAATGTGTTTGGTCTTGGTGAATAGATCTGCTATGCTGCTGCTGCGGCAGAGCAAGTACAGTGACTTGCTACTGCCAATACATCCACACATGCTGCAGTGAGTAAGAAATACTGCTGCTGCACATACAACACGTATGAATAACCCCCATATAGCATACATAAATCACCCCGTAGCAGATCTATACATGTGGAGCTGGGGAAGGTGGAGGGTTTCTGAAGCAAGCTTCAACTGCTACAGCAAGCACTAGCCAATTATTTGAATGTTGAGCAGCAAGCTCACTGGCTGTTGATACAGGAGAGAACCAATCAGCTGATTAAATTAGATAAATCAGATTAAGTTAGACCTATCGGACTGCGCCATCTAGAGTTTCCTGCCAGAACTCTGTATTTTTGTACATACTTTGATAAAATTGTCTACTAAAATAATACATGTAAAAGTAAACAACTTGTTTTCACATAAATGTACAGTACCCCCACCCCCCTCCCCTCGTCTCATACACAAGTGGATGTATGAACTTGTTCATTTTCAACACAATTTATAACATTACTTATGGACATGAAACTTTTTAGAACCAGAAAGGTTCCAAATAGTGTCTAATCTTCTTGCTCTCTTACATAAAGATGGATTACCTTAAATTGCTGATATTTCTTACATTTTGTTCTTTATGATTAAAGTTGTTGCCAAGTAACATGAATTTTCTACTTTTTTTCAGTCATAAGTGGCCAGTTGACCTTGCATTGTAGTATATTGATGCTCTTGATATAGGAACACAACATTTACATTTACGCTTTTGACAGATGCTTTTATCCAAACTGATAAGACAATTTATTGCAACTGGATCCCATTTTTCAGTATGTCTGTTCCCTGGGAATCAAACCGATGTTGAGCTACTGGAACAGTGAAACGATATAGCCTAGTGATATCTAGGGTGTGTGACCATACATCCTCTTTTTCCCAGACACGTCCGGGCCTAAAATATCCAGTTTTTGACTTGTTTTGATTCTTGCTGAAGATAATGATCTGAAAGTAGTTTGACCAATATCACACAAAGCGATGCAAATACACACACATATTAGGTGTGTTGGACTGTGCAGATTGATCAGTTTATGACATCAAAATACTGCGAGAGTGATTCAAAATCATAAGGAGCCGTCTGCTCTCTATAGCTCTTGTGGTACTTTGATGTCAAACACTGATCGGTCTGAGCCGCGCTGCTTTTAAGTTGAACACACCTAATATGTACGTGTAATTGCATCGCTTTGACCATTCTCTGTACCATCTCACTTGCCACGATTGGACAATTATGTATAATGCCTGCATGTTATTGGTCAAATTACTTTTCAATCATTACCTTCAGCAAGTATGAAAACAAGAAAACAAAGCCCAAACCTGGATATTTTAGGCAATGTAGAAATCCTGGCCAGGACGTGTCTGGGAAAAAGAGGATGTATGGTCACCCTAGTGACACCATAGCACTTGTCTCAGTGTTGTACAGCCCTGAACTTCATTCATAGTATGGTAGACAATACCACACCATAAGAAACATATCAAAGTAAAAAGACTGCAGATGTCGAATCAAGAACGCCAAGATGAGCTCACTATTTCGAATGTGCGTTCACCACCTTCATGAGATCAAGGATATAAATGCCCAGCATGCTTTGTTGATATTGCTGGAATAACATGATAATGGCTGAAATGTGCCCACCCTCCAGACGCTATATGAGATTTTTAAAGGCCTCACGGCTCTGTGTAAGGCATTTGACGCACTTTCCTTTAAAAGTGATCTCTGTAACGATGCTGAAACCCATCTTCTCACAGCTCAAATTTTATCGCTCACAATAAATCCCAAGAATGGCAGAAAGGTGCTGCTTAAAGTGAGGTGCGTGGAACTTTCAGATGAATTGTGGCAGTCAGAATGCTGACTTTGACAAGCATATCAGCACGTCTCCCCGGATCCCGCATCAGAGGAGCAGTTTAAAAACATACCGAGATCTACCTGGCCCGTCTCCTCCGCCGGGACGGAGATAGCGACGACGATGGGCTGAAATCACACCACACTTCCCCCATCTGTGCCGAATCCTGCAGTGACAAGCATGAAAACCTGCGTAATCAAAGCGTAATTGATTATACTAATTGCCAGGGCATAATTGGATCCGACTCAATTAAAAAGCCTGAGTAATTGAAATGAATTACAAATGACGCATTTATTACCATCGGAATAAAAAAAAAGCAAGCAGGCGCGAGAGAGGGAGAGAGAGAGAAAGCGAAAAGCTTGCAGGGTTGGGCTTTGTCTGCAGAGCTTGGGGTCCTGATGCACCTGCAATGCTAAATCATCAGCGCCTCACTAGATAGCGCCGGGCCGGGAATGCTTTGTGCTGTTTTTGCAATTCCTCAATGCGGATTTATATCTTTTGCTTCAGGAAAGGTTGTAATATTTCACGGCGCACGGCACAGAGTGCGACTCACTACTGTGCGGGCGTTCAGAATGAGTGCTGGAGGGGGACGAGGGGGAGGGTTGAAATACAGTATCAGCATATATTGTAATTTTATTTTGATAAGGCCACGCTTAAAAGCAGAGGAGGCTCCCATGCGCACGGAGGGCGAGCGGGTTTATTTATTTTACATATACACAAAGCCTGCGGATGCTTCCTCAGCCGTCATTAGCGATCCCTCTACGACAGGGGATATCGGCAAATGAGAACAGGTGTGCCCCTCCCCCTCTCGAACCACCATTCAACAGTGGACTTGATAACGTAAACCACTTTGCAGCCACTTCCTGAGATACAGCATGTGTGTAGTTGGTGTCTCCGAACGCCTGAGTGTGTATGTGCACATGAGTGCGCGTTTTTTATTCTCCAGCCCTGTCAGAATTTCCTTTCAAACTCGTCTGATCGGGTCGAGTCTCATCACGCTGTCACCCCAGCTCGCTTTTCATTAGTCTGCCTCCCTCACTCTCTCTCTTAGCCTCCCTCCCGTTCTCTATCTGTCTCTATTCGCCTAGCCAAGCAGAAGAACTCAAACACATGCGCAAATTAAATCGACATCCAAACTCTCTTATATACAAAGCAATTTAAATGATATTCATTAGAGCGATGACAAGTCCTGATGAGGCTTCCAGGAGGAGAGCACTCCTTCAGCGCTTTTGCCGACTCCGTTTCATGCTCACCGATGCGTGATGCCCGTTGCCATACCATCACTTAAAATACAGAGAGAAGAGAAAGAGAGAAACGAAAGAAAACAGATATCCCACAACACCGAGTGCTAGTCTCGAAACGGCTCCCCCCTCCATCCCATCCCTTCTCTTGAAGACAAGCACAAATACACTTCCCTAGACCCCTTTCTGGGTGTCTGTCTGGCTGTTTGCCTTTTACGCCCTGTCCAAACATCTGACCTTTCTGCTGACAGATTAAACTTCATTCATTTTTCACCACAAAACACTGGAAAAGGACGATTTTGATGTTACTTCCTGACTATTTTTGTCTCTTTTTTCTGTCATTACTCTATTTATGTCCATGGCAATTAAGTGCTGTCAGCTGCTCTTAATGTATTAAAAAGCCCAGCTCTTTCTCTCTCTCTCTCTCTCTTTATTTTACCCTTCATCCGGATGAAGCCAATTACTTTGCTTTTCTTCTCGCCCCTAATTACCACCCTTCAGGACGAATGATGGCTCGCTACTGATTGAGGCCAAGCCTGAAATTACCCAGAATTACCCGACTGCTGTGAGTGAGAAGGGAGATTACCACACGCCCATTGTTCACAGGGCCGCCATTCATTAGCTCGCTTACCCATAATTCATTAGGACGGCAAGGAACAAAATGGAGTCGATAACGTAGCGAGCGCATTACATACATTTCTCTTACTTGCTCCTGGCCTCCTTTCCTATCCTCTCTCTTTGTCTAACTCAAAGCTTTGGCAGACACGAGAGCCTGATGTTGTAATCAATATATGTGAGCTGACGTGAGTCTAGACATGCGTGTTAATTAAGCAGCTTGTGGGTGGAAATAATTTGAGTGTGATAATGAGTTTTGAGAGGGGACTCGAACAAGATAACTGTCTTTGGAGTCCAGCCACTGACATGTGGCACTGTCTAACAAACCACAATTGTCAGCCCATGCTGACAGACAGGTAGCAATCAACCAATCACGAACGAGATTCATGTTAACTAGTTCTCAGCTTTTGTGTGGGCATTTAGTTGTGCACCTGTTAGCTAACTCTAAGAGTGTGCATATGATCAAGTCAAATGTCATCCTTTGTTAAAATTAACACCTGGACGGTGCAAGTTTCACGTTTATAGTCCCCATAGGTTTCAGAGGAGTCAAATAAGATTTATTCATTAATAATTTAATTAAAATGAATAATAAATACATACAATGAAATACTTTCATGAAAAACTGTAATACATTGTCACTATATAGGTTTTGCAACACATTGTATTACGATTGTTTCATACAGCATATATAATATATATATAATTAAATATATATATATATATATATATATTATAAATATATATATATATATATAAATATAACAATAATATACATAAATACAACTCAAAGTATTCATGCATTGTGTTTTGCTCAAGCTATTGGCCAGAAGATAATGATGAGAGGAAAAACAGCCTTGGGCTGATCACCGCCCCTGTCATTTCAGAAAACAAGACTTGCTATAGTTTGGTCATGCTGACCTCTTAATTCTGTTATTCTATTAGAGATGGAGGGTAAAATTGAATTTGTGTGTGTATGTGTGTGTGTGTTTATGGAGCAGTGTGAGGGGTGTTCAGGTTAAATGGTGCTAAGCACTTTCCCTTATCACCCCGCTTTAGAAGATTCACCTCTGACCTTTCTGAGAGGTCTTCTTCAGTCTGAGCCCTAGGGCAACAAACCCTTCGACATCAGCAAGCCAAATAGACACAATCAGCACACATCACTTCTCTGACTGCCCTCGAGCGACACACGCAGAGGGATCCTTTCCTTTCCTTTCCAAACCGTTTATTTTATAACAAAATCTGTGTTAAATTTTGCTAGGAAAAGCTGAGCAGAGTTTGTGCATGAAGTCAACATCTGTAGCCTTTCTTTTCAGAACTGAAACAAAACGGAACGATCCAAACCAAACCAAGTAACATTGGATTCATCTGTTTAAAGATTAACGTAACGGAGGAAAATTTGAAGATAAATGAACAAATGATTTGAAATGTCAGATGTCAAATAACTGTTACAGTGTGAAAAAGAAAAAATGAAAGATGAAAGCCATGCATTGGTGTTGACAGGCTAAGAGGAAACTAATGCTTCTGCACACATATAGTGGCCATCATCCTACAACCATGTGGCACTAATGGAAACTGTATGGTGAATCCAGTGTAGGCAAGAAGATTGGTTAGCACAATTGTCATTCTTTGCATCCTAGTTTGGTTATCTTACTTTTTGTTCAGTTAGACATATTAAACAAATAAAATGTAAAATTGTTAATTGTTAATTTAGGACTATTTCTTTTTTATTATGTTTGAAGTATGTAATTAAATGCAAACCACAAGACAATATGAGGGAAGCAAAAACAGAAACAAAAAAAAACAGTTTTTAAACAAATTCACTAGGTCTTTGTTACCATGTGGATTTTTAAACTTTTTCAATATCAATTCTTTATTTTAGTGAACTATTTTCTCCTCTGGTTTACTGGGGAAAAGCTGAGCGGCAGAGGTTGTGCATAAATTCAGCTTCTGTAGCCTGCCATTCACCCCATGCTCAGGTCAAAGGTCAGAGGTGAGTGACAGGACAAGAGGACCATGTCAGGGCCATGTTTATTTAACTCTTCAGCCAATGACAGGGTAAAAAAAGACTAACACATTAATGACAATGACACACATACAGATGCAAATTAGCCATTTGAATAAAGGATAGATAGAGACAGACAGACAGACAGACAGCTAGACAGACAGACAGACAGACAGGCAGACAGACAGATAGATAGATAGATAGATAGATAGATAGATAGATAGATAGATAGATAGATAGATAGATAGATATTTTTTAATTATTGTTCATCTTATTTCTTTTATAATTTTGCCTGACTATTTACCCTTCTCTAAGTCTCTATGTATAATTTCATATGTATTATGTAAAATGTGACACATTTGATCCACACAGTTAGCCTACTAACAGCTATGTGGCATCTAATATCATGAACACACTGTACTGAGCATGACAACATTTAACATGCGTATTTTTAGTTTGTCTCTAGGGCATAGGTGCAGTGCAAACAGAAGTAATGCTGTTTTGAAGGCAAATTAAAATGAATTAGTATATAAATGAAGACATGGTGCAGGCATCAGCAACTCCCAACCATCTCAGACAGATTTTATTGTGTTACAAGCACTAAAAGATTCACCCTCAGTGTCTTTTATATGCATTTTATAGTGGCTTTTTTTCATTCATCTGTGTTGGTGGGCTTTAATGTCTGCCGTTTGTGATGAATACTGAGGCGCATGTGTGCATCTGTATTGTAGCAACTAACTGCTTTTGCACTGTAGATAATTCTTCCCCCCGGTACGTTTGTCTCATAGACACGCAGGCCCATGTGGGAATGTGAGCGGGTTGGGAGGGAGCGAGTGCGCGCTCACTGAGACCTTATTACCTCTTCCTGCGTGGAGTGTGTTGTGTCTCGAGTGATTGGTGATCACATTTGTAATGGCACACTGCTGCACAACGCCATTATGCCCTTTGTCATCTTACTGAGCCACTGACAGCCAACCGGCTCTCGGAGACAAGAGGTATAAATGACAAACACACACACACGACCACGTATGTGTGATGATTCTGAGACTACAGGTGTGCGTTTAGAGCTTTTAAGTGAACATTAAACTCTCTCTAACTCCTAGTTCCCTAAGATGTCTGGCGTATTGATTTCTTGTTGTGCAAAGAACCATTCAAGCCCCATTTAAGATTTCTATCCTGCACGTAGCCGGGAGCACACCAAGGCCCCGTAAATTAGGGAAATCGCACATTCATCACACGCATTATTTTAAGATACTTTGGGAACGTGACAGCTTGAAGATCTATGGTGGTGCATTACAAAACGCAACGACGCCTCCCGTTCTATCTCTCCATTCCTCCTTGGGGTAATGTTGGGGTCATTGGGACACGCCCATGATTTAAAAGAGTTATTTTTTTTTCTGCTAATATCTGCTTTTTTCTCATCCATGTGTGTGTAGATTGTCCACACATCAGCGTGTGATTGAGAGAATTTATAAGGTGCTCTAAATTAGCATTTATAATGGGAGTGCTTCCAAGGTGAGACTGCAGATGGTGAGTGAATTACAGTGCATATAAATTACACAGGTTAAGAGAGACAGCTCGCCTCAAAGGGTCCGCAGACAAAGTGAAGCCTTGGGTCAGCACAGCAGTGAATCAATCAGGCCTGATTGTTGAGGAGCGGATGTGCGTCGCCTGCATCATTGCAATTTGCTATGGCGGGACATGCCAGTGCCCACTTATTGTAAAGGCCTACTGAAAAAGCTCTGCGTGTGTTTGTTTATGATAGCGCAAACACAGATACATTTCCGTCGCCGGCGTGCGTAATCCGCAATTTCGTTTATCTGAAAAGTCCAGCAATGCATAAAGTCCCTCAGTAGCTCAATAGCATTACAACACAGCATTCATTTGTGTTGGAGAGGGCTGCTTCGAGAGTTTCACTGAGCTTTAGACACTCTGGTCTTTTGTAACAGCGCAACGGAGATAAAGCCTCCAATGTGCGGTTCGCTCCCGCACATGTAAACCTCTCATTCTGAGCAGATTATGTGTACAGACCAATTACGCTCCTCACATCCTGGGAAATATACTCATTGTTGGGGTATTTAGACACAAAGCAATTATGTAGGCCTTTTCTACACAAACATACCTTTGACTGTGCATGTGTGCGCCTGTTTACAATTTGTTTACTCCCCGTCGTGAAGTGGGTCAAATCTTAACGCAACACCGAAACGGCACACACAATGTCCTGTACGCAGCTCGAGTAGCTTTAAAAATTTGCCATTAGCATCGGGGAGGAGTGGGATATTGTTTATTTGCATGTGTGGGAGTGTGCAGGCATTTCTTGATAGTTAAATGTCTCCATGTATAGTTGTTTTCAACCTTAATAACCCCTAGTTTTCTGGCTTAGCAGGCTGGGAGAGAGGAGAGAACATGGCTTTCTTGCACTTCAATTTCACGCACATTTTCTTTGCGACTAATGAGCACCTTAAATATGGCGCCAGACTTCAGGGAAGCCTGTGAAGGCTGACATTTTCACACACAGCAGCACCTTGTCACCACACATGATGTCCCCTCTACCTGGCTCCTGACGTCTTTGAATGTGTGTGTGCGCGCATGCTGAATGCTCTCTGACAGATCTGACGAGGAACATATTCGGTAACTAAACAGTAAACCATTTTTGAGAAAGTGTCCCACCATTATGAGATATATCTTATACGTGCCCCTACTTCCACTGATCCGTTCACAAAGGTTCTCTCTTTCTCCCTCACATACACAAACACCAAGCTGGGAATCGGCATATACAGTATGTCATTTACATTTTCTTTGAGTGCAGTCTATGCCAAAGCATAATTTTGTAGTCATACTCTAAATGCGATTCTGTTGTCATCCTGGATGAGGCCCAAACAAATTTGTCCCTGCAAAATGGGAACCTGAGCTAATTACAACAGTGAAAATGGTGAAAAAGAGACAGTTAATGCCAGAGCAATTATCTGTTACATTCCTTTGTAGAGAGGGAAAGGCGCATCGCTCTTCACGCCGCCTGATGCTTCCCTAGTTAAACCATATTAGGAGACGTTGTGAGTCGATGTGTCACCAGGCAGGGAATTAGATGAGAGGAGTGATGGGATAGATCTGCCAAAAATATTTGACACCACTAAAGTCTGCCGCATAAGAGATAAACACTTAATATTTTTGAGACCAGTAGCAGAGGTTTATGCTTGTGCACACACACACACTCACACACAAGCCACCTGGCGGATTTTAATATGCTCATACCTGTCAGAGGTCCGGTGGTCTACCCCTACTGCCACACAAATGTCTTTTCACACACTTGTCGACTGCTATTTAACTGACAGCAGTTCTCTTTAATCTGCTAATTTCTTATCCCCTGGCGCCCGACAGAATTGTGAGCCACGACACATCAAGTTATTGCAAAAAACCAAAACAATTTCAATTTAATGCTGCAGTAGAAAAAAGGTTATATGAAGTCATATAATGAGTGCTTCATTGTCAACAACAACAAAAAAAGAAACACGGCACAGAATGCATAACAGTGCCTGTGCTGTTAACATGCCAATATTTTACACATAAAATTTCCATTCACTGGCAGCTGTCAGTTAGTTCAGTAAATTAACTGCCAAAACGTAGCAGAACTGTCAATTGGAGGTAAGGTAACCATGGTTACCTTTCATTTCCCCAAAAATGATGAAGCTGCAGTGTGGCTTTATGGAGGAATAATTAGACAGAACAACAAAATAAAAGATACCAATCAAAAAGGCATTCTACAATATGAAACAACAACCAAGAGTGTTTATAAATAAAAGGTTACATTGTGGAATTCCTCCTTACATTATAAAGTAGCATCTTTTTATACAACCATTTAAGTGAAATGATGGAACAAGTAATGTCTTGTACAAGAAGTTTTAACCCTTTGAGCACGAGTTGGAAATAAAACTTTAGGGTGATTTTTTTTTCTTCTCATTTTCATATCTTCTGATTAAATAACATATTTATAAAACTATTGTGCAAAACAATTTCATTAATGTCTTCATATATTGTGCACCAGTAGATAGTCATACTCATCTTAAATTAAAAAATATAAAATGATGCATAATTTAGACAGAAATTAGTTTATGTTTTTATGTACACATTTTTACACTGACCTGAATTCATAAAGGCCCCTGATTTGAGCAAACTAAAAAACTGCTATTTTGGATTCGCATATATATCTGCACTGCAAGCTGTGTAAGAGGTGATCTATCAGACAAGGTGATTTTTAGTGGACAGTCAAAATACCCTTGATTTTACCCACTCAAATAATTAAAAATCAGTGATTTCCAATCTCTTAATTTCTCTCTTTTTTATACATATATTTTTGTTTACTTTTGGGGGGATGTAAATATAAGTATTTAGCGTATTAAGGGGTTAAATGTTTCTGTGACACCAGCATAATTAGGTCACATTAAAAAAAAAAAAAAAAGAGGAAAAAATTACAATAAAAATAAGATAGAAATAAAGCGAGAGATAAAGAAAAGGCCAGATTTAGTTATCAAATATTGAACTAAACCATTTCATTAATGCATGCAGCTTACTGCATCACAAGGATGCCCAAAAAATTAAATTTACACAACTTTCAAATACATACAACTTCATTTTAAGTCTTTTTATTTACCTTCATATTTTACCAGTGACCTCTTCACTCAGCACTGCACAGTTAGAAAATCATTTGTCATAATTTTCTCTGTTTTCCATTGTGAACTAAAAATGCAGAAAATTTATGTCTCTAGGGCCAAATGAGTGTTCCCCAGATGAAAAGTCCAAATGATGTGCCAAAACTAAACAGTAGTTTTCTGCCATCTATGTGCAGTTAGTTCTTCGTTAATTACTTTCAGTTCTTTTAATATATATTTTTTTCCTTAAGAAATGTGAGTCAGAAGGCTTGAAAAAAGGACAGGAAATAAAGAGATGAGAGACAGTTTTTGTCCTTGGCCATCGCTAAGGTTTCTCAAGTTCACTAACATACATAAGATGGTCCTCGGGGGATTTACCATGGGTCTTACTCAGATGGAGCTTGACAGCGTGCTTGCTGGCAAAAGTCCGGTTACACAGTTTACACTGATATGAGGTGCCATTTGCCTCCTCATCTGGGGAAGGGGAGGGGGAAAGTGAGTGAGGGTTGGGGATTGAATGGGCCAAAGAATGCGCTTGGGTTGAAAGCAGTTTCTCAGAAAGCCCCTTGCTATGGCGTGAAATCTGGCTAACGAGATGCTCGCCAGACAACTTGGCCAGGTCCCTGAGCCGGAAGCCCAGATGTGACTCAAGATGGCTGACATAGGTAGAGGGGGAACGGATCTGTGATGCACAGTCACTGCAGAAGAAGACAGGGTGGCCAGTGTCTAGATTTTTCAAGAACTTTGTGCCACCTGTCCGCCTCAGCTGGTATTTGACGTTGGCCAGCCAGTGGCTGATGGTGGTCATTGAGAGGCCAGTGAAGCGGGAAATATGCATGCGCTCCTGTGGACTGAGGTCCGACATAATGTACTTGCCGTCACCCGTTTGCCGCAAACTGGAGGCAAATTGTGCCTGCAAGATAAGTAGATGCTGAGGATTCCAGTTGGACTGCCGGCCCTTTCGTTTCTGTGCGGGAGATATCTCCTCTGCTTCCTCCGGCGTCGATCCATCTATATCTGAGCGCTCTGAAAGACTAGTTGGTGTGGAGGACTTGGATGCATGGCTCTCTGTGAGGTTGCGTAGCATATCAGAGATGTCGGACAGGGCATTTTCTCGCAGAGGCGAGTTGGACATGAAGGAAGCCACAGCAGATGAGGCTTTTGCCATGGTGATGGTCGATGATGGTGAAATTGAGGTGGGAGTGGAGGTGGAGGAGGACAGGGCTGCAGATCCCAGGGAGTTGCTCTTATCGCTCTTGCCTTTGGTCAGATCAATAGGCTGGTCATTGTTGATGTGGTAGAAGTAGCGGTCTAGATGCTCGTTGGTTTTTTTGGTCTGAGATGGAGTGGAAGCAGCTACAGCTGCCTTCTCTGCCAGGCTGTTGCTCATCTTGAAGAGCATGCTCATGGGGTCAAGGGACGGAAGGGCAGGTTTGGCAGCTTTTCCTAGGTGAACATTCATGACAGACTGAAGCGCACTTAAAGGGTTGACAAATGGCTGCTCTGGAGGATGGTCGGTTATAATAGCAGTGCTGCTGCATAAGGTAGACATAGGGGCTTTGACAACATGGTCAGTACCATTCTCCAGAGACTCTTTTGTAAGAGCATCTCCATTTGAGTCTTTGTGAGTGTTTCCGCCCCCATTAGTCTCAGGGGTTTTAGCTCCTCTCCTTTCCTTGGGGGAATCCCCTCTGGCGGATTCCCCTGCATCGCTACTGCAAGGGGAGGGTGTGGTCCGTCTAAGTGGGGAAGATCTAGCTCCAGGATCTCTCATCTTCTCCTCTACTTTGGCCACTTTTTCTGTGACTTTTTTGACTAGCTCCTCCATGGCATGGAAGTTGTTTTTGGGCAAAGGGGATGTTTGGCAACTAGGTGGAGAAATTAGAGGTTGGATTTTGGTAGGAGACAGGATCTCTTCTCCAGAAAACATATACTTCAGAGGAGAACTTTTCCCTGAGTTGCGCAGGGACAGTTTCATAATGTTTGGAAGCTGGTAGGCAGCATGAATACTGGGGTAGCCTCCCCAGCTGGGTGTGCCATTCTGTGCTTTGTTGATGGCAGATGTTACTGTATTCTCGAGAGACTTCAGAATGTCAATCCCCCCCTTAGGGCTTTCTTCAAGATCTTCCTCTGTCAAATATGGATGTTTGGATGAGACTTCAAACTTCTCGTCGGTCTCACTGTCTGTTGCCTTCTTGTCTTTGCTATTATTTGTCTCCTTGGTACACTCCACTTCCTTCTCCTCCTTTTTAATCTCCATGGGTGTGAAGGCAGGGGAGATACTAGGGGGAGGAGGTGCAGGTGGTGGTGGGGAAAATGCGGTGGCAGCCAGTGGCACTGACTGTACCTTGTCTTCATTAGTAGGTATGGTGTTAGGAGCCGTTGTGGACATAGACTCCATGATAGGTTTGCCTTTCTTTATGGCAGAGTTAGTGACCTTGATGAAGTGTCCTGTGACCATCATATGGGCCGTCAGCTCCTGCAGTGTGTCATGCGAGCTTCCACACTCCATGCACTTCAGGATCTGGGATTTCCGTGACTCAAACTGCCACGCATAACTAGCACCATTCTGGTGTCCATACCGATTGTTGGGTGTGATGTAGGGATTGGGGGTCTTTTGAAGAAGGTCGTTGGGGTCAGACAAAGAAGGCTTGGGGGTGCCACCATTGGAATCTGGTGAGCTGGGTAGTTCTAGCTCAATGGGGGCTCTTTTACGAGCTGAGGAGATAATCTTGGCTGCCACAGGAGTTACTGGTTCCTTCAGAGGCACTTTCTGGTAGTGTTTCGTCTTGATCATGTGAACACTAAGGTCCTGCAGTGACTCAAAGGAATGACCACAGTACATGCACTTAAGAACTTTCTGGGCATCCTCTTTTCCTTCCATCTCCAGCAGGGAACGCTTGCGAGGCTTTGACCAGCGCTTGGTACCTTCACTGTCTGTCTCATGGTTATCATCTCGGTAGTGGCCTGTCTCATTCATATGCACGGTGAGCTCGACCAGAGTGTCATAGGCGGCACTGCAGTCTTTGCAGCGGAATTTGCTTGCACCAGTGAAGATGGAACCATAGAGTTTGGTGCTCTGCCGATAAAGCTGCACAGTACTGAAGAGGTTTGGCTCAGATGCTGGGTGCAGCAGTCTACTCTGGTTCTGTGAAACATTATGCAAGGTCTTAGCCACTGCTGTCTGGTGCCAGTCGTAACCGCCATTACCACAGCTACTGCTGCTGCTACTACTGCTGCTGCTACTACTGTGACTACGTGGGGGCTTTTCTGCTGTTTGCCGAGACATATTCAAGTTCAGCGATGACCAGTAGGAGTTGGTCAGGAAGCTAGTGTAGATAGCTTTCATCTGTTCCAGGCTGTCTGGGCCTAATTGTGTCGCCTCCTCACTGCTTGGCGTGGCTGTTGTCATCATCATCACTGATGAAGTTGAAGAAAGAGATGTGAGGGGCTCCTTAGCTGAACTATCTTCTTCGTTCTTCACTGAGGCACTCTCAAAGTCTGACATGCGGTCACTGGACTCACTCAGGTGTGACTCGCTGTCCATCTCATGGCTGGAGAAATCCGCCGGTGGAGAGTCCTTGTCCTGGCACACATACTTCATGGCAGGTTCCTCCTCCCCAGCTGAATCCTCTCCTTCAACATCTTCATCTAGTAAAGCAGCCTCCTTTAGCTCGTCTGGCACATATGCTGCAGGTAAAAAAGAGATAAAAGAAACAGAAAGAAAAAAAAAACATGTTATCACATTGTCCAATGATGAAGATTTGACACATTGCATTCCTACAATGTCTTGTATGGTGGATAGACAGCTGATAGAAATGTCAGGCATCAGTGTGCTTTCTCCAGCAGTGAAAAACAAAACAATCAGTCAGACTTTTTTATATTATAAATTGTTGCAGTAATTCCTTCTCTGCTTTCCAATTGCATTACATTGCCACATGGAATGAAGTTATGTTTCTATCCTCCTTTGTTCTGAAAAGAGAGCGCGGCAGGGGGTGGTGGGGGGGTAAAAGAACGGAAAAAAATGACTCTTCAAACCGAAGTTGCCACCTTATTCTTCTCAAGGGGCAACAGCTTGAAATTAAAACTAAATTTGAAATTAATGAAGCACATTCTGGAGGTGGCATTCGTTTCTGAAGTAATAAATTACTTGTATCAACCTCAGAGACAGCAGTTCCTGTCTGTCAATTAATATGTCTTGCGCTTCTTCAGCAGCCCCTAATGCATTCCCAAACAGACACACTCGCCATTTAAATTAAGAAAGCATTCTCACTCATTACCCAGCAAAGGCTTGCCTGCTTGTAAATAAAAATGATTGTATGTACATTTCCGACATAAAAATCCCTGCACCAAACATGTTTGTGTCAATTACGAAAGATTAGAAAGTTGAAAGTTATCATTTACAGTTTAGCCTGGAGAACGCAAACGCTCATGAAAAACATGGTTATGTTTGTGCAAGCCTGAAGAAATAAGCAACAAAATATATTATTTTTAACTTCCAGTGGAAGTCATGCAAAAAGAGAAAGAGACACAGAGAGAAATGTAATGCATTGAAATAATTCCGTGCATTTCTGACAGTGTCAGTTAATCACGCTTTTGACCAGGTATGTAAACAATGGAGAGAGAGGACACTCCATTGGACACACTGGTTTTCTGTGAACACATTCTATCACGTCTAAATACCACAAATGTCAAACTACTCATGCTACAACTTCAACACACAGCATATACATTTAATTCTAAATACAATATGTCAGTTTGTATACAAGGAACATTCCACGATTTCCTCAACAAAGACTACATAGAATTTGAATTTTCTGAATTTACATCAGCCCCTCATTTTTTGAGAGAAAATATTTAATTTAAGTTTAATAAAACAACACTGCTGTGATGCAGATATGATGGCAATGAAACAACAACAACCAAAAAGTAAAAATAATGCCATCAACACAAGGACAGTTATTTTGTAGCCCTTGGCAGAATGATGCCAAGGGATTGGTAGAGGCACAGACCCCTTTTTAGTGTGCAGTTGTAATGTGCATACCTCACGACTTCAGGCATTCTGTGCTGTTTCATTAAACTCCATATAATTCCATAATTTTTTGTAATGTAGTCAAATTATTACTTAGGCCTATAATTAATTTACTAAATGATTATCAGTTTTGTTTGTATTATCATCATCATTATTTATTAACATAATGCATATACATTGATAAAAACAAAAAAAACAAAAAAAAACTGTGTGATATAATTTATATCCTTCCCATTTAAACTGTAAATATCTATTAGTTTGCTATTTCATTTTCTGAATTGTGTGTGCGTGTGTGTGTGATAATGTTTGTTTCAAACAAATTAAGGGGACAAAATTAAGTAACTACTGAAGTCTCAGAACAAAGAAAAAAAAAAGACCATTCAATAGTGATTTTTTACAGCATTATTATTAGGATCCATCTTCTCACACACATCACAGCCAGTCTGTGAAATCGAATCGCCCCCTACACAAATCACAACCAACTGTGATCGTGCAGCACACACAAACTCACATGCACACTCACACACAGCCATCTGTTCTGAATCAGCCAAAACGACAGCTGTTTAAGAGAACAATGCCTTCGTTCAGGAAGCAGGAGAAGCCAAGCTTTACATCAAGGCCAAATAGCAATGTAAAAACCTGGTTTCTTCAAATGCATACACTTTAAACCTATTCACAAATATTACAACACACACATACACACACAAAGGTGGAGGTTTAGCATGCAATTTTACCACTACATGTAAAATGTAAGGTCAACCTTGAACATAATTACACAAAATGATTAGCTGGTAATTAAAGTTAAAAATGAGTGTGAGGGTGGCTATGGGCAAAAAAAACAAGAGAGAGAGAGAGAGAGAAGAGATCACTTCAAGTACAAGCAAACCTGTCTCACTGTAACCTTGACCTGAACTTGACTTTATGTAGAGCACAGAGTAAGTATTGCCAGTGAGTAGGTGTATGCCCTACAGCAAATTTGAGGGAGATGTGTGTACATGTTTCTGTTTACGTGCATGTTTTGTTCAAAATTCATTTTCTGACACCAAACACAGAATTAGCACTGCTTGACAACACAACAATCGGTCATAAGCCCCAACGTAACCTGAGAGGGGTGGAGAAAGATGAGAAGAAAGCAGAGGCAGGGGCCAATACGACAGAGACCCGACAATCTGCGACACACACAGACACACAGACACACACACATCGAGTGTTGGTGCATGTCCTGGCTGTATTCCAGGTTCCCAAGCCCCCAGTGTACCTAGAGTCTGTGTGTTCTGGCTGGGAACAATATTGAGATTTCATCCCTGGACCTTCTGAAGCTAGTGCTCCGGTCCAAGCCTACTCACACCACACAGGTGCTGTTTTAATTAGAAAACAGGATGCTTGGATCCAAGAGTGGTAGGGTGGGGGCAAAATGAGAATGACCTCCCAAAGATTTGGCATCAGATTGGAAGAAGAGCGTGATCTAATTTACACTCGGACATCCAGGGAGACGACCAGCAGAGAATGCTGTTTTCTAAGGCAGTGGAGAGCGTAACCTTGCAAACTTAAAGGGCCGTCTGGGTCTGGACTATTAGAGCACATACTGTCTTCAAACATATCGGAGTAAGTAAAAAACTTAATACATATCACAGTGACAAATCTAATACTCAAGCCCTTTCATCAAGGGAACACAATGAATGTTAACTAAGTTATGCAAATATGACTCAACCATTTGTGATTATATTGTTTGAATGATTGCAAGAACTAAGACCACGTTTTAATTAAAATAAAGCAGCTACTGTCAACCATAAGTCAAATGTATTGAATATTTACATAATACATTTAAAAGTTTCTTATTTCTTATTATTATCAATGCTAAAACCAGTTGTGCTGCTTAATATTTGTGAAGATATTGTGATACTTTTAAGGATTCAGCATTAAAAATAAGAACAGAAAACATTCTCAGCCTTCAGTTGTCATGTCTTTTTGCTGTGTGTTTCTTTTTATACATGGACAATGTGTACGTGTGAACCAAGTTAACACCACCCAAGGCAGCTGCTGCCATTTGTTCTTGTTTGCAATCGGCCTCACTTATACAGACAGCCGCTGAAGTCGGCAGCCCGGTCCAATACTTCTGGGTGTGCAGATGAGCTGAAGAGAGCGAAAGAGTAAGTAGTTGGTAATTAAAGCTGCTATATATAGCCCCTAAAGCCCACATTTATAATGGGAGGTATCTCTCTCTAATATGCCACTATCTGCAATGTGATATCATTAAGAGGAAAATGGTTTGTAGCCTTAAGCAGACAGGCTGTCTGTGTGCGGCTGGAGAATATGAGATAGCACCAATCCACTTCTCTTCTCCTCTTTCCTCTCATCCTATGCCCTCACTACTTTCCTCACCTCCCCTCCATCTCTCCTCGGCTATCATGACCCGTGTTAATGAAGTTAATTGAATTTGAGATCAATAATGCTTAATTATTGCAATTTGACATGCACAGACAAATTGGTGGGGAGGCCAGATGTGTGTGTACGCATGTGTATGTTAGATGTGTCCGTGTGTGTGTGTCCAGCACCGGGGTGGGCGAGGGGGCCCGGCTGGACAGCAGAGGCAGAGAGAGAAGGATGGACGAAGCAGACAGGCGTGCCATCGATTCCAGAGAGACGCCCCATCGACCAGGCCTACTGACTGATGGAGGCCCTGCTCCAAGGCTAGCTGGAGAGAAAGAGAGAGCTCACTGAGACCACTTTCGCCAGCCTGGCCTGCCCTGCCTACAAACGGCACATTGAGATGGATTGGATGGACAGAGGAGCGTAACACAGAGAGAAAACAAGAAAATGACAGATGCAGATAAGAGGTCTCTACCTATGGAATAATTTGTGTTTTGTTTATATAATGCGTGGCTGTTACCAAGTGATGGTTACCATGGCTATAACTGTAACACGTTTTGTTTCCCTGCATTGTCTCTGCAACCAGATGAAGACCAGAGGTATTTTCATTTATGAAAACATTAAAGGAATATTCTGGGTTGTTTACAACTTAAATGTTTATGGACAGCATCTGTGGCATCTGTGACTTTAATAGCAAAGTTGATAGCTGCATATTTTAAACGTTTATTTGTGATGCTGCACACTTGCCTGCTAGGCTTATACTGCCACTGCATTACCATTACATGTTGCGTTCATGGAAATTATTGTTACAGCATGCCACAGATTTAGTACACAAACATTTAAATTATAAATAACATTCTTAAAATATTACTAAATTCCTAAAATATTCAAATAATGTGAATTTCCATTTGCAAGCAATTTTACATCCATATTTCCTGAAAAAAAAAAAAGTTGTGACTCGATTTTATCAAGCAGTAACTGATTGGATTGTGAAAAGCATGTTAAATACTGTAATGTAGCCAGACTGAATGAGAGTTTGATAAATATAAATGATTTCAGCGAAAAGAGAAAGTTGTTTCCAAAAAAAGAGCTAAGATATTAAAAATTACCAATACTTTATAACATGTACCATGAATCATTCCCAATAAGACCAGGGACATAAAACAATGAAATTCTGGTTCATTTAAATTATTTCAGGTTCACTTTAAGAAAGAATCACACCTATTGTGCAATAAAAAACCTTGAGAAAAAAAAACTTTAAATAATCACAGGTATGTAAAATCTTTAAAAATGCTCTCATCTTTTGTTATAAAAATGTGAAAATGTGAGCTGGTGGAAGAGTGTGTGTGAGAGAGAGAGAGAGAGAGAGAGAAAGAGCAAGCTGGTGTGGATTAAAGAAAAGAAACAGGGCTGGAGGTGCATCGGTGCTGGCAGAACTGAGAGAGAAAGCTGGTAAACACAGACGCTAGCACGGCTAATCGCCCGCTCATGCCACTCAGCGGGAGAGCCCCTGACAGTGTGTGTATGTGTGTGTATGTTTACACACCCCCGCTCTCCCCCCCTGCATGTGCACAGCAACCGGTAACCACGCTGGAGAACAGAACTTCCCCCTGCTGCCATAGCACCTCCACTGGAGTTAACACTCCTACACGGCATCAAGATTCGACAGCCTCGAACACACACGTGAGCGCTCAGTCATACAAATGATCCTGTGTGCAACACAATAACGTACAAACAAAAAGTTGATTTATATTCAAAAGCAGGCTCGGTGCTGATGCAGGCATTTAGAAAGCCCTTGCTAAGGAAACATAGAGGGGGTCTTTAACCTCTGATGAGAGTGTTTTAGCACCGATTATTACAGTAACTGCTCAACTGCAATAGTATTTATTCATCGACTTCAATGATGTATCGCTCAGTGACCAAATACAGTTCTGTTGACAAAATCATTCTGGAGCTGCATCCTCACGAGACGCCTCCAATAAAAACCTTACATGTGCTTTTTGGATCTACTCCTTCAGATGTTTGAACTGAGAGGTTAAAACAGCACAGCATGGACGTTCTTGCGAGTAAAAACATGCTCCACCTCTTCCAAAATGCTATTAGTCATTAATAAACACCAGTGTCTGGTGTTAAAAAAAAACGGACCAAATTTGCATGCCCTGCTGTAAATTTAGACCGGTTGATGAAAAACAAGCTTATGTGGAATCTACACATTTAAACAATTCAGATATGTTATCTAGAATTATTTATGGAGCAGATAAAATACATATAATAATTTATTAATCAATTATCATTTTAACTCTTTTCTTTATTTAAAGGCTGACATGTGAGGTTTACCTTTTTATTAAACTTTTTCAAAGCTTTATTTGAACATTTACATTAGATATTTCAACATGCTATTAAACTGTTGTCAGTCAAGTTGTCATTTAAAATCCGTCATTTATGCAAACAAAAAGTCATTTTATTTGTTGTTTGTTGATTTTTAAATATAAAACTTGGTGAAGTGATTTATGTGTTGGTACTTTTTGAACATCTAAAGCACATTTGAACAATACCGTGATGATACTGATAACCGTGATAATTTTGGTCACTATAACCGTGATAAGAAATGTTCATACCGTTACATCCCTACTGTAGAGCTAAAAGTGTATGGATTGAAAGCACCATCATTCCTACTTTTTTACAGTGTATTTAGTTTTTTTAGGTCTTAAATCGTATTATGTTTAGTGCACCAAAGCATCATTTTCTGTTCTGACACTGAGGTGTAGAAACAGTCTGTGACTTGTATTTTTTTCTACATGTGTAAAAAAAGTTCCAGTTGATTTTGGGGCAAAATTTATGAAATTCTGTCAAATTAATTTTAATTAAAAAAAATCTGAGCTAAGAGTACGCAGTAAAAAATAGAATAATAACAATTAAATATATATGTCTTATTTATTAATCCTTCAATTCTTTCGTTGAGGTAGTCATTTTCATTCAGTCATATTAAATAACATTTTTTATTTATAAAATATGTAAATTTTACTTTAATGCATGAAGGACATTTTTAGGTTACAAAATATTTTATACTGTGTACTACAATTTAATTGGTAGCTGAAAGAATAAACAAAATCATTAAAATATTTAATAAAAGAAGCAAAGGAAATGGAATACACTACCATTCAAAAGTCTGGGCTCACTTTCTGTTTCCGGATTTTTAAAAAATATTTTGAAACGAAGTTCGAAACCACACGAACTGAATTTAATATCAAAACTAATAAAACAATACATATTGTGAATTGTTTACATTTAAATAAGTGATTTGATTTATATATTATCCATTTCATACTCTATTTTAAAGTGTTTTTATTACGGGTCTAACAAAGAGTACTTTTCAAGCAGCCAGCCATACAAAAAAGCAAAACCAATACATATAAACCAAGACAAGTCTGTGTAACTCATCACTTCTATGATTCTGTATTGCAGGATTGTCACAACTGGTAGGAAATCAGCAGATGACTGAGGCTGTTGTCCTGAAAATGAGCGAATGTTCCGAGGACAGACAGAAAGTCTGTGGACTGCAGCAGGTGTTTCCTGTACGAACAGACGCGGAATGAACTACAGCCACCTGTGCAGATATAATTCAATAGCAATGAGGACCAGTTCTATATTGTACATATCCTGCCACGGTGGTTACAAATACAACAGATACTTTACTGATTTGTTTTTTTATTTTTACTTTGACTTTTGAATGGGCCCAGATATGAACTTAGTAGTAAATTAGTCTTATGAGTGTGTGTGGCTATGTTGTCTGAAGCAGTCTCACACAGCCACCCAAAACAATTATAAAGCAGGAGGGAAGACGATCCCACTCGCCTGCCTTTGTTATTCAGCATGCGCCTCCACTTGGAGAAGTCACATTCCAAAAGCACGGAGGGCAACCATGAGGATCAGACACAGTCTACACACAAACACGGGGAAACTCCCAGGAGGCCGGAAAGAGAGTGGTGGAGAGCGGCGGGCGATTGACATGCAGTTTCACCTGTGTGTCCTTACTAAGAATCTCTCGGTTTTGTCCTGTGAACTTGTGCTGGTCTCTTCCCTCTTCTAGTAATCCCGGCAAGTTACAGACGTTGTCTTTTACCTCATCTCTCTTTCGCCTCTGTACCACCTCGAATATAGGCGTGTGTCAGTCTCCCTTAGAGAGGGTTTGTGGGTAAGGGGAGAGAATCAGATAGGCCTGCTGTGAGCCCAGGCCCATCGGCTGGCTAACACACACACCACACACCAAAACACATATAACACCACAATATAACATGGCTTATGGTCTTGTGCACAAGAAGACACATCTATGTAAAGAAGAGAGAAAAAAACAAAAAAAAAAACAATGCATTTTCAAAGCTATGGTTCCCTGAAATTGACTCGTTCCTCCCAAAATAGTTTTCAGACAGAAATGAAAATTATGTCATAATTTACTTTCTTTCTTCTGTGGAAGTCTCTTTTTTTGTCTATACAATGGAAGTCAAGGGTAACTGAAATGGTTTGGTTTCCAAAATTATTCAAAATATCCCCTAATTAAAAATAAATATACTAAAATGTATTTAAAAAACATTTATTTCATGCTAAGTATACTAAAAGGCATTCATTTATAACAATTCCCTGCATTGTACTTTTGGTTACTAAACTGGTTTATACTTAAAGTCTGCTAATGGACCAACCTAAATGTGTACTTAAAGGCACTTACGGAACGGTCCACTAAAACGACCTGAAGTATATTTGATTGTGCTATAGTGGAACTACTGCAAGTATACTTCATGTACACTTGAAATATCTTGCATTTAAATGCCGATATTATTCAAAGATCATACAATCCTCATCAACAATGACATTAAAACACATTTTAAGCTTACTATTAAAATGTGCATTGTGCACAAGTGATACTCCAAAGGCCAAATAAAATGTAATTATTATTATGTTTTTATATCAGTAAGTATCGAGCTGCGATGTCAATAAATGTTAAAGATTTAAAATATATGTAGTATAAAATAAATGTATTTTAAATATCTTACTTTTTTACTAGAGTCTTCATGTTCAACAGAAGAAAGAAAGCCTCACAGGCTTGGAACAACATGAGGGTGAGTAACTGATTAAATCATTTTCATTTTTGGTTGAATCATCCCTTTAAGGAACATGTTTTTAGAGGGCATTTACATAATACATGATCTTGCATTTTTAATAGTTTGACTACTTTTAATTTTACATGCCATGACGGGACGCTCAGCGCAACAAATGACGCAACGGCCAAAGATAGTTCCAGCTGAATGTGTAACTTTAATGTGTCCGCTAAAACATGCTCATAGCACGCTAATTAAAGCACCACACTTAAAACTAAAAAATAAAAAAATCTCAGCCACGGACAAGTCATCCAACAAGCGACAGTTGTGACCCATCCCTCCCGCAAACGCACAAAGCCAGAAAATAGACAAGATCTCTGATTTGAAATGAAAAAAGTGGCTGTGTCTCTCGCACGTACACAAGCCCTGAACTTGGCAGATACGTTAGGCAGCAAAATAATAGGCATTTTCCAACCCATAATGCAGAGTGTTAGCCGGTGGCAGTCCACTGATTTAGGTACTACGTCGAGACGTCAATCTGAAGGCCTTGGAAGAGAGAGAGAGGGAGAAGGAGGGGGGATGTAGATACACAGAGAGAGTGGGCCTGCAAAGAAAAGACGAGCCAGATAGAGAGAGCGAGATGCTCCTAATGGGAGAAGGATATCTCTGCAACATGCGTTATATAGTTGTGGCTCTCTCCCATTCAGCGTTTTGACATGGTATCACCTAGACCGGTGCCAGTCTGTCTCCCTCGATCTCTCTTTAGTGGACAAGCTCTGATCTAAAGATGTCTTATGAGCCTATCTACGCACCCAGCTGCTCGTGCCAGCCAGCCGGGGTACGTGGTCCTATGCCGAGGGGGTGCATGCACGGAGTCCGCAATAGCCGTAGAATTAAAAACGATCATTCATCGCTTGTCTGGTCCCGTCATGTTCTCAGGCCGATTATGATAATAGTGGATCTGTCAGCACGGTAACGGACAGCGGCCAGCCCCGCATCCTGGCGTAATGGCAGGACTACTAGCCTCTCCGTGCATCCGCCGCATTTAGTTCTGTCGCCTCGGCTCTTTATATGGTTGTTGTATCGAAAATTTTTCCTCTCGCTCTCATTATTGGATGGCACTGGAGCGCACGCCTCTGTTGTTGAGGATGCGTCAGGGCTCTAATCTGGTAGCATCGAGCAGGGGATGCCGGTAGGCAAAACAGACAAGCGATTGACATATTTGCTTTTGGAGGCAAGACAGAGGCACGAGCGGTGTAGATGAGTGGGGGATGGGAGTGGATTGGATATGATGATTGTGCAGAGGTCCGCCGGGGGGGCTGCAGGGCAGACGTGAAAACAGACACATAATCTAAAAACAAGAAACAGACGTATAAGAAAGAAAAAAAACGACGGCGCGAGGAAACATCAAGAAGATGAAGGAAATAAAGTACAACACAATTGCCACAGGAGGGGAAACACACACACACACAACACACACACATGCCTAGTAGGTGGAGCCGCCAAGGACGGCAAAAGGCAGGCGAACATGCAGGGTTTAAGAGGCGAGAAAAACGGAGCACAATAAAGCGAGAAAACAACACTGCTCCGAGGCAATTTAGACTGCAAAACACAAACCATTAAGTTTGTGCATTATCTTTTAATTTAATCTGGAATGATTTATAATCCATCACGCAAGGCTTCAACCATATCCAATTATTCTCTGTGCCTTGATTGACAACAAAGGTGATTTAGTAAGCTAATAAAAAGTGATGTGCACCCAGCTACCTCCTCCCCCCTCGACAACCCCACCCCCCCTGTGCAAATAGCCAGTGAGAGAGACACTCGGCTTACAGCTGTGTAGTGTCTCATGCGGGGTTGGGGGTCTCAGGTTTATCGTTATGGAGAGGTAGTGAGAAGACACGTGACGCTGATCCGATCAAGATTCCAGCACGCAATGACAGACATCATTTTCTAAATGACTTCATTTTATCTCTATGCAAAGAAATACGCCAGTGTAGTACCGCTCTCCAACTACCGAGACATGACAGGAAATTAGCAGTAGCCTGATTCTTGTGAAGTTAACACATTATTTGTTTATCCCAGTTGACCAGAAAATTACAGAAATGCATATTCAGAGGGAGAGAAACATGCTCTCTGGGTTTTGGAAGAGAAAAATGACATTATGTCTTGGATTCGTTCATTTTGAGTATGCATGTGTCATCTTGTCGCAGCTGCTATGGGTTAATGTTCTGCTCTGGATATTATTTGTGATTATTAATGAAAAGCCGAGGACAGGAATGATGCTTTTCTTCAGGAGCCTCGTAAATAATATTAAAGCTGTGCCAACAATAGGCCCAGCCACCTAAAGAGCCTTTAACCCTATGCCTCGTGTTCATTTTAGGCCTGTAGCTATGAGGCCACCTTCACGCAGCTGTGTGTGGAAGTAGAACGAAGAATCCACCACTTTTTTACCGAAAATAAAAGATGTGGCTTTAGGGTACAGGATAGTTCAGATTCTTTCGACTGTACAGTATATCGTCATGTGAACTGTCGATTACACATGTGTGTGTGTGGGTGCACGTGTTCTGAATGGCTCATAAACCACAGGAGGACACATTAATGTCCAGAATGTTCAGCCTGCCCTGGTAAACACACAACCCCCTCAACTAATGATGCAATAAGAAAACAAGCCATCACAGCCCCTCCACAGAGAGACGCACACATACACACACTCGCTGTAGCCGACAACAGATTTAAGATCTTAATATCACATACTTAATAAGGGTGGGGAAATATGTTGGTGGTCTAGCAGAGAAGTATTTACTTTTTTTCCACAAAATTCTCAGATATCTCAGGGAATAGCCAGAGAACAACAACTAGGGATGTAACGATTAACCGTGAGCCGGTTGAAAATCGATTCAAATATGTGACGATTCAAATCAGCTGAGATGCTAAACAAATCGCGATTCAATTAGGGGTAAGAGTTTATATGAATGTATGTCTGAGGGGAACTTACTGTCTTTAGAAAAGTTTAGATGGTATTTTTTTCTTTTCATCTTGTATAGATATAAGTGCAGCGCTGCTTTGTTTACAGCGGAAACGCTTTAAGTGCCACCTGCTGGCAGAGAGTGAATCTGCGTCTCGTTCAGCTCGTCTGCTGTTTCTGTTTCATTCAGATATTTGTTATGTATAGTTTCACAAAACTGAAGACAAATCATTTTATTTTTGCTTCAAATTTCGAAATTATACAATCAAATTTAGATTAAAAACTGCTCATGTTGCATGTATGCAGCATCTTTGTTTGGATCGTTATTAAAATGCAGTGGTTGCCTGCCTCTAATTTTAAATGGAAAGAGCACAGATAAAGCCTTATTTTGTTTATATGAAGAGATGTATTTTATTTGTGTTGTCTATTTGATTTGGGGTTTGTTTTAAAAGTTTCAATTTCGTTTTGTTTTTACATGGTACATTATATTTAATTTGTATTAGCCGAACCTTTTACCCAAAGCGGAGCTTACAGATGAGGGACAAT
Organism: Sinocyclocheilus anophthalmus; assembly: GCA_018155175.1. Lineage (NCBI taxonomy): Eukaryota > Metazoa > Chordata > Actinopteri > Cypriniformes > Cyprinidae > Sinocyclocheilus > Sinocyclocheilus anophthalmus. Next base: position 36,004 of record JADLZN010003806.1, read on the forward strand.
AGAAGAAGATCATAACCCCAAGGAAACAGAAGCAAATAAATGCAAGTGCTATATTTAGTATATTGTATATAGTGGCTATTTCAATTTCACAAAGAAACGTGCAGCATTTGTCCCGGTCCGCGCACTTATAAGAATGAGGACACATTTCCTTTATTTGTCTTAATCTGTAAAACAAAACATGTAAAATCGAATCGTGAAAATCAAAATTGTGAATCGAATAGAACGTGACTTGCAGGTGAATCGTTACACCTAACAACAACAGCAGAAACACAACGATAATGTTACTAAAGGTTTAAGGGGTTAGTTCACCCAAAAAGGAAACTTAGCTTGTGTTCTTTACTTACTCGAAGCATCATAAGGTGTTAGGACTTCTTCTTTCAAGGTACGAATAAGAGTTTGAGTTATATTAAAATTGTCCTGGCTATTCCAAGATCTATCATTGCAGTCAGCGGGTGTTGGAGTTGAACTGTCCACAAGTCGTCAAATAAAGTGTGCGCATCCATAATAAAACATGCTTCACACAGTTCCGGGGGGGGTGAATAAAGGCCCCCTGTAGCGAATACATGTGTTTTTGTAAGAAAAATATCCATATTAAAACCAAGATGAGACTGGTTTTCCTTTGCTAATGTAAGGAAACTTTGCTTCCTTTGCTCATATTAACAAACGTTGCGAGACTAGCATACCTTAGAGGCGCGCGCGCTGCAATAGTTGATGCGTAATCGCCGGAACTGCTTCAGTGACACAAGCCAGTGCAGCGGAACTGAGAGAAAAGTGTTTATTACATTGAAATATGGATATTTTTCTTTAAAAAAACAAATGGATACGCTACAGGGGGCCTTTATTCATCCACCGGAGTCATCTGCGGCACGTTTTATTATGAATGCGTGCGCTTTATTTGACGACTTGTAGACTGTTCAACTGCAACACCCGCTGACTGCTATGATATAGCTTGGAATAGCCAGGACAATTTTTTATATAACTCCGACTGGATTCGTCTGAAAGAAGAAAGTCATATACATCTAGGATGCTTCGAGGGTAAGTAAATCACAAGCTAATTTTCATTTTTGGGTAAACTAACCCTTTAAGAGTCACTGAATTGGACAACTTACAATGTTGTAAATAGCACATTTTCCTCAGCGTGTGTGAAAGTGAGGCTTGAAACTGGCTTCTTTTTGTCCAGATAAGCAGACACAGCTCTGGCAGTACATTCTCTCAGCTCATAAAACTGGGGCTTAGGGCAGAGGACCCTGTTCGCTCTCTTTACAGGCTTCCACTGTTAACGAGAGAACGGCTCCCGTCATAGCTGTCCTGGCACTGCCGTGGACCTTTGCTTTGAGACGTTTAAAAATGTCGCCCGGCTACGCCAGGTCACTGTGATGCTACAGAGCCATTATTTCGCTATCTTTATCTCCTGCCCTTCTCTCTCTTATATTTGTGGCAATTCTATATATGTACAGATCTACAGAAAATCTATATTATACACGTACAGATGAAAGTGCAGGGTGGGGGAAACTCGCTTGTGTGCTACGTGCCGAAATGAAACACAATAGGATGTAAACAGGATGTGCAATTAAGACACCACCAATCCAGACAGTTGGGCTGCTGCATAACACACACACACACACACACAAACACACACACAGATAAACATGCACAACGAAATACAGAATGCTATTTTAAAGTGATATCTAAATAAGAAGGTTTTATCAGTTTCATCCTGTTCTAGAGGAAGTATAATTATGAATATTTTTCCTCAAAGCACAAAGCAAAGGCATTGCATGCTTTTAAAGGGTAATAAAATACTTTCTTATAATAAAGTCATTGCACTATGATTGCATTTAAACCAGCTGATTATTGCTTTTCATTAATAAATAATTATGGCATTCCTCTCTCTGGATAAATAAATGAGGGGGGAAATATTGTATAGATATATTCAATAATAAAATATCTAGCTGATTGAGAATCATGTGTTACATTAATTTGTATGTATTTTATATTTACTATAGTAACTATAGTAAAATATAATAATTGTCAATGTTGTTGTTATTACTTAAAATAGTTTCAAATTGCAACAAATTCTGGGTTATATTTAAGTGACGAGAAACCATGGTGCTGCATATCAATCAGTTTACAGAACTCTTCAACGAGGTGTGTTTCCCTCAGTGTCATATTGCATCCTGCATATTTTCTGCTTAATTTGATATTTCAAAACCTGAGCTCTTATTTGGAATAAAACTTTTGATTATTCTGTTTGTCTTTCTATGATTTATTGCACGACTGAAATTAAAATGCAACTCTAGAACTTTTAAAATGGCATTCGTTCTAAAAGGGCATTCGTTTACTTTGATATTGCATTACAGGCAAGTTATTCCTAAAATCACAGTGAATGATGGATAGCTAGTGCTCCATAGCCATCAACACCTCTTAGTGGGGCCGGCGCTCTGAGTGTCGAGTGAGCAGGGCCCTCTCCTCCACTCCCAGTGATCGCAGGGGCCGCGGCCACTGATCTGGGCTGGAAATGATAGAGATCCATTTCAAATGCTGGCTACGTTACACGGCTACAAAAGGAGTGGGGGGGGGGGGGATGAAATATAGCAGGAAGAGGGATGCCACATTTAATTATCTCATTATCACACAACGACAAATTAACATAAATGAAAGAGGCCAAAGAGTGATCCCTGAAACTCAGAGCATTAAAACCGCCCCCCGTGTGTGTGTGTGTGTTTGAGAGAGTGGTGGTCTGAAAGAGCAAAGAACTAGTAAGGATTGTTGGATTTAGATGTTTAGTGTAACAAGCTCTTTTAAACTTGCTAGAGTTGTAATATACATTCTAGCGTGTGTGAGCACAAACATTCTACACACACACGGAAGATAATAGTGTGCCCGTTGTTTAGTAACATCATGATCCTCAGGTGCTTATGCTCGGGAAGCTAATTAACCTCTCCTACCCAAGTAAAGTGAGAGGCGGTGGCGACGCGCGGAGGTGTGTGTGTGTAAGAGTGTAAATGTTTGTCAATTATGTGTGTGTGAAACATTGCATCTTTTCCTCTTGTTGTGTTCTTGATGTGAATGTTTTGTAAATTAATCACACTGTGGATAAAAATGTGCACAAATAGACACACACACACACACACACCACACAAAAGTAATCAGCGTGTCTGTTGTGAATGCAGTAAGGATGAGGAAGAGTTACCACCTAGCATTGTGTTTGCAGGATGGAACTCCACAGGGGAGCTCGGAGGCGGGGGGCGCGGTTTGGAGACTGGAGAAACACACGCCAATGGCCATGACATGGGAACCTCACATAACACCACAATACAAGCAATACCACACACACAAACACACACAACTCTGCCACACAAAATCATGGCTTACTAAGCAATAAACACGGTTTATGCAATAACCTGCAATACACGCGCTGAACGCACAACGAACCAGTGTCTAGACTTATAAAAAACAATCATAAATTCCTGTGACTGCTGCACATGCTGGTGTGGTCTCCTCACTAACTATGAAAGCCACAAACAATGGCACACATGCCTTCCTCGACGTACGAAGAATGAGGAAACTCTAAATGCACAGATGTTTGAAAACAAATGCCTTTGGAAGCGCAACTCAAAAAAAAACAACAATGAAAATGCGACTGCTTGCTCAAGGACAGTTTAAAGATTCAGAGGGTTTTAGATTTTTATTCATTTAATTAGAGCTTTATTAATATCTGACTGCAGGGGAGGACAGGAAGCGCAGCCCGGATCAGGATATGACATGCGGATTCGAACCTGGAAAGTCGCATGAATAATGAATGTCACAGCTGATATGTCACGAACAGAACATGTGTCGCTAACCGGATATTCTTTGATGTTCGGATAGTGTATTATTTATTTATATTTTCGTAATAAATTCCAGGGTCAATATAACATAATATATCATTTATCATGATAAATTTCAAAAACACGTCACCCCTCACTCCAGGGAATCAAAAATTGCGAGACAACGACAGACAGCTTCAACTCCCTCTTCCTGAACAAATCTGTTTGTGTGAGATGGGTGGTATCCGGGAAGATAAAAAAAAACGACTCTCAAAGTTTGCCAAATTTTGCCCTTGATACCATTTCTCCCAAGTCTCATGTATTCTGCCTTCTTGATTTTTTCCCTACCACTTCTACACTCTCTTTTTTCCTGCAGCACTCCAAAAAATAAATAAAGCATGTGTGTATCTGTGTGTATGTGAGCGCGGGCTCTGTTGATAATCTCCAGAGATGAAACTTATCGCTTTTTGTAGAGAGGTGGGGCGAAAGGCAGACAGTCATATATCGAGGTTTAATGTAGCGCATTCCCTGTGTCCCCGTGGAGGGAGAGAGTACGCAAACACACAGCCTACAGCCGTCCCCAACAAGTCGCGACACCACACAAAACACAAAACATAGCCAGAGGGTTTAATAACAGTGTTTCCCCCTCAGACCTACAATAGAAACATACTAACGGAAGGGTCAGAGAATAAGGCATAGTTAGGAATGAAGGAATAGTGAAAAATTGAGAGCCGCTTTAATACTGAATCCAAATATGTTCTCTATAAAACATAATACTATTAGTGCACACATAGCCTAATATAAATGTATATATATATATGCTTTGTTTATATATACAGGAATAAAGCAGTGTATGTGTTATTATGGTGAAAGAGTGATTTGTAATGGTTGCTGGGAGAGGGACAGCTGTACGTCCAGATCTCTGACCCAATTGCTACGCTCATGTGCAGCATGTATGCAATTCAATTACATAGCCAAAAAAAATTAATTTGAGGTCCTTCAAAGCTTCGTTTCGCATCCAGGCTCTCACACACAAAAAAACACAAACACACACACACCCACACACACACAACACAACACACACACACACACACACACACACCACCCACCACACACACACAACACACACAGTAAAATACAAATACCTCCTGCCAGACATGCATATGTGTACTTAACACGCTACGGTAAAGATAAGCAGGCAAGATCGTCAGCATCATAACATTTGTGGTTTTATACGCACAGCTGGGAGCACAGAGACGTACTCTGGCACACAAACTTTTCCCCCACTGAATTCCAGGGTTGGGTGACTGGATCGAGCCAGAGGAATTCATAAACAGTGGGGGCCTTATCAACCGGGAGAGGGACATCCTCTCAAGCGCACAGCAGACGAGATGTGGACCGTGTCATCAAAAAGCGCCACAGACAGCCGCAGGAGAGGGGAGGAGTGAATTGCACTCGTTACTTTCTTCATTTTTTTCTTAAATGAAAATATAAGAAATATGTTAAGGAACAGCAAGAATGAAAATTTCTTAAAATACAAGAATAAATTCAATTAGAAACTCAAAATAACTACATAAAATAATGCATCAATGCATGCAACAAAGTAGTTTAATGCTACAACTAATAATACAACTTTCTAAACATAATTTTAGAACAATTTAAAATATTTTAGTATTAGCTGAGTATTCTTTTGTGACCTGTAGTTCACAGATGTGATTGCAAGGGACTTCAAGGCCATATCTAAATGTATGCAAGTCATTAAGACTAAAAGAACCAAAGCAGCCCCCGATGCCATTTTTTGAGGAAAGATTATATTAACATTCCAGATGTACATGGCTAACCACACTGGGGCCATTTTAACCATTTGGTTTCAGAGGCTTGTTTTTTTGGCTTTTTCACATTACTTTCCCCTGTCAAAGTAGGCTCTCGGTATGGAGCAGGACAAAATTGCATCGGCAGCACGCGAGAGTTAGGTTCTGTATGTTGATTTCAGTGCATAATAGCCAGCTGTAGGATCTGCACCCAGACCAGGTCAATAATACAACTCTCAGCGACTCCATAAATCATTAAACCCCTATGTTGACACAAGTGCAACTGCGAAAGAGAGATACGTGATAATAAGCCATTTGCCGTACACATTTACTGAGAGCAGTGCTGAAACTTACGATTTGAAATATTGTACCGAGAGCAGCGAGCAGCAGCAGAAGCAGGGACGTAGGTAGGGGAAACATTTGAAAATTATGAAGTTGCCCCCCCTAAATAAACTAGCATTCAACTTTGTTCTGCGGTAAAAAAAAAAAAAAAAAAAAAAAAAAAAAAAAAAAAAAAAAAAAACAAAATCGGGGCCGTATTATTGAAACTTATGGAATAAGAATGTTTTATTTATGGAAGCGTAATTTATATCACAAGTGATATACCACAAATATAGTTATTTACAGCGAGTCAGGTGAAGGAAAAAAAAAAAAAAAAGGTTGTGTTATTTGTATGTTTTGATTTAGCGTTTGCCATTCGTTTTTAATGCGCTATTTTTGGATGTAATGATCTTGTACTCCAATACCTTTACCGGAAAGGTGTTTCTTTTCTCGCTTGCTCTTTTAAGACAAATCCCAATCCGCAAATAACAGAATAATATATGAAACTATGAACACCACGAGACGCTCCCAACGTGAAAAAAAAAAAAAAATGAATAAAAAAAAAAAAAAAAAAAAAAAAAAAAACAAAAAAAAAAAAAAAAAAAAAAAAAAAAAAAAAAAAAAAAAAAAACCAAAAAACCAACAACTCTGCATTGTTGCAACACTTGGTGAAACAACAAAAGTCATACAAAAACAAATTTTTTATAATTCGTTCATGTACCGTTTCGAAATAAAATATATAATACACCTCTGTTTTGTGTCAAATGCCTTAAATTCTATTCATTTAAAGGTTTTGGGGACATATCCGCCTTGGCTTCATTCTCATTATGTTTTTGTGTTCTTTATGTAAATAATGTGAAATGTCTACGAAAAGGGTGAAGCAACATAAAAAACCCCGTGCAGTATAAACGATACAACAACAATATCTAGCATTGACCATTAAATACCCGTGAAAAAAAAGCAAGGGCTCCTATATGGTGGTCTGCGCGAATTGTGTAATGTAAAACATCTAAACCCTAAATCAGATCTAGCCCCCTGACACACCTTTTTAGCAACAATCTTTGAAAAAAAACACAATCTAACACTCTCCAAGACACTGGTAAGGCCATGACATTTCCCATTATATTCATTTCAGAAAAGGTATGTTGGGAGGGTCGTGAGAGTAGTATTGGAGATGTAGTCGGGTCTATCTGACTTGCGTATATTGTGGTACGAGCCGCCGGGGGACAGCTATTTTTTCTCCATTACACAAAGGGCAACCATGCAGTGTGACCGGTCTACGGATGCGTTTTTTTACAGTGTTTTGACCTGGACTTTCCATATGCAACCTGGTCCGAAGATTTAGACCAGATTTAGGCTGACTTTTTATCGATAATGACTAGCCAAACATACTTAAACATACTGCACGGCCGCTCCCTCATGTTTCATCTGCATGCGGGAAACAAGGAACAAAAATAGGAGAAAGGAAAAAGTGTCATATTATGTTTTTTAAGAACTTTTATTACATTGCTGAGCCCAAATAACCAACTGAATGTATACAGGAACGGGATTGCGGGTAATTTGGTCTCGTGAATTTGAAAATTTACTAACAAACTGGAATGAATGCTAAAATTTGAAAACGCTTGGTTCTAGGAGGGTGAACGCATGGTCTGGGTCTATCTATTACGTAGAGGTGAATGATGGAGAAAAGCAAAGGGTTGAGACGAGAGAGAGACAGAGAGACAAAAAAGACAGCAGGCCCTGGGAGGTGTGTAGAGGCAACAGGACCTACATTACTCAGAGACATGGAGGTGCAGGAGACACTGCTGTATAACCAAGTGAACCAGAGACACCGGCAACAAAACACTCCCACACCATGTACTGCAAATTATTACACGGGCTCTCCAGAATAATCCTTGATTCAGATCGTACAATGCAGGATTCTTGTGGTCGATAATGTTTGGATAATGACAGCCTACACTGTATCATGACGTCCCTGACTCTACACCAGCTTTACACCCCTAACAGACAATGTAACACAATATTGGACAGTCAAAATGCAATTAATGACCGTGACAATTTAGACGAATAAGGTGTTTTTTGACCATAAAAAGAGCCATAAAGGAAAAAGAAAAAAAAAAAAATGGTTTGGAAAAAATCTTAAAACTTTATTTTTTTTAAGAAAGGCAAAAAAAAACTTTAAATGTTGGTCTAGTCACCTTAGTAACCCTTACATACAAGCAGAAAAACTAGGAGACTTTATGGAGGCAAATTCATAGTTAATGGTTTGCTTAATAGCCAATATACTAAGGGACTCCTTAAAATAAAAGTGTGACCATACAAATATGATTTTCCTTAAATAATAAATAAAAAAATTGAGTAGAATAGAAGATAGCCGCCATAGTAGATAGATAGTAGATAGATAATAGATTCATGTGACCAAAACCTTTCTGCATATACGACGTGTAGCTGTGCTGACACCTGCGAGGTTGTCGATTAAAGCTATTAAAGCTATCCTGTTCCGGTATATTATCCAAAAAGTGGACACTCATTATTCTGAACTGCAGGGCTGTCTGTCTCTCGCTGTATCTGAATAACATTAACACACTATAAGTGTGTGCACGTGCATTTCAACAGAGACATCTTAAGCTAGAGTTAAAGAAGGCACACCGTGTAGGCCTGAGGCTTTGTGGGAAAGTCGCAGCGCGTACACACACACAGACACACACTCAGAGGCACACAGGAGAGCGAGCGACATGGATTTGAAGAGGAACACTTTTAAGTGCGCGTTTGTAGCATTTGCTCGTATCAGAGTGAGGTACTCAACCCTTTCATGTGGTTCCACTCTCTCTCTCTCTCTCTCTCGCTCGCTCTCTCTCCTTGACTCACTCACTCTCTTCATCTCTAAGCCAGAGCCCTTGTATTGTTTCTCTCACCTCTGCTCTTTCATCCGATCCTTTTCTTAATTTATTACAACTGGTCTAGGGCCGGAGAGAGTACACGCTTTTATTTTCTCTGCTCCACTCCTTACTGTATTGTGTCGAATGCCGACGTGAGACTTGCAGTACTGAGTGGTTTGTTAAAGATGAAGAGGCGAGAGGAGGAGCGGAGGAGAGCGAGACGGAGCCCCCACCCCGAGAGTCGGGGGAGAGAGAGAGAGAGAGAGAGGACATGCCACACGCCAGTGCTTTCCTCCTGCTCCACTCTCTTACCCTTGTTTTTTCCCTCTTCGCTCTCTTCTCAGGCAACCCTGAGCAAGTGCTAGCAAGGGTCATATCTTTTTAATTATCTTTCTTGCCTTTGATTAATTATTCCGTCTGACAATAGCGTGTTTCTAATGCTTTTCACCTGCCTGTCTTGATTGACAGTGCCTCTGTCTGAGTCAAAGCAAACAGCTGCTGCCATGATTGCCTAGCAACCAGGAGGTGATGGATGAGACCCAGAGATGGATGGCCACAATAAATCATGTCTCCTGCTATAAAACTGGAAAAAAGAGAGAGAGGGAGAGTGAGGGAGGGAGAGAGGGGTACTAGGAAGGGGAAGAAATAGAGCATACAAAAACAAAACAACCTATTCTCTCCATCCTGTTCTTGCTTTCCATCATGCCCCTATGTTTTTTCGCATGTGCTCTCTCTCTCTTTCTCTCGCTGGAATGGGTTTGAAGCTCTCTTAACAGTTCGACCCTTTCAACCTCTCTTAGAAGGGTGCAGCTCAAAAGTGGGGTTTGCAGGGGCAGATGAAGCCCATAGGGCTTTATAAATGCAGACCGCTGAAACCCAAACGCTGGAGGAGTTCGTCATAGGGTGGGGCCTGTCATGAGTTGGGACACATTCTAGGTGCTGGAAAATTCATGAACAATGAATCTAAGTACACCCACCACGTCCAGCAACGAGCCTGCAAAGCAAAATAATTCATCAAACCCATTTCAATGTGGCCGAAAGCACGATGCATCTCACGTCAATGGTCGCGCAGTCCCCTACCGCAACAATGGACAAATATATCAAGCATTGTTGAGCACTCAACTGCCACCACCAGAGACGACAGGAATCTGACCAGTCCGTGAACTGCAGGCACACAGCGAGAGCGCGCCATTAACCGAATTATCAGATGCTTATAGATACTGTGAAAATATGATTCGGACAGATCTCATCTTACGGTCACAAAAGGGACAGAGGAAAACATGACAGAAATGTTTTCATTAACGCGGGAGGATCACGTGCGATTCGAGCGCTCAGATATGCGTTTCTTTTTCTGCTTTCGTTAAAGGTCGGCTTCATTTCCTGCTAATGAAGTCCAGCTGTTCCTGCTCTTTTTGCGTCCATGACAACAATGGTCACCTCGTTCCTGATGGGCTGTCGACAAAACTTTACGACCTCGATGAGAAACGTTGTCAGCACGGGGGGAGGAAAACAAAAACGGGAAAAAAGTCAGGGTTACCCAGGTTACAGGGCCGTGGTGATGACAAACAAAAACACTTTGAGTTTTGTTTTCAAGCACCGCCACCCCTCGTTTTATTTTTGCCCTTTCAGGCGCGAATAAAACGCGTAGCGAGTGGGTGAATGAGTGAGCAAAGGAGTTCGGCTCCTCTGGTATCTGGTAACGAACAGTGCAAGAGCTCAGCCCATCCATCAGAGGAAGCCCACGTCCTGCTCCGAGCTCTCTCTTGTTCCCTCTCTCTCTCTCTCTCTCTGAGCCCTGCTCAGGTTACAGCTTTACACGGCCAGTCTAAATAATATTCAAAATGATGAATGACATGGCCAGCCTTGTATCCATCATCAATTTCTTTTTTTAAGGAGCATCCATCTTCAGTAATGCTCCTTTGAATCATGGGAAAGCGAAAGAGCTCCGATTCACTCGTGCAGGCCCCTGGAGAGGCAGAAGGAGGGACAGGAGGAGGGAAGAGGGAGGGTAGGGGACGGCGGATTTGGGTTCTGACTGATACTTGACAGCTAGACGTGCGCACGGACGCGGTCTTCACGAGTCGGACGCATGTATGCTAACTTATAAAACCAACGACTTCCCTTGACCTCAAAAATAAATGCAAACTTCTGTAAGTACGACATTAAATAAAAAGAAAAGAAAATGCGCAAACATAAAACAGAGGAATTCTGGGGAAAGATTTGAGTGGCATTGTTAGCGGACCTACTGGAGCCGTGTCTCCCACTCATCCGCCGTCCCCTCCCCTGGCTGTGCAGACCCCTCGGTGGCGTGGAGGCAGTGGCAATTCTCCGAGGGGGGGACAGTCCCTAACACTGGGCTCCTTGGCAAGGGCCTGTTTGATAAATGACACATGTCATTCTGTCAGGAGAGAAGGGTGGGTCCATGATGTATGACCGTGCTGAGGAGCTGGGGAAATCGACTGTTTGGCATGGAGCGCCTCTCTCTCTCTCTCTCTTGCTCTCTTTCACTCTCTCTGGTCCCGCTATCCGAGTTCAGGACAGCATCAAAAAGGCTGAAGTGTTATATATGTGCGTGAGGGAGTCAGAGAACAGGCCAGCTTTTCTTTTTTTCTTGTCTATTGCTCCATCTCACTTTCTTTCTTTCATACTGTCCTTTTGTTTTTTAAAAAGGAAAAGGAAACAGGCCAACGAAGGAAAGAAAGGGGAAAAAAACTATGTATGCGAAAGAAACAGACAAGTCCTAAAAAAACCTGGCTCTGAGAGGGCAAGGGTATCAATCAAAGTCAAGTTCGGCAACAACGCGACTACTATTTCAAATAAAAACTACATACGGCAGATAAACGACCTCGGCGCAGAAACGAAACCCGAAACGGCTCGCCGACCGACCGACCGAAACTCTCTACTCATCCCTTCTCGTGTCTCCTCAAAGGCAGGCTTCAACTCACCCCTCCTTTACTGTAAAGATCGTCCTCTCTTTTTCCTTCCTCTATCTCATGCTCTTTTCTTTTTTAACACACTGGCAGTGGGGGCCTGACATCTGCAGAGTGCATTTAAAGAAAAAAATGTGTCAAGGAAGCGTGATCCCCCCTCCACCCTCTCTCTCTCTCCTCTCTCTCTCATCTCTCCGTCTCTCCCTCTTCCCTCTTCTCTGTGTGGTCTCTCTCTCTCTCGGGGGGGGGTGTGGGGGGGTTCTCCTCGGGGCTCTCTCGCCTCTCTCTGGGGGGTCTCTCTCTCGCTCTCCTCTCTCTCTCTCTCTCTCTCCTCTCTCTCTCCTCTCTCCTCTCCTCTCCTCTCCTTCATCTCTCTTCTCTCTCTCTCTTTCATTAGCTCACTGGCAGGGTGGCACTTCTCAAGCTCATTACAGCCAGAGGATTTATGGTGCCGAACCCAATGGCGGAGAAAAGGCATCTGTCAATAATTGCAGGGAGCAGCGCACACACATCTCGAGAAGCTTTGAAATCTCATTAGGTATGCAGTTATCAGGCATAAAGATCAAAAACATTACTCAACTCAGACAGAATCCTACCAAGAAACATTAATTAGCAACAGGCCCGCAGTATAAAATAAAACAGACTTCCTCTCTCGCTCAGCCTGCCTCCCTCACTCTGCCCCTCACACCTGCCTGCCTCTGCCAAGAACCGATGCGACTAACCCGAGCAGGCGATGCGTACGAACACATTCAAACGCGGGAACGCACAGGAAGGAAATGCCGGCACACAGGAAAATGCACATCATCGTACGTAACCACTCATATACGTTTGCCGAGGTCGCGCAGATGTGGACAAACATGCTCCTCTCCTCGGAGGGACTCCGGCAGAGTTAACAACATCCCCAACCCCTGTGCGGCGCATTCCCCTCGTCTTCCTCTGTCCTCATTAAATAAAACACAACGTGGAGGGAGGAGGGATAATTCCCAGCATCTGAGACTGATCAGGACATGAGAGAGCAGGAGTTTGTGAGCATTTGAGGGCCGCCCCCTCTCTCTTTCCTCTAGTCGGGGTAGTGAGGAGACAAGGAGGAAGAGGCCTGTCAGGCCGGAGAAGGATGTCAGAGCTCAGGCTGGCCCTGATTACTAGGGCCCCTCTCTCGCTCTCATTCTCTGCTGCTCTGCCTTTCATCACCGGCACCGCCATCAAAAAGCAGCCTGCATGTCACACGCACACACACTGTGATAAAAAAGCACAAGACTGATGGCTGTCAGTTTTCAGGCTCGGAGTGAAAGAGGAGGAAGTTGCCGAGATGAGTGGAACAAGACCCCTGCCATTTCTGTGGAGGAATTGCACACACACACACACACACACACACACACACACACACACACACACACACAGACTCAAGTGACACTCTGAACCAAACCAACATCCAGCCCCCTGCCAAAATCTTTACTGTCTAGTCCCTGCCCCCAAACTAACTCTCCCTCTGTGTCATTTTCTCAGCCTCCCTCGGCACATCCCCATCGCTCTTCGACATGACAGGGATTACTTCCACGCGCCCATATTTCACTGGACTACACTGGAACTCTCACAGTTGCTTGTAGCTGCCAGAGAGGACCGGCCTCATGGATACACGCACACAAAGAACTACAGTATCGCTCAGAGTGGGACAGAGCAGGAAGGCGGGACAACTCGAACAGACGGAAAGAGCGCGGACCGGATGATTCATTAGTACTGTGACACTCAGTGCCACCTCTGTGCAAGGCTAAGCTAATATCCCTCACAGTACCGGGCAGGGTAAAAATAACCATCTACCACAGCCAGACACACAGATCCCAGAAAACCTCTTCATTTCCTGTCTCCTCCCAGATTTCCCCCCACCGGAAGAGGTGTGGGCCACGGTAGCAGCAAATCATGCAGCGCTCCCAATAATCTTGACCAATCGCCAGCGTGAAACAACAACAAGTAGACTGGGAGGTGTATTCTGGGTATCACAGCATAATCGGTAGGATTCCGTGTTCATTGTTGATCGGTAAAATAAACAAGAATCAGCTAGATGAGCATAAGGATCTGATCAACACTTGCTGCAGTACATTCTCTCCGTGGGAACTGCTTTGTAAAACATGTTCAACTATCACGGTGCATGTAGTTCCAACTCTCTCAACAACAGAGGAAATCATCAACAAACTACAGCACACAACCATCTGAACTAAAACTATTTAAACTTTTCATCAAATCAAAACACACAGAAACCTCCAAGGGGAACATAAACATTTAGACATGTTTATTTTTCTTGTACTTTTTGACGTGTAAATGGCAGATAAGCTACTCAAAATGTTTAGTTTAAATGTCACTAACAACGCTTAATTTATTTTCAATTTGTGTGACTTTCTCAACTGTGAGAAAAAAATCTTACTAGTCAAAACTAGAATGATGCACTTTTTTTCATTTTATTCTTTAAAATATAAATAGATTCATGTTTAAGCGGAATAAACCACATATTTTATCGGTGTTTAGAGCTTCACATTACTGTGTGCAAATTACAGCATTTTAAACAATCCATTGAATTAGGAATGAAAAATATATTTCTGTGTTTTAGTATAGATTTGAAATAGCACAATTCTAACTAATAAAATAATCGTAATCGATAAACAAAAACAAAAACAAAAGTTAACAGTTAGGGATTCACGTTGTGCACGGAGAACATCCATTAACAAAATTACTTTAAATTAGTGAAAAACACATTTGAGAAAAAAAAAATACAATGTAATGTATAACAATGTACTTACATTATATTTTATATTACATTCTTGTAATGCAAGCATTTTCTATTTTGCAAAACAATATGAACTAACAGCAGGCGAGCGATTACTGTCAGCATTAAACTTAAAATGTGTCTGCATTTAGATCACTCTAAGCGAAAAAGAAAGGGAGGGAAATTAACTTGATCAAAACAATATTCACTTTTAAACAGTGCATTTTAGTAAGGCCTTAAATCTGAAATACATTGCATGTAATGGGATTTTAACATAAACAGTAACTTTTACTGATTTATTAAAAATAATGAATGTCCCTTACATTACTAAATTACAGGAAAAAAACATTACTATATTTAGATTATGGTCAATATGGTCAGAGGAGTAAATGTGTTTTTGCAAAAAAAAAAAATTATAATAGTTCTACCTTTTTAACAGTTTTCGAGGATCAGTATTTTTGGCTATTTCAACTGTCCTGCTGCTTGCAAACTCTGAAATCACTTTATATTGTAACCTTTATATTACAAACCATTTTTGCACACAGCATGTAGCATAACTGCTGGATGAGAGCAGTGTCCGTGATGCAAAATAACTGATCGATGATTAAAAAAAACTAAAAAACTATCAACGGATAAATTGATTGTAAAAATAGTTGTTAGCTGAAGTGTGTGTAAAAAGCAAGTCACACACAAACAATGGAATCAACCTGCACTCTCATTAACCCTGCTGCAGTCACCATTCATCATCATATCTTCCTTAAGAAGGGATAAAAAGAAAGGAAGAGTGAGAGAAACAGAGAAGGAGAGAAAGAGAGATAGTAAGGGGGTAGAAAGGGGGAAAAATGAGGGAAGGATGCAGCCTTGTGAGCCAATTTAAGAAATAAGTGCTGATGCATCAGCTATTGACTGTGTGAACGCTCCTGATAACGCTCAAGGCGAAACTGTGAGGGAAATGACAGCATCAACCGCCTGCAATAAACTCCAGCCTGCGAGACCAAGGGAGCCCTAATTGACAGCTGTCAAGCTAATGGGAGCCATGACGGAAGATTCGGGAAAAAAATTCAGTTTATCAACCATCAACCCTGGTGTGGATCCACAGGGAGGAGAACTTGCCCTCCCTCACTTCTCTCTCTCTCTATCTCTCTCCCTCTGTTTGGCTGTTAGGTTATTCAGCTTTTTCCCTTAACCCCCATCCTTATTTCCTTCGTTCTTTCTCTCTTTCTCTTCATTCCTGTGCTTTTTCCCCGCCTCTTCTGCTCTTAACCCTTCTCATTGTTGCTCACTTCTTGTGGTGAAAAAGGCGGAGGACAGCCATAACTAATCATAGTGTCAGTTGGCTGCCTGGGAGCACAGGGTTTGGGCCAGAGCAATGTGAGGAGGACGAAGACTCAGGCCCCATAATCCACACACACACATGCGCATGTGCACGCACACACACACACACACTGCTGAAGGGACACCTACACAGGGCCAAATGCTGTCCTCTGTCCAGCCACTGTGTAAATAAACGCAAGGAAAAATGTGCAACTACAATAACTCATAATTTCAGTGTAACAATATATCCAACCGGCAAAGTAAAAAGCCGCTCCCTCTCCTACTAAAATGACCATCTAGTTATAACAAAATGTTGCATCCATAATGCTGTCAGATAAGGAAAACTGATACAGAAATACTCAAATCCCTATAAAAGAGCTGCAGATGGTATTTAATTAGATCTCCTGTTAGATTTGAAGATTTTACTCTCACGGTTATTACATGCATAACATTTAGATTAAAATTCTATCCGTCTGGATTTGCACTAGTATGCACACTTTTGATTAATAATTTTGTGAATTAAATAATTGTATATATTAAACAAAAAAAATCCATTCATTTGAGAAGCAAAATGTAATTCTAGACAGTGGTGTACATGACATAATTTTATTTTTTTCTTAATAATGCATATGATTATCATGACTAGGTTTTAATAAGGATAATTAACATAATCAAGTCACCATGATGTTTCATTATAATTTAAGTAATTAAATTGCAGCAGGGGACGAAAAAAAATCTTGAACCAAAGTGGACGACTTTTAATTTGCAAGGAAGTCAAAAGACATTACACATACACAGAAAAAAAAAAAAAACTTTAAAACTTCAATGGCGCCAACTATTATAATATTCTTTCTGAGACTTTGTCTAACCCTACGTGTTCCATATAAGCATACGTGTGGGTGATGATTATGTGCATGTGACCGTATTTACAAGCCCACCGGTGTTCCCCATATGATCTCATGTATCCAACGCTCCACACCCTCGCCGGAACAGGCTTTGAGTTTGATTAATCATTGCTCCCTGTCTGCAATCAATCAAACACACACGAAATCACAGAAATCAGCTCCTTTCCTCAACTGCAATCCATCTCAGCGCAGCCTCCGTTACATTCGTCACAACCCAAATATTTTTATAAATCATATTTAGCCGCTCTAAACACAATGCTGGGAGTTAGCATTTATTCTAACGCAGATGAGATAAACTAACTTTAAACGCGCTATGAACGCTATCATAATGACCGATATCAACATCATTTGTCTTCATACATCAAATCCGCTCGGTTCAAACCCGTCAACATGGAGACTGTAAGTTTAGGTATTGAGGGTCCGTGGATGTTTCCATCAATGGTGTGCTTTAGTAGCTATCTTTGATATGAAAAATACGAGACGGACAAAGAGATGGCTGGGGGGAAAAAAAAGTTTGATGTTCTCTTTGACTCCCCAAAACAATTGATATGTTTGGTCTGGCAAAAGCTTTGAAGCCTGTGAACAAAAACACGGTGTGTGCGCTGCATTGCCTGCGTCTGAATGGGTGTTTTTTTTTTTTTGGCAGGGGGGGGTGAATCACCCTTGCTAGACAGAGAGGGCTGTGTCTGTCTGTTAAAAAGAGAGATAGATAGAGTAGACTGAACAAATGGATAGCAGGCAGTTTTCCCCACTATTAAAAAAAAATAAATCACGACAAAGGTGTACATGAGCCCGTGACACACTTCCACCCCGTTCCTTTCACAACGTGATTTTTCTGCGCCTTTTGATTCTGTTTTGTCACCTCGCCGCTATTATTGCTCTTAGTCTCTTGACCATTAAAAGCGCTCTATTCCAGCCAACATGATTACCCAGGTACCCCGGCCCATTTGTCACCTGCAGCAGCAAATTGAGTTAGTGCACCAACTAAAGGCATGGAGGACTGTGTAATATCAACTTGATTACATCAAACTAGCTGCAAACCTAATTGGGCTGGATGACAGTGTGCGGAGCTTGTCATCTCCAATCATTAGGCCTGTCAGGAATCCATCAGCTTTACAGCTAATTAGGTGAACACTAATGAAGCTGGCAAAACAACTTTTCTTTTTCTACGGCTGAGCGGGCCTTCCAGACTTGGTGGGAGGAGGGAGGTAGGGAGAGACAGAACGAGGGAGCGAGAAAAAGAGAGACAGAAAACGTGAGGGAGGGCAAAATTTTCTCATGCAAAGCTCAAGGATGCAGGGGACTGGATTTCCCAAAGTTCCTAATCAAGGCCCATCATCTGCCATCTTTCCTTTGCTCTTTCCATCACGACGGCACAATCAATTTGTCATCACTCTTTGTATGCCACAGTGCAGTCGTCAACCTTATAACTTGCAGCTGTGAGGGCTGCTGGGAGGGAGGGAGGGATGGAGTGAGAAGAAGAGAGAGAGACAGAGGGGAGGGGCATTGGTTTGAAGAAAGGAGAGAGGGAGTTAAAAAAGAAAAAAAAATATCACAGGAAGTTGCCTCGTTTAAAGAGAGAAAAAAAGGCTCTCAGCCTGCTCTTGTATTTGTCTTCATCCGCTCATCAAAGGCATAAATGCCTGATTTTTTCTCTCTCTCACTCCTCTGAAATGAGAAGCCTCTCAGTCACCCTTGTTCCCCTCCTCCCTCCTTCCCTCTACCTCTGCGCGTCCATTAGGCAAAAGCATTTTGATAAAGTAAAGCGCAAGCCTATCATATTGGGAGAGGAGGGGAGGGGAGGGGAGGGGGGACAAAATGAGAGCACTCACTCTGCCAACTTCTGATTGACCATTAGAGCTATTGATGAATGTGGCTGTCAAAGGAGAGACAATTAAATCAAATATGAAACAAAGTTGTTTTGACGGGTCAGACTGATGGAGCAAACCATTCTTCCGTCTCCAGATTAGGTTATTAGTTTTGTGTATGTGTGTGCGTGTGTGTTTTTGTAGGACTGTAGGTGTGCCCTCTATCGGACCGTTTATGAGTGTATCGCACTCCAATGATATTTGCATGCGTGCAAGAGCGTCAGTGTTGATCAAACAGTATGGATCTGTTCTGTATGACTTATGCATAAACACTACTGCATGCAGCTGTTGAATCGGATTGTCAATAGTCTGCCTATTTTTATTTAGATAGCATCTTCACCTGAAAACGTTTAAGCGGTAAATATTTAGCCATCTATCGTACACTAACAGTCTGTAATTCATCCATGAATAAACAAAGACTTCTTGTGTCTCCAAGCAAAGTTTAGACAAGGATTCAAAAATCACAAGACGTACATATTCTAGTTTTAATCACAACAGTGACTGGTTAAAAAAAAAGTGGCTACAATGTAGGCCTGAAAAGACATTAGCAACAGATAAGCTGACAGATTTCTATTTTTTTGTTTTTTTGACTACATCATTTTTCCTTGTTGCAAATTTGTCCACTAACAATCACAATGTCATAAGGTATGTTATTTTTAGACAGTTCGTTAAAAAAATGAAGCAAACGAGTTTTAGATGTCGCCTATCGTCGATCAGGCGGTCTGTTTTTCATGTTGCTCGTGTTGGTGGTCTTTGAGCAGCGGAAGTAAATGTGGCCTATGTGAAAAAAAGTAGAAAAGCGGCAATTAAATATGTTTTAATGGACGGTTGTCAGAGCAGACGTGACGTCACGGGGTTGTGGCGTTGCCATGGCGAGTGATTTATTGATGTTTATCAGGAATGAATAGATCAAAGAGCACCCGGATGACAGGCAATCAATCAGCCGTCAAATCAAAGATGGCAACTGTCCATTAAAGGCTCTTCTTAGACCCCTCGTGCGTCGGCTACAAAATAATCTTCGAGTCTTTCCCAGAAACGGAGAGGAGGGATAAAAAAGAAAATGAAAATAAAGTTGGCCTTTTGTGATCAAATGTTTTCGCACAAAAAGCCCAAAAACAACGAGAGTCATGACAGTCAGCTGACACCCAAGCCCTTTTTTCCTGCGCTTCTTTATAGATCTCGAATTCATGGAGTCAATATATCTACGCCCTACGAGGAAAGAGAGCGGTGTAAAAGAGAGAGCACTCAAAAGACTAACAGACTCGACTCAGCTTCAGCTGCATGAGGAGGACTGACCAAAGTACGAAACCCACGCGAGTAAAATAGTCAGTATTCACAGGAATAAAGTTCAACACTGTTATTCTTATTAAGCCAGTCGACTATTGTCCTTAAAAGAAGTGTGGCCTCAAATTATTTTCTACAGTATCACGACAAACTTAATAAAAAGACAACCTTTCAAAAAAAAAAAAAAGAAAACCTTGTATTCGTATACACATCATTTCGCTAAGCAAAGGAGCAATGGATAATTCCAGATCATTTCACACACACACACACACACACACACTCTCTCTCACACACACACACGTTCAGCGTTGCTATGAAAATAGCGTAAAAAACTAAAAATACAGAGGTGAAGAGGAGCAAATGAAGAAGAAGAAGAGCCGTACCTGCCGAGCGCCGGGGCGCTTGCTGTTTCCTCCGAGGCATGTTTCTCTTTCAGGTTTTTGTTTTTTTCAGGAGCCCCTGAGATCCCGAGAGCTGCTCCGCTTCTGCTCTGATACACGGCACCTGGGGCGCTTTCACACGCCTGACATGTATCGGCAGTTTTCAAACCCCAAAATCAGACGGCAAGATCTGAAGAGGATGAAGACGAAGCGGGATTTTCCCCCTCTTTCCTCTCTCTCTTTCCCCCCGCGCGTCTTTTGGATATGTCGGAGAGTCGAGCCGTTACAGTGGTGAGGAAAACCGCTCGTGCCTCAGTGCGAGTCTCTCTCACTCCGCGCTGGAAGCTGCAACAGGCAAGCTTAAAGGAAAACGAAATGATCGCGTCACTCAAAGTCGGCAAACAGAGGCAAACATCAAGCACTGTCATATTAACTCCTTCCATCTCGAATGGGTTAGCTAGCTCATGTCATGTGGGTAGGCATATGTCTCTCTCTCTCTCTCTATCTCTCTCCCTACCGCAGCCAACCCCAATGCACTCGAATAGTAAAAGTAGCAGCTCACAAACACAACACTATAGAAATGCGATGACTGACACTTACATATGTGCATTTCAAACCGGCAGGCTGAGGTAATGTTTTTGTTTAAGCGTAAAAACGCGTGCAAGGCAGGCAGCAGTCGCCTTTATTAATGGTTCACGAAGGCAAAGAGCAAAGCTTTACTTACTCGGTGGCTTGAATAAACGTGTTATCCATGAGGAATCCGGTCCGAGTAATCGCATACAATTTGAAAAGCCAAAACAATAATAATAAAGAATCGCGTAGCTGTCGCCGATAGCTTTCTGTGAAAATCCCAAAGACTCCAAGTGCCCACCGCCTTTCAAACGTCCATCTCTTTTATAATAAACAAACCGGGGTAAAGACAAAAAGCTTGAAGGAGGAGATGGACGGACTTGTCGCCCGCGCGCTGCCTCGTTTGCTTATTTTGTCCGCGCGCGTTGGGAATCCGCTGAGAGAATCGATGCGATAGGTGTTTGATTGGGTATTCCTGCTTGTAATAACGCACATCAGAAGGAGGGGATGGACTCGGGCTGCGCCTCAGCTGCTGCTGCTGCAAGAGCATGTATCACTGAGCTATTGCCAAACACTTTCTTGGCCACTAATAGCACTTTTTAGCCTTCTTTGTGGGGCTCATAGCAGGTATTTAAAAACAGCAACGGGCGAAGCAGACGCGTCTTCCTCTCGCGCTCTCCAGTAATGTCACTTTCGAAAATCCGCTTTCTTCACAGAATGGACTTTTTAAAACGGTAAGATCAACATTTTCCAGATATGGCCATCCAGCATGGCAGCTGCTCACTAACTAACTAAAAAAAAAAAAAAAAAAAAAAAAAAAAAAAAAAAACAGTTTGATAAAGAGAGAGGTTTTTCGTTTTCGTTTTTGCAAGCGTAAAGCGTGAACTCTTTGTAGTGGAGAAAGGGCGAAGTTGTCCGTCTTGGATGAGAGGGGGAGATGGGAACTGTGTCCTCTCTGTTTACTATCTGCGGGTGAGTTGTCAGACACTGCCTCTTCCACTGAAGTCCGCGTCTTCGCCTCGCGATCGTACTGTCTCCTCTCACATCTGACCGCAAAGGGAATCGCATCGACCCCTCGGAAGGGAGCAATTGGGAGTCGTAGCGTTCAAATAAAACCAGAATGTCCAGAATCTCTTCAATGTCCGCGCGCCGAGCTCACATGGGCAGATTGAAAGGGAAGAGCAGTCTTTCACGGATCCGGGATGTTTTTGCGCGATCTCACTCACTCTTGTGTGCATGCCGTTAGATCCGCCCAAGCATCTGTCCGTCTAACCATTGGCGCATCCATCAGTGTCACACACACACACACACACACACACACAGAGAGAGAGAGACACACACACACGCCGCACGGAGTCGCTTTAACTACGGGCAGCTTCTCTTCTTTATCAAAAGACTGATAAAGCAAGATTAGAGTGTTTAGTGGGGGGGTGCTTTCCAATGATATATCCTAAACGAAATCATGCATTATCAAATTGCTATAGGCGAATGGTGCATCGGAAAGCTGCACCGAGTATGTGCGTGACGATGTATTTTCAAACTTTAGTGGACGAATGTGTTTCTCTTATTACCCACACGTTAGCCTATAGCATTGCTGCAACTATTAATTATAACCTACAGACGAGTAATGGCAGCGCGTAATTGTTTAAAAATGTAAAACATTTTCTGAAAGATGTCTCTTAAAGTAACTCAAACAAGTTGATGCAAAGAACGTTTTGCTCTTTATTTTGCTATTTTTATTCTTATGGCTTAATTTGATCATATGTGTGTCTTTTTGACAGTTGTAAAGTCTGAGTGAGGTGAATGCATTTGTCTTGTACTGATGTGAATTACTTCGATTTGCTGTAAATTGCCGCGTGAAAAATATCCTGAACTGTAGTTTATTTTTAGTGCCATATTGTACTGATTGCCTCTGTGTACAAGCATGTGACTACTAGCGAAACTACTTTGATTATATATATGTATAGCCTTGGCTATCATCAAAGTGTCTTGAGAACCGCGAATTGAATTTGACTTATTCAAAGTTATATTGTCTGTAAAAGTAAAATAGGCACACATAATAAACTGGAGTAATGAGGATATGTTTAAGTCTCAAAGACTATTAAACAGAGCTATTGAAACGCTCCCTCAAATATTTAATTTCACGAGGGTAGATAAATGCAGCTATCTAAATTGAAAAATATATAAACACAATTAACGGAGACGAAGAAATTGCATCTATGTGATAATAGCTACAAGTCATTTACTGAGTGTGTGTGCGTGTGTGGAACAGAGAACAGCTGCATGAGTGTATGAACGTGAGCGCAGTTCATTGCGTCCGCCCCCTTTTATGTGCTTTTCCTAAAATCCCAAAGATGTACTATTTTAAATGACGACTTAGGAAGTTTTACAGTGTTATTTCTGTCAAAAATGGCATCACTAACCGTGATTGTGCTCGGTTATCCAAAGAGAAGAAAAGGTACGTACTTGTCTGTTTCTGTTTCGGTTTCTCCATGTGTATATCCTTCATGTGTTTAATAGTATGTTTTGTCTGTATCCTTTGTCTGTTGAACTGTTAAAATATCAAATAACCACTGTTTTTAATGTCAAAATTAGAGACATCTGTTAAACTTGAAACATAGGCCTAACAAATCTTTACAGCTTAAAAAATCTTAAAAGTGTGTGTGTGTGTGTGTGTGTGTGTTTCTAATCTTAAACATTATTATAATTATTGTTATTATTAATTTTAGTATTAGTATTAACAATTCACAGTCTTCCATATTTTAAGGTAATCAGGCTTGTGATTTATTGTGGTTGAGGGAGAAGAGAGTGGCATTATCAGAGTTTCTAAGACTGTAAATGAACTTAGACATCATTCTTAAAACTTGAGATAAACTTTATACTTGAATGAATCCTTCACTATTAAATTATGCTTGTCTTAATTTCTGTGGATGTTTGTTTCATTGTGTTTTATAATTACAGTAGGCATTCCTGCCACTATTTATAGAGAAAGAATATTTGTAGCATAAACAATGAGTTATTTAGTACCACTTGGAGGCTCATTTTAATTGCCACATTCGCTGAAGACAACAGGAACGCTAATATGTTTTATTTGCCGCAATAGCATGGCTCATGGTGGTTTTGTTAAACATTCCTGGTTGATAAACCGCTGTTAGTTCAGTTTAAAGAAGGAACTTTTCATAAAAATGTTCCAGTGGAATATGAAGAAATTAATGCAAGTGCAATATGGGCAAGAACACACGCTGTGAAAATACCAATTCTCCAAAAAATCCGTAAACTTTGAAATTCAGAAAAAGAAAAAGCACCACGTCATAGCACGAGCAAAAAATTAAAAGGTCGAAAATGTGAATTTTTTCTTTGCCTCCGCATATTAGTGCAGCTCTCATGAACCGCAGAGATTTGAGAGTTCGTTTCTACCTTTTAAACTGAGAGCAAAGTCTGAAATAGCCCCAGTGGATACGAGTCATTAAAGCTTGAGCAGCATTACCCCAAAATGTCTTTAATCTTAAACGTATGTTTATCCTATATGTTTTATAGTCTAAACTAATACTTTATTGGAAAGTTCCAGCCTATTTTAATTACGCAGATGTCTAAATACGGGAGATTAATGAATGTATGTCTCCATGCTAATCCAGATTTTAGCCTCAGCTCTAACATTTCTTTCAGTCTGGTTTCCAAAAGTGTCCGATGCAAGCACGAAATTAGAGAAGAGCAAGTAAACATGAGGGAAAAAGTGCTGTGCTTATTGCGCACTATTTTACA
Source organism: Sinocyclocheilus anophthalmus (assembly GCA_018155175.1). Lineage (NCBI taxonomy): Eukaryota > Metazoa > Chordata > Actinopteri > Cypriniformes > Cyprinidae > Sinocyclocheilus > Sinocyclocheilus anophthalmus. The sequence continues at coordinate 60,595 of JADLZN010003806.1, forward strand.
GGCATGTGAATATCTGTATGTTTTTTTTTCTCCTTCATTCGTATACACATCTATCTTGTGTTAGTAAAAAAAAAAAGAAAGAAAGAAAAAAAGTGGCAAAAAGGAACGTATTCAATTTAATCTAAGCAATCACTGCCATCTACACGTGTACGCTGAATAGTGAAGACTACGCAGTGTGTCGTTTCAGTGTTTTTTTTACGCAACATTTTGCGAGAGGAAATAAAAACGTCAACAGCGTATAACAGCTTCAATCAATTCAGCCCTTTAGTAAAGTTGCAAGAATAATTAATAAATAAAATAAATAAAAATCACATTGGTTGTTTTGAGGTTGATTGTCTCATTGCAGCATACTACTAAATGCAAGCAAAAAGTTCAACATAATCCCAGACTCTCCACAATCCCTCTAGTTTAACACCTGTTTTCCATTTTGTGATTTCTCTCTCTGTACACAAACTGACACGACAGATCCACAGGAGGGATCGCAATTTAGACAGTATCTCAGTACGATCATACAGAGGAGTGCCAAGTAACTAACGTGACAAACGATATGAGGACCATGATTTCTAGTCCTGCTCTACTGAAGAACTGTAAAGTTTACTCTGTTTGTTATGTGGTGTCCAGGTAGAGTCCTCTATAGTTATTTTGACTAGCTAATTAGTCATTTAAATTAACATTAGTTATCCCATAAGTGATTTTTGTGGCATTTTACATTAAGGTAGAATAGCAGGATTTGGGTGTTTCAGGTGTGCAGGTTTAACCTCTTGTTAAATGCTACAGGAATTACAACCATTAAATTATATATGTATATATATATATATATATATCTATATATAATATATATATATATATCTATATATATTAGTGTTGCCAGTACCCAAGTAGAAATAACTCCTTGAAGAAGATCCTTAGTAATGTTTGTTACGTCTGTGGCCTGTGTTGATGTTGATCATTTATACTGTTATCATACGACCAGAGTCAGGTTTATCTGGATCAGAGGCACAGTTGGATGTTGGATGTGATCGATATATGAGTGGAGAGCATTAGTCATCATTCATAGTATGAGAGGTTAAGTTAAAGTTGAAGTTGAGGTTTATGGCCAATTAGCAACTGCTTCTAACCTGAGTTGCTCTCAACATTAAACACAACACAATGCGATACAATATAAAATACACCATTATAATATATCACAGCACACATGCAGCACAACATACACAGGTTAGGCCCAGGGGAGCAGCAGGCACTCATTTTTTTTCAAAGAACAAGCTTATGAATAAAGGTTAATAACCGGTACACCACCCATGATACTAGGAGGCCCAGCTGTGCTATAGACCGGGGTCCTGTCCGGATCTGTGGTCCACATAGCACAAGCTCATTTGGTACCCAGCTATTTTTTAGTGGTTTGAAGAAGGCAAGTGTCTTTACCGTTATATCTCCACCTTCTGAAAACAATGGTTAGGGCTAGATCCTAGCCAGCTATAAAAAGCATGTGTCGTAATCAGAACTAGAGGAGATTTCCCGCTTCTGGAGCTCACGCTCTCCTGCACCGCACATCTTCACGGCACACTTGTTCCTAGTAGTGTGTGTAAAGAGGCTAGGCATCAGAGAGATCTCCTCAAGAGAGGCAAAACATTAATTCAGTAACAGGCAGCAAATGCCATATTCTAGATATGGCAGATCCAAGATCCCACAATATATTATATATATATATATATATAGATATATATATATATATTATATATATCATATGTGTGACCGGTTTTTACATGTAAACTTGCTTTATTTCTGCAACACTTATTGAAAATTAACTTGTGATGTCAAGATATTTAAATTAGATCTATCTATCTATCTATCATCTATCTACTATCTAGCATCCTATCTATCTATATACCATATATATATATAATATTATAATTGTATTTTGTAAAAAAAAAAATCCACTGCTACATAGTTATTCTTAGTTACATGTTTTGATGGTAATTATAATTCTTATTTTATTTTGTTTTACTAATGCAATCTATAGCTATCTATACAGTATGCATATGTACTTTTTACAAAATAACCATGTGCCTCCTTAGATTTTGAATGCAACAAAAAAAGCAGTGTTTTGGTAATTATTTTGCATTATTATTGTAGGTTAATAAAAACGTTTGTCTAAATTTCAAGAATTGGCATCATACACACTGTGTTTGTGTGTGTATATGGTCACTATCCCACATTTAGAACTGGTTCACCATGCATCTAGTTTGGCTCACAATTGTTGTTCAGCCCAGAAAGTTAAAGTGCTCTCAGAGGAAGAAAAGGACTGCTGGCCTCTTCAGAGAGGCACAATATTTCCTCTGCCTCTTACCGCTGATGTGTGTCTCACACTCTGGTATGTCCTTCTTCCTCAGAAGAGGAACCTTAAGTGTTGGGGGCTGCTCTTTTGTCTCTCTCTCTCTCTCTCTCTCTCTGGGTGTGCTAGCTTGCAGGGTTGAGAGGGCAAGTGCTGACCAGCCCTCTTTCTCTGCCTGTTACTAGGTCATGGAGTGCCCCCCTCCCCGCACTCATACCTCTTTCTCCGGCACCTTCCCATCCTCTGCCACCAGGGAGAGGGTAATTTAAGCCCTGCTTGATATATCCAATTCATCACTGTCCCACAGACCCGCTTCAAAATTAAAGTCTGATCTACAAAGTTAAAGCAGGTTGAGATAAAAATTGGCATAGGTCAGAGAAGGAGGGAGCAGTCAGAACACGAGGTGCTTTTTCATCTCTTTTGATTTATGCTTTCAAGGATAGCAGCAGAAAAATTAAAACATTACCCAATTCTATCAGCTGTGGCTTATGTTGTGGTCATCAAAGCCAAAACTGTAGAATCATGTATAGGTTAGATTGTAAGAAGAGGAATGTATGGAAGAAATGTGTTACTTGAGAGGTTTGATGTCAGGGTCAATGACAAATAAGAGCATCCACAATACAGGAAATACATATTTGTACAAATTTCGTTTAAAGTTCTATTTCACCAAAAACGAAAATCAAATTTACTCACCCTCATCTCTTTCTTTCTTCTGTCGAACACAAAAGATGTGTTGATGAATATCTCCTTTTTTGTCTATACAGTGAAACCTTCTTCAAAATATCTTCTGTGTTGAGCCATGCAGTTTGAATCAACATGAGGGTGAGTAAATGATGACAAAATATTCATTTTTAGATTTGAACTATTCCTTGTCAAATTCTAGAATGTTGGTTACATTCGGTTTTCAAAATGTAATGCTTTTCATTTAATATGTATTTCAAATAATATTTTCAGCAAAAATGATTTCATTTAATGATTCTAAAAATTGCATGTGGTGCAATCAAGTAAAAAGTACAAAAAAAATTCCAAGAAAGTTAAATTAATGTTTTAGTGTAAAAAGTGTATTTGATTTTATTACTATTTTTTTCATAGTTTTTCGTGTTATTTTAAAATATCATGAATTATTAATCATTACAGTTTTGGTAAGTCACGTGCACCACAAGGTCAAATTATGTGACGTTTTAAGAGAATTATTGACATTTACACAATTCATTTTAATGCAGAAATTAAAACATGCTCAACACAAATGTGTATTAAACACATTGTATGTATGAATATTCAAATAAACAAATAGAAAATGATAAACAAGTAGACCATTACACTGTTGTAATTCACAACAATTAGGCTACATATAAAAAAAAATCGGTTCAAATGACATGTTTTAGCTCAATAGTTTCCTAGTTTGATCTTAGCGCCAGTATTGACCGTATGCAGTGTTTTGATCTTGAAAGCATTTTCTGCAGATTATCATTGTCAGAACAGACAGCGATTGAAGCTTCTGAGTGAGATAAAGATTTGCGATGTGTGTTTGTGCTGAAGATCTATGATGGATGACTGTGAATATACAATGAATGAGCAGATGTGGCTGAAGAGCTTGATTATGACTGAATGTTTGACTTTGATGTAGTGGTGAAAGAATGACCAAGTAAAAGAAAACAACTTTCAGTTTAATGGGCTTGTGGAACTCTGTCTGATTGGACAGAATGACGTAAAGCAGGCATGAGTCAGTCGTGATTGAAGGAACATGTGAGTGTGTGTGTGTGTGTGAGGGGACACGGAGCAGTTGGGGTGGAGGTACTATATCAGGCTCACAAGAAAGACTGATTGTTAGTGTGTGAGAGTGTACATGATGAGTGTGGGAGAGGAAGCGAATGTATCCATGTGCGTATTTGAGCGTGACCGCACACATAAGAACTTGTGTGTGTGCGCGCAAAACGGCACGTTTTCATTCATTTTGTGAGTGTGCGTAAGCCTGCATGTGATTGCCTTGCATCTCTGTGTGCGGGACCTGATCCACGGTGCTGTATGGTAAACAGGAACGTTTTCCCTGGAAGGAGGAATTTCCCCCAGCAGCCCCCTATAGCAGTAATGGTGGTGGTAATGAGCTGCAGCTGTCAGAGCTCTTTCCGCCTCTCGTCCCTGATTCATGTTCCTGCCGCACAACATCTACAACTGGAACAAATGTTTACCCCAATGAAAACCAGACAAACACGGCCGGCCCGGCTCACAGCTCCTAACGGAATAACTAATAGCCCCAGCTCTGTTTAGGCGCTAATAATGATGCAAGCGGGCTCTGAAATGCAGACCTACAAGGTCAACAGAACTGACCATCAAACAAGGCCGTCGTTATTTGAGACTCAGGCATCGCTGAGGTTTAATTGACCAAAAACGTTCGATTTTTTATATAATTTACCACATTTTTTGGTGTAACAGAAGGTGTTTCAGGCGCAGGGAGACTTTAAAGAAATGCAGGATGCAACAATGCAACTGTATATCGTTAGTAAAATCCAGCCATTCTAATCAAGGCATATGTGTGTTTTTATAGAGCAGATGGAGCTTGACTCATTCTGGCTTCCTGACTGGGTTTCCTCCCAGTATTCTGCTCCCATGAGGTTGATATTACTAGAGAGCGCAATCTATATCCATTGGAATGAGTGTCATGATTCAGGGATCGAGGTGAGTCACTGATTGTGACTGAGTTGGAGCGGGATAATCCGAAATGTGTTTTCATAACTTTTTATAACTTGCTGTCATTAAACTGCTGTTTAAATATAGCTGCTGTCTTTTTACATTGCGCTTGGCCGTTTTTCCCCTTTGTGTATGACATTCTTACATCCTTTTTTATTGTGGCTGTTTTCCCTTCTTCTATTCATAATAAAGAATCGAATGCATTAAGTGATGTAGAGAGATAAAGCGCGTCAGAGCGTGTTTGTGTGTTTACCCCATGCGGCCATTAATGCTACGGCTGTGTGCCAGCGATGACATTAATCCATTAATCACACTTTTTTTTTTTGGTATTTGTGCAGGCCTGCTTTATTTATTAGGTGTGATGTAACGCTGATACAACCTCTCTCTGTCAGACTTCCTTCCTCATTACGCACACAAACTCCCATCAGCCACCTGTCAAAAGACCCCACCCTGGAAATCAGGCTCTAGAAACTGTAATAAAAGACATGGTGACACAAGGAGGAGGGGGAGATTAGAAGTTCTGGAACAAAATAATAAGGGTTTACAAAGTAGTAAAGAGTGCTGGAGAGAGAGAAAAAAAAAATCAAAGCTCAGCCGCATCAGAGCCACATCTGGCCTAAAAGATCAACCTCTCTTCCTCTTTCCCTCTCTCTTTCTGCTGTCTTGTCAAGCGTGTGAGAGCCACTTCACTATGCTGGTGTTTATCTTACGCTGACATTCTCTGCTCCATCTATTTTTCAGCCCTCCTAAGCAGAAGCCTCACCTCGAAACACTCTAAGAGAGTTTAATAACAGAGAGAGAGAGAAAGTGAGTGAAGGTATAAGAATAAATATACTTACAATAGGGACTGCTCTAATATTATTGAGATAGAAAGAAACAAAGACGTGCAACCATATATGTGGTCAAACATATTTTTTCATATTTCGTTCCCCCCCCCCACTATTATAAGGTATACTGCAAGACTGGTGGCCAAAATTTTGCAAAATTAAGAACTTTTTTATAATGTTTCTGAAAGAAGTCTCTTATGTTCACCAAGACTGCATTTATTTAAACAAAAATACAGTAGAACAGTAATTCTGTGAAATACTATTGCAATTTAAAATAATAGTTTAAAATGTAATTTATTAACTGGATTTTTCGGCATCATTACTCCGGTCTTCAGTGTCACATGATCCTTCAGAAATCATTCTAATTATCTGAATTGGTGCTCAAAAACATGTCCTATGTTGAAAACGTTTTTGCTGCCTAATATTTTTATGGAAAGCATCATATACTACCATTCAAAAAATTCTGCAAGTATGCATTCAATTGTTCAAAAGTGGTCAAAACATATATGCTACAATGTTATCAAAGCACAATATTACAAAAAAATATATATCTTTAAAGCTTTATCTTTCTACCTGTATGTGGAAAATGTAATATATATTGAAACAAGAAAAGAACAAGATGCCACTCAGTAGAACTATAATCATATTACAGCTGAACCAATGTGACACATTGCTTTTGAATGTAAATCTGATCAGAGGACAAATTCAAATACCCACATCAGTACACTCTCTCTCTCATCTCTCGCTTTCTCTCTTTCTCTCTCTCTCTCTCTCTCTCACACAGACACACACACACACACACACACACACACACACACACACACACACACACACACACACACACACACACTATCAGATGTCATCACGTTGACCCCTGGCTGACGTGGTTTACAGTGAGAGACTCAAAGTGCACCCAGAGGCTTGCCTTTACTGCCCGATGATTAGCATTCCCGTGGCTAAACCCAGACGCTAGAAGATGTGACACTTGAGAGCTGGCTACTGTATGTTTCCTGCCAGTGTAAATCAGCACTTCCACATATTCTCCTTACGTCCCTCTGAGAGTTATCCAGGGCATGTTTAAAGTACACAGGCACAGAATGAATCAGAACGGAGTTTGATTAAACATGCAAATGTGATAAAAGCATGATGTGATTCCAGCACTTTGTATTTAATTAAACTCAAATATGCTCAAAATTAAACATTTCATTCACAGTAGCTATTTCCGCTGGTATCGACAGTGATACAAGTCAAAATGCAAACGTGTGTAAGTTCTCTAAGGGGGTTTTGCCTTTTGAAATGGGATCTGGATATGGAGGCGCTGTCCTCTCTATCGCAGGAAGTGACGCGTCTCTCACCTGATCAGAGTTGACCACTCTGCTCTAACCATTGTAGATTCAAACAGGGATCAGTTTGTATAGGAGCCAGTAGCAGTTGCAGGAAGAAAGGCACACAAAAGTTAACATATCAAAGGTCAAATGTCAGCAGGGCTAAAAAAAAAAAAGAAAAAAAAAAGTGAATGGCAAATATGGCAAAGAAATATTTCCTTCAGTTCTACTGTAGGAGATGATGTGTGTCTGGGTTTGTGTCTGTGTGTGTGCACAGGAAGGTGACTAATTAAATAAGTACATTAATTACACGTTACACACAAGACACGGTGCATGATCTCTATGTGTGCGCATACGCTTCCAACAATTCAAAACCAGGAATACAATAGCAATAATACAAAATAGGCTCATACTGCGTGTGTAATGACTAAATGAAATGAAGCCTGCTGGTTTTCCTGGGCTCAATGTGGCCTGTGTTCAGCTGTATTTTAGTGCTGTGTTTCCCAGCCAAATGTCATGCAAAGTGTCTGCAAAATGGTTTGATCTGAGCAAATTAATGTTGGACATAAAAGTCTAGCTTTCTCTTGGGCAGAGGCCAGGCTTTTCAGAGAGAAAGGGGAAAAGCACTTAGTTGTAAAAGCGAGTTGCACTTTTACATTTTGATTAGATCGTTTTTCATGACTGAAAAAAAAAAAAAATAGAAAAGCTTGTGATTTCAGGAGTTAACATGAGGTATCTATTCTTTGTAGTGCTGTATAATGTAGATTTATTATTTCCAAAAAAAGTGTACATTTTCTGTTCAGTCACCGTTGATATCTACATTGAATAGCACAGAAATCATTTTGCAACTCAATAATAATGTATTGAACTTGAAAAACTACATTTTCATGCATTTTAGCATAAACGTGCTTTACTAACTGTATAATCATACTAACATACATCTATAAAAACAGGCAGAAAAACAAACCAGCCCTCGAATGGTTCGTGATACTCATATCCATAATTGCAATGCTTCAGTCTGTGAGTAAAAATAAAGGCTTCCATCATAATGTCAGTCTCAGATGCTCAGACTTGGATCATGATCCACGAGCGGTCGGCTCCATGGTAACCAGTATTAAGTGGACACTATAATCATATCATTAATTCAGCTTTGTGACCTCTTTGTCTATATTTTTAAAAGCAGGTGAGAAGGCAACAGAGCTCCACACTCTTCTGTAAAACAGCTCTGCGCTCTAACACAGCAGAGCAATTTTACACTACCGCACATCATTGGAGAAGCAGTGGGAGGTCACTTAATGCTTTTACTGAGAAAATAGACAGATAGATTATTTTTGTTTCTTATTATATGATTAGTAGGTGTGCAGCCTGCTGTGACTTGACATTTCATATTGTAATAGGGACTTTTATTTGCCTCTGTTGCTTTGTTTCTTTAATTTGGTTCTTTATTCTATATATTACTCGTCAAAAGTTTGGAATAATTCAACAAAATTTTTTTTTTTTTGAAAGAAGCTTGTTATGCTCACAAAGGCTGCATTTATAATACAGTAAAAACAGTAATATTGTGAAATAGAATTACAATTTAAAATAACCATTTTATATTTGAATATATTGTAAAATGTAATTTATTCCTGTTTTAGCAAAGCAAAATTTTCAGCAGCCATTATTTCAGTCTCAGTGTCATATGATCCTTCAGAAATCATTCTAATATACTGATTTGGCACTCAATAAATATTTATTATTATTATCAATGTTGAAAACAGTAGTGCTTATTAATAGGTTAGTGGAATCTGATACATATCATTAAAAAGTTTGGGATAAGTCAGATTTGAAATAATAATAATAATAATAACCTAACAATAACTATTATTAATATTATTAGTAATTATTCATAAAGGACACATTACAACTGATCAAAAGTAACAGAAATGCCCTAATACTGTTACAAAAGATGTACTGGCTAGTTTTTAAATAAAATCATGCATAGTATAACAATAACCATAATAATAATAATAATAATAAAAATTGTGCACCAATAACAGTTAACAGTAACTGAGTTCCAAATCAGGATTTCTGAAGGATCATGAGACACTAAAGACTGAAGTAAGTGTCTGCTATCAGCTATCACAGGAAATAAATTAATTTAAAGATATCTATATAAAATAGAACGTTTGTAACAATATTTATAATATTACAGCTATCACTGTGTTTTAGTCCAATAATGCAGCCTGGCTGAATTAGAAAATTTTCAAAAACATTAATAAATCTTAATTATTCTAACATTTTTAATTATAGTTTATATTTGTATAACTTAATAACACCATGAATCAAAACACAAACTGACATTGTTGCTTTTAATTATTCTATGCTTATCTTTATTTCTCAGAGGAGTGGGCATCCTGAGGAATGAAATGGATAAGACTTGTGATGTGATGTCTCTTGAATTCAGGTCAGTGCTAAATCACATCCTGTCTGCAGTCATACTGAATATTTCTTTTTAGTTTCTTTTGTCTATTATGTACCACGCACCTTACGCAGAAGCCCTGCAATTTCTTAGTATATTGTGTACAATGACAATAAAGCATTCTAATTCGCTAATTCACATTTATGCATTCATCCACCTGTGCCTGTGCAAAGACAAGAATCAGTCCAGTCAGACGTTCACCCAGTAACTTTTGCATAAATAACAAGCTCATCAAAGACATTATGAGAGAGTACACGAGAAGCACCATATGCATGAAAACACCGACTCGCATACGAAAGCACTGCACACATGCATGTGCCACTGATACACATAGAAAGGTGTCTGTCGCTGTTAATATCATTCTGTCTGCTAAGTGAACGTCTCAGTCACTTCACATTTCCTTCTTCTCATCTCCATCGTTCTTGCTCTCTTTTTTACTCTTTCACACACAAGTAGACACATCATTGTCATCATCACCATCACTGGACACGCACGCTCACGCATATCGAGAAATGGAGAGATGCTCTTTCTGAGTGAAAGAGGGAGAGATGACAAGTAAGAGGGGAGAACACAGGAAGCACATTAGTTATCGGTCTCTCCCTTTCACATCCCATTAGAGTTACACTCTTCCAACTGCTCCCTCACTCTTCTTCACCTCTAACTGTCTGCCCTGCTGCACTTTACTACAGCGGCCTGCCTGACTAAATGACACTTCACACCACACACACAGATGACCAGCTGAAATATTTACAGAGCTGCAGGATGAGAAATAGAAGCAAATATTTTTATGTTTTTGAAAGAAGAAAAAAAGAAGCCTCCTATGCTCACCTAGGTTGAACATATTTGATCAAAAAATCAGTAAAAACAGTAATAAATAACTTATTTAAAATAACTGTTGTCTGAATTTTGAGCAGCCATTACTCCAGTCTTCAGTGTCACATGTGATATTTCAGAAGTCATTGCTGTGGATATATATATATGAGACGTGTGTGTGTGTGTGTGTGTGTGTGTGTGTGTGTGTGTGCTTGTGCGTGTGCGTTTGTGTGTGTTATTAATAAAAAAAAAATTCAAATATATGCTCGTCAAAGAATATGTTCATCAAAAGAATCCTGAAAAAGAAAACATTTATTCACAAATATAATCATTATACTGATAAAGCATTCATTTTGAAATATATAGTAATAACAAAAATCCTTTACTGTCACTTTGTATGAAATAATTTTTTTATTTAATAAAAAAAAGAAATCTTACCATCTCCCAAACTTTTTTTTTTTTACTTATTGCTGATATTTCCCTTCCTGTCCATAATCCTAAATACACTCTACATTTCTCCCCTTTAGGCAAATGCAAATCTATAAAACACAATTATCATGAGGTCGTCACATATTTAGCTCATTTACAAAACTCGTTCTTCCATTATCGCTAAAAGTAAACATTGCAGCAATGGGAGAAAGAGCATTGTTGAAAATCCACAGTTGTGTTTGTCCCTCTAGACTCTCCATACACACAGACCTTGAGGGGGGCTCGCACAGAAGCTCTTCAGGGGGTTGTTAGCTGTGAGCTTAGCCACCACAAGGGCTCCAGCTCACGCACTAATTATTTTCATAGTCAGCCGGGTGTGCAGAGCTGGCCTGCGAGTTGTGCAAATGCTTATTTAAGCTGTGTAACTGACATCCATATGGTTTGTATCACCATGAAGAAACGTTTGAACTGGTTATGTTTTCATGCGGCCAAGGCTCTGACCTGTCTGTCAGAAACACTCATATGTGTTGCGTCTCTGGGAAATTCGATTCCATAATGTTCTGGATCAGCATGTTTTTCCTTCACTGAGTCACTGTTGTACTTTAAAAGTGTTAATAAAAACTAAACCACATTTGGCGTTTTTGTGCTGTCTTTTTTTTTTTCCTTTTTGGGAATGACTGAATGTTTTATGAATTCATGTTTTTCATAACATGATACTGCGGTACTTATACTAATTGCATAAGCAAGATTTTGTCATAGGGATGCTGTATTTTGGATCAAATGTCTGTTAGTGAAAACCTGAAAGTAAGAACTATTATATTTTATCACAAATATTTGGAAGTCTGTTACAAGAGACGCTTTTCAAAGGTTGTCTCCCTCAACAAGTTAAATACAAATAAGCCAGTGGAAAGTCACACACTGACGTACTGGGTAAAATGTGTCATTCAATCCACCATAAACATTCCTGTATTCTCTGAGTTAAATGATGAATCCGAGCATTTCTTTGGGAGCCTGTGATGCATCCCGTCTCTAATACACTTGCTGCAGAACGGCGAAACTCCAGCCCAATTACAATTCTGTTCATGCAAAACATTAAAGCCACAACTCCACAATGTAACATAACCACAGGCATTGTCAGAGACAATTGTTTAGGAAATGTAATTCTGTGTAAAAACGTCCAAATGTCTCTCTGTACAGTAGTTGTACGGGCAGTATTACTTTAAATAAACATCGCAGTTCCAGCATGGGCTTGTGAATAAATATAACAAAAGGCAAAGAAGCGGATTTCCTCTGCTGATTGCTGCCAGATGTTAGCCAGGGTCTGTTGCCGCTTAACTGGCTATTAAGAGGGAAATTCGGAGTAATTCAATAAATAAAGCCGCCATAGGAACTATAGTCTAATGTGTTATAATGCAGTCCGAGTGCTTCCACGCTCTTCTTTTTCACACAAACACTAAAAAATAAACAGATAAAAGTACACACAAATAGTGTAACATTTTAAGTAGATTTTAGAAAAGAAAGAAAGAAAGAAAGAAAGAGAACATTTGTGTCATTTAAATTACAGGAAATTATGAAGATTCATAACTGAGTCTTAATGTGTTTTCAAAATATGATACATAAATGTAAATAAATAAATACATGAAAATACAGTACTAGTGGAGCAATTTCTAAATTGTTAATTTTTTTTTTCCCGGTGACACTATATTTTAGTGTCCTTGTTACACATTAACATGTAGGCTACTTATTATAGTAATAACAGTAAATTATGCATAATTGCTTGTAACTAATCCTAAGCAAAACTCTAACACTATAATAAGCAAATGTTGTTGTTACTAAATGTTAGACAATGCTTAATTGTATAATCACACTGTAAAAAGGACACCATCAAGTAAACTATAACCGAGTTTTGAAAGCAATTTTTGTCAAGTCATATAAATGTAACTATAAGAGTGAAAAGTTGAATTTTCCTTCTGCATGAACTCCACAAGTTTGTGTGAAACCTATTAATCATGTTCTCCAGCACGATTTGACCAAGACATAGCACAGTCAAATAGCCATTGTATGTCATAATGTGTCATAAATAAATACAATTCTACTTTTGTACAGGTTTAACTTCAGATTTTAAATTGAAATTAGAATTCCATTACATTCTGTCTTTTCCCTCTCTCTAAGTCTTTCATGCACACAAATGTACACAAACACTGGATACAAAGAAGATGTTATAGTGTCCCCAGTGGATTTATTATGGATCTGTTTGCTTTGGTGAGTACATGTCAAGTGCTTTCAGCATCCAAGTCTTCTCTCTCTCTCTCATTCAGACCCTAGTGTAATTAAGTAAACAATGCTTGTGTTAGAATTGCAAGAATTAAATCAATAAAAATAACGGATAGGACCCCATACAGTATCAGTGGAAGAAACAGCGAAAGAGAGAGAGGAGAGAGAGAGAATCTAAATAATCAAACATATCCCACAGACAGTAAAACACTTGTCATTTCCTCCTCTCCCACCCTCTTATTCTCTCACTCCTCCTCATTCTCTCTAACCCATATTCGTGTGTGTGTGACACAGATGATCATATCGTCATACAGATAACTCCAGTACGAAGGGAGAGAGAGAGGCAGAAAGGTCAGAGACACTGAGTGAAACGGATAAAGGCTAATGATTATCTCAACCTTTATCTAATCAATAATCATTTATCCAACAGTATTACCGCCAGCTACTGGCAATTCTCTATTATCCCAGCACAGACGCCAGTAGCTGTATTGTCTCAGTCTGTCAGCTTTATGGGCTGGGTGAATGGTAGGTGAACATCAGGGCTGTGATACTCTCTGTGTGGCAGATGGCTTTAATACATGCATATTTTCTATACTGGACTATTTCCATTACAGCTAATTTACAATGTGTACATGTATATATAATAAATTTGCCATTCAAAATCTGATTTCAACTTGGGAACCTCAATCATTGATGTCCTTAAAGGAAATGGGTTTAATTATGTATGTATTTTTCAACTAAACTTTTCATATTTTTTTGTTCATAATTTATAATATATTCAAATATAATTGAAAAAGTTGTACTAAATATTATAAATAAATAGGCCTATCACAAAATATTGTAGTAAATTGCCAACAAATTCTAAGGTTCTATCTGAATTCTGGGTGGTTTTGAGATATTGAGTTTCAAAGTTTTTGCATTCCATATACTGTGTAGATAAAACCTTTTTTTTTTCTAAATGCACACACACACACACGTCTGTCTGTCCATCCATCCATCAGAGGATGTGATCTATATATATAATGTATATAGATAATATCTAATACACACACAAACACACAACAACACAAACACAACATATATCTATCTATCTATAATATATATATATATATATATATATACCACTTCACATATTGGTGGTGGTTGAGGAGAGACACCCCACTGATTGTAAAGTGCTTTGGGTGTACAGCAATGCACAATAAAGCGCTATATAAATGCATCATCATTCATTCATCAGACTCAAATTATCACAGTTTATTCGCTATAGTTTAGAAAATGGCAATAAAATATGACAAGAACTCAGAGTAACACTGTGTCAGAACAAATAAGTAATTAATAATATAATATGGAAAGAAAGCTCAATGGGAAGTGATGGACAACCACAAAAAATATTATACATTTGATCGTAAATGTGTGTATATCAGTATATTGTGCCTCAGTTAGTGCCATCTGATTTTTATTAACAAAAATTTTAAAAAAAATAATAATACATTTTGATCTAATAAAATAAATACAAATTTGAATAAAATACATTTGAATACAGCACTGGCTGAACAGTTTACAAATTGTTCTCATTTTTATTCAAATTAGCAAAAAAAAAAAAGCCCCCTGCGTTTTCCCCATCTCTCTGTCTGCCACTGATGCCATCATAACCTCCCTCTTTATTGCTTTTAATGACTCTCTCTTTCCTTTCATTAATTCTTTATCGATTTCTCTGGACCGCCGTTGAATTAATTTCCAATTACTAAGGATTAGAAGAATGGACAAATGTGCATGTTTGCATCTGGTTTGCAAGAACGCATTCCGTCGTGTAAGCACATATGTTTGGGAAGAGCGGGAAACATGTTGACAAACATGTTTTTTTTTTTTTTCAGATCAAATGCGTTTTCCCCCCTCACAGTGTTTTAAGGTGGTTGAGGATTTTCTTTTTCATAGGCTGGAGAATTCAAATAAAATAAAAATTTAACATGCAATCACGGAAAACACGAGCACGCTCACACTCACACACACACACACGGACTACACAGGAGAGTGTTGTGAATCTGACAGAAGGAAATTGCAGGAAAGGTCAGTGTGAGCTAATGGCTAGGGTACCTAACATGAAATAAGTCCAGAGCCTTTTGACAGCTCCCTCAGTGTCACAGTACAGCCTTTAACTACCGCTACTGACGTGATCGGAAAACCAGCTTATGCTTTCAGCGTGTGTGTGTGTGTGTGTGTGTGTGTGTGTGTGTGTATTTCAGTGTACGAGTACGAGAGATACAGTGTTGTCAAGCACTGACCTGGATAGCCATCTCATTTACACACACTTCAACATCCAAAACATTTTGCTGCAAACCCACAAGACAAGCACCATCCAGACAATTCACAGCACTCAAGACCAGACTATCAATATGAAATTGCCAATGGGTATTAATTAAGGCAATTATTCACTTTGAAATCTGTGACAGATATCGATTGTCATTTTCAAAAGAGCTTTGAGAAGGTTATCTTAAAGAATATGGACAAATCTATGAAATTAAACAGGCTAAACCATTGCAAGATGAAGGCAATTGACCAGACAGGGATCTAGAGCCAAGTCTAGTATTGATATGTTCTGCAGTGCACAGATAGTTCAGATATAGCTAACCTTTAGCGCAACTGCATAACTTTGAAAAGAAAGCAAGCCTTTGTTGTTGCTGTTAGTGTGTTTGAGTGTAATGTACCCACCTTCTTCCTGTAGGTCCCTTGGTAAACAGTGTGTGTGTGTGTGTTTCTGTATGTACTCTTAGTTATTGTGTATGTGTGTGTTTGTGTTGACCCAGGTCTCACTCAGCTCATCCCCATGTGTGTGTCTGTGTGTGAAATACTGCACACTAATAGGCAGAGCCGACCTCATACATTCTGTGCCTCACGGAGGGCCACTGCGTGCTGTCACTTTAACAACCGGGAATTATCACCAACATCCAGATTTGGGGTTAAGAGTGTCTCAAACAGTATATAGATACATTTTCCATCAATAAATTCACCCTGAATCCAGCCTCCTTAGCCCAAAGCATCCTGCCGCCTGATTGACGTTTTTACCACAAAATTATACCATGTCTGTCGGTGGAGGAGAAGAAACATGTCGCCATTCCAAAATTAGCTGGCCATCAACATAAAACAGGATAAGTCCACTGTGGTGTCATCTCACAAGAGTATTGATTCGGGCAGACGTTCGGGAT
Source organism: Sinocyclocheilus anophthalmus (assembly GCA_018155175.1). Lineage (NCBI taxonomy): Eukaryota > Metazoa > Chordata > Actinopteri > Cypriniformes > Cyprinidae > Sinocyclocheilus > Sinocyclocheilus anophthalmus. Next base: position 76,947 of record JADLZN010003806.1, read on the forward strand.
AGAGAGCGGATTTCCCATAAATCCAGTAGCCGGCGTGTCTTCTTGGGGAGACAGCGAAGGAGAACACATAAATGATATAATATACAGGTCTGGAGATTTAAAATGCTTGACACAGCTTGTTCATACTAATTTAACATTTCATTTCATTTTTGGAAACACACACTGGTTTTATATTTCATCACATGCTAAATTATATATAGCTTTATATAGCTCATACAGCTGTGTAAGTCCAGGGCCAGTTATATTTTTTTTACAACAGTGAATATTTCTGAGGAGCGAGTTTTTGCAATAATATGTATGACCCTGGACCACAAAACCAGTCATAAGGGTACATTTGAGAACAGTTGGGAAAGCTGAATAAATAAGCTTTCCATTGATGTATGGTTTGTTAGGATAGGACAATATTTGGCCGAGATACAACTATTTGAAAATCTGGAATCTGAGGGTGCAAAAAAAAAAAAAAAAGAAACGAGGGGAAACTCGCCTTAAAGTGTCCCAAAGGAAGTTCGTAGCAATGCATATTTTTAATAAAAAAATTAGTTTTGATATATTTATGGTAGGAAATTTACAAAATATCTTCATGTAACATGATCTTTACTTAATATCCTAATTTTGGATTTTTGGCATATAGGAAAAATCGATAATTTTGACCCATACAATGTATTGTTGGCTATTGCTACAAATATACCTGTGCTACTTATGACTGGTTTTGTGGTCCAGGGTCACATATGAAAAAACACACCATTTATTGAACGTCCCATTGTCACAATGGAACCTGCCATTTATGTAACTGGTAAAAAAATATCAAACCATTTTTTGGCCAACGAAATTATAATGATTAAAACAACTCGCAAGAGTTGAGGTGACATCTTGGCCTGACATTCATAAAAACCACCCAGTTTAAACTCGTGGATAAATATTCACCTTCTTTGTATTGTTGACTCTTGTCTGGATGTATGTCAGCGTGGTTTTATTGTGTTTACTTATTTACTCAACAGATATGACAAAATATGATGATATTGGAATTTTAATTGCGACAATAACATTCAGACAAATGATCCCAGTTTAAGACAATTGTTGATCTATATGCTCAAAACCAACAAACACACTGCTAGAGAAAATACTCATTTGTCTTAACTGGACTTCTTCAAAACCTGAAAATGTCCCTGTGACAACTAGGACAACTAGTCTCCGCTATATGCAATACATAAAAACTCTGGGAACCACTTATAGGATTTTAGCTCATGACAACAATATGTTTCATTATAAGTGACAGACAGACCATCCGACTGGCATCATGCCAAAATATTTCCGCAAGCCAATCAGATTACATCTAAGTGCTCTGACAGTGGTGAATAAAAACATTGTTTGAGCAGCCAATCAGATGGCACGTAACAGCTCCAGCGTGCCTGTGAAGCAAAACCCTGCTTAACCAGTCACAGTCACAGTGCTGTAATGAAATCCAGACCGAGACAGCATTTGGATTGATTTCCAACATCTTGATTTAATATCCTGAATTAATTATTTTAACTTGAATAATATATAAAGGAAAATAAATGTAGAACACTCAAGGGAACAAGAGAGGGCTTCTTTCTTGCAGAGTTATCTCATGGTCAATCTCACCCTGAGACTACTTTCAGCTGTGTGCGTGCCTGCCTGCGAGCATGTGTGCGACCGAGCCAGCATGTGTGTGTGTGTTTGTGGGTGTGCGTATGTCTGCACTGAACGATTTCCTGTAAAATACTTTGTGGGCATGGGCTCTTGTGTGTGTGTGTGTGTGTTCACAATATCACAGGGAGAGAATGCATGTTTGATTGAAGTTTATTTATGTATCCTTACCAAAAGGCTTTGCTTTCAATTGCACCGATATACTCAGGTCACCCTACATGAAGAACAGATGGTCTTTCTGCAGGTGGGAGAGAGAACTCAAGCATGACTCCAAATTTCTGCAAGGATGTACACATCTAGGCTGAGACACTGGTGTGATGCATTTCAGTCTGAATTCCGACAGACTGAACTGGCGCGGACAAATCATGTGCAAACTGGGGGGGACACAGAAGGATACAAAAATATGTAATGATCAACAAAAGTATTTTCTTTTGTGTAAGAAGAAAGGTTTAAAGATGTTTGTTTTGATTAAAAATCATGCACATATGAGGGCAGCTAGAGCCTGGGGCAAAAGGCCCTCAGGGGAACTAAAGTGATACAGTATAAAATAGAAGCTAAAATGATAGGGATACATTTGTCAACATATGCAAATAGTTTTGATATAGCAATGAATAAATATAAGGAATATAACTTTGAGTAAAATATGCGTAAATACTGCAAATGGTGCATCAATTCTTTATGTAATCACTTTTTACCCAAAAAGTTGGCTTTCACTTATGCAACTATTTAATCAAACAAAACTGCAAACCATAAAAAGAAAGTATGTATGTATGTATTAAATGCAAACAAAAAAAAAACTAAAAAACATCATATTAAAAAGTATGTATGTATGTATTAATTCATGCATTCATTCATTCATTCATTCATTCATTCATAGTAAAACACAAAGTAATGATTTCAGACATTCTAATTAGGAATAAGTACATTTGCAATTAAGAAATGCAAAAAAAACCCCATCATATTATCAATATTTATTTTTTCTAAATAAATAAATAAAATTATTTGCATCATATTCTCACTGATCAGGACTATTTTCAGACAGGTGTTTACAAAAATGCTGTATTTTTAAACATTAAACATTGTTTAGTGTTTTTTTAAAATTTTATTTTTATAAAATCAAAATATTTTTACACCAGGTACAGTAACACGGTAACATTTATCCCCAGTGTAGCAAACGAAATGCAGTAATGTAAATGTAATAATCTAACAAATTATAAAACTTTAAGCGTGCAGACATTTTCTCTCCATATTCTCTGTTTGTTGCATCGTCACCTGCACCCAACTTGTGTAAGATATGCTCTTATCTCCATAGAAGAAAAAAAGAGTACCTAAAAAAAAGTCTAATATTAAACACCTCTGTAATGTCTAGGCAGCTGCTATTGGCACACCACCATCCCATTCGATTACGGTTATTGATAACTTAGTCTGCTTTTTCCTCTCTGAATATCTGAAACAATCATCGGCTCATAAGCCTTTTTTCTCATCTCATTCTGAAGTGAAATGAGAAGGCACATAAAAAACTCATATTGAGGCATGTGCTGCTGTCTCAGAGTGTCTCAGCTCGATTGGTAGCTAGCTGAGGTGCTTCTCTCCTCGTCATCGTCTCCATAACCTGCAAACTTCTGACACGTGGATTATAATAAAAGAAGACTACTGTCAGAGCAGGGTTGATTTAAAGACGGCCCCAGTCAATCAATCACAAAGTTCAGATTAAAAGTACAAGTATCGTTCTCCCTCTCTCTGTCTCTCTTACTCTCATTCTCTTTTGCCTTCTCTCACTTTTTTTCATTTTAATCTGAGCAAAAATAAAGAAAGGCCTTTAAATTCCATCGCTTCCACAAAAATCTGGCAAGTATTCATTGTGTTCTACTTTTCCCTTTCAACCCCTCCGCAGGAGGCTGCATTCATGACAACTTTATATACGATGTTCTCCTTTCAAAATGCCATCGATGGCTCAGATGAGCTGTGCACTGTGATCTTGCAACACAAAAACACCGGCGTCAGATTCTTCTTATTGACACACGCTCGCTAGAGTAGCCCGCCTGAGCGAGCCAAAGGGCGCCGTTCCTTGCTATTAAAACACTGCTTTTCATTTCCCCCCGCAGAAAATGAGCTAATTATAATGAGGGTGTTTTTAGATGATAAAACGATATCGAATCCGATTGCATTCCCTTCCTTTTTCCCCGCCAACCTATTTTATGGCGAAGTTCAACAGTGTCATTGGGACAGAGATAGCACTTAATCACCCAGACAAACACGCCATTACCTCGCGAATGCAGAGTTGAATTAAATATGGTAAACTATCTCATTACACAAACACATGCATAAAATCTCCGTCTCGGAGCGATCTAAGGTCAGAGAAGCGAATATCTAAAAATCCTTCTTTGAATTCATTTAGCGTTAAAAGCTAGTGCTCTCCAGAGACTGCAGTCACCTGCTGCTAGCCGGACTCAGGTAATGACTATCATCTTAAAGGCCTGTCTGCCGCCCCGACGTGTGTTGGAATACATCGGAGCGGTCGTTCTGAACGCTTCCAGGAGGAGATCACAAAGTCATTAACTATTTTCTGTCTTTCTCAGCAGTTAGTGTTGATGCAGCCTGCTTGCAATAATGTATTGTGTTGCAAACAAGAAGGATGGCCACTTCCCTGCCTCCTGGTGCAGAGGGGGCCCACAGTGACACGGAGACTCAGGTATATGGATGGCCTGAGGAGGTCTCCATCATTCATAAAACATGCTGCTGCTGCACGCCACCAAATTGATCTTGCAAAAGAAGCAGGGTGGCATGCCGACCACTTCATTAGTCTTCCACAGCCACAAATCACAGTCGTCGTAGCCTCACAGGGACCCACTGTTACCGCCGACATCACCGCAACACACTTATGCCGAGCGCTCCGACAGCGTTCCCAAAATGCTCTGATGATGTTGCCAATGACTGGCGCACAAGCTACGTTGTTTATGGCGAAATGGCCGGAGTCTGGCTAAAATATGTTTGAAGAGAATGACAACAACAGCCGGCCCCCCAAAATAAGAAATGCACACAATTTTTGAGCTCTGTAATTGATTGCTCGTGGTCATTTCAGGCGTCATGGGATGAAATCAAGTGGCTTCTCCATAAAACAATGTCAAATATTGATGATATTTCTCTTCCCTGGCCTCTGAATGAATTGCCCCACTCACTGAGGCTTTTTGATGAATGCTTTTTATTGCCTTTTCTGTTGTTGCTAGAGCAGCTGGAAAGAACTCGGCCTGGTCCTCTCACAGTCAGCTAACCAAATTGCCGTTAGAGGACCGCCACAACGCAGTTCACAAATCAGAGATGTGCATTTTATTATGCTTCTGTTCTTTTGACAGTTTAATGACATTACTCACTTTGTAGCATTTGGTGATTATTTCTGTTGTGAAACAATCCCATGATAAAGCATGATAAAGTTATTACCAAGCTGCCTTTTCACTTACAACAGATTTTACATCAGAAGTCATTCATTTCCAACGGAAACAATTGCTATTTCTGTAGGACAAACAGATAAGAATAAAAAAAGTCAGAAATAATTATTGTTTAACACTGTAACCTTGGGCAACCTATCAGTATTGGTGGTCAGTTGTCCCCCATTGGTTACGATTCATTCATTATTCATTCAACCCACCATATTCAATAAGTTGGGAAAATGCTCTTTGCTTTGGCATTCCTTTACTGGTGTTGAAACAGAAACACAACAGCTTCATTATGACAGCCACTAGGTGGAAAATCCGGAGCTTGTAGAGAATTGAAAAGGCGGCTTTCCCACCTAATATATGTTTTGAGGCGGTCCACAATGTTCTGGAAAAGTAAAGGTTTTAAAAAAAGTGTTCCTAAAAAGAACATTCCTTGAATGAAAACCATAATCTAACATTAAGAGAACATTCTGTGTTTGCTGGCTTATGCTTAATATTCACTTACATGTGATTGCACTTGAGATTTAACCACACAACTGATTTAATTCATCCCACTGAAATTAATCTTCAAAAATTAGCATAATATGTTGATGCAGTTTCTCAAAACATAAAGAGCATGAACAAAAGGTTGTAATGGAAAGATACAGATCGCAGATGGAGAACGTCAAAGTGGCCTCATAGCTTGGGTTGTAAATGTGAAAAGAAAATGGAATGTCTTTCTTGCTCTCTTTTCTTTTGTCTGTCTGTTTCTCTGTGTCTCTCAGAAAACAAACTGTTCTTACATTGTGTTGTCTCTTTAAAGTTGCATGGTTACCCCTCAACCCCCCTCATTCCTGCACATTCTATTCCCTCAACTGTCATGCTGCCAGGCCTAAAAGCCTGTCTTGTGAAATGTTCAACATCACAAATGGTTTGTGTGCATGTCAGTTTGGCCTACCAAAACTCCTAACAGTTAGGCCAAAGGCACCATAGGCACATTGTCTTATGAAGCTTTGTTTTTTGTTTAAAAGGCCTTTGGTTCAAGCTAAGCCACTATCGCTGTCCAAGGCTTATTTATGATCGCACCGCAATATTAAGATCTTATCAGGTTAGAGATGCACTTTTAGCACAGATATTGTGATCAAGTATATCGTGAGGCTCCTAAAGCTCATCGTCGACATCACTTCCTGTTATAACACTCAGTCAAATAAGTACTTGCCCGAAAAAAAAAAAAATCTGTTTAGTCTCTTTACATTTCCATAAACATACATCCCTCGCTCTCTCTCCGCCTGCCTCTCTCACAAAACTCCCCATTTGACTTGTGAAACATGATGAACACATTTGAAGATCAGCATGAATAATTCAGTCCACTCGGGCTGAAGCGGGTGAGCATGTAAGCATGCGAGTGGGGGCTGGGGGCTGGAGAGCAAGACAGCAAACAAGTCCCTCCTGGTTAGGCTTTTTTGAAGGACAGCCCAAAGTGCGTAGCAGCAGCGTTACAAGTGCTGGAGGTCCGAGGGGAATTGGGAGCATCTCCATTTCCAGTCTGGAGCGATTTGTTTGGAATTATGCCATGCTGCAAATATCTGGACCTTTGGGGACACTGATACATCTGATCCCACAGCAAAGCAATCTCTACAAGTTTACTTCTTTCCTCTTCTCATGTCACAGACCCGTCTACCCTCGGGGGTGTTTAAGCCGAATTCATCTTTTGCATTTTGCAGACACATTTTTTAGACACACATGTTTGTTAATTAAGTTTTTTTTTTTTCAACAATAACACAAATGAGATGAAAATATGCATTATGATAATAATCATGAAAACATTGTACAAAATTAACAATACATTAACAGTGTCCTTCTTTAAAAACAACAACATAAAATAAATATATTTTTCAAATAATTCAGTCGTAGTCAATAATGTCAGACACTGCCTGCCTGATTTCTGTATGAAAAAAAAAAAAAAAACTGATAAACAGAACTCAACTGACACAAACCTAATATGAGAAATATAATAGATAGTATTATCTATAATAGTATTATATATATTATATATATTATATAAATATATATATATATAATATATATATTAAAATATATTAAAAATTGGTGTCAAAATGGATCAAAGTGAACTCAATATGGTAAAGTTTGCATGCTGGTCAGTTTGTAAGTTTCATTGTGATTATGCACTAAAACACGGACAATAAATATTAATGATGTACTGATATAAAGTTAGATTACAAAGATAGGTTTCTTATGTTGTTTTTGTTAAATGTCGATATGTTTAAATTAATATATAACATTTTTGAATATCAGATTTAAAAAATACATGAATTTTAGTCAAGTAAATGAACATGACATACAGTATGTGTCTAAATGTTTATCCGTTTCCCCCTAAAGTAAAAAAAACAAACAAAAAAAAACATCAAATGTTAATGGTATTCTCCACAGAATTTCTTGTCCAGTAATTTGACATAATTCAGCACAACATGAATCAGTGATGTGGCACAGACACGACTGGCTTCTGTTTAAACTGAAAGTCTAAGCTGAACTATTAAGAAATTCTATTACACTCTGAGGCAAGTTGCATCAGAGAGTAATATTTGAAAATGAATGGTGTAAATACCATTCATCTTCAATTCATACTTGTGCGGAAAAGGCCAAGATATACTAAGACGTGTTGCTAGGACACAAGCACAAAGAAAGAGCACCAGTGATCTATTTACACATAACTCTCTCTTTTTCTATCTGATAAAGTGCTGTGGCAGCAGACATGTTTGTGTGACAAAAATTTGGGGGCTTTAGTCCATTAAATTTTAACATTAACATTAATCTTTTGAGTCTCCTTGGTGGGTTATTGGACCAGTGAGTCAAAACCTTGCAGAACTTGCCTTCCATTTCTATCATGTGAGACTGGAAAGGGAAGTAAGGACACAAAGAAAGAGGGACAGTGAGAGAGAAGCTTCCATGTTTTCACCGTCGTTTAAACAAATGTAATGTGACAAATTGAAAAAGGGTGCGTGGGAGTGCATGTGTGTACGTATGCATGTCTGATGAAGACAGGATGCACCGATCAGCTTTGGTGTCATCAGATAAACAGGCATATGTCCATAATTAATGTCCAATGACTAGATGCATTTCTCACAAGTCACACAGGAAAGCCGGCTCTAGCTGTCACTCAAAATGACACATGGCCATGAACACACAGCCAGCATTAAACACAGGCAACACAGGTGTGATTGTGATGTAAAATTCACATATCTCACACAACAAAACAAAACAAGTAAAAATACAGTAAAAGTACAGACATATTTACCAAACATGTACAATTTAAAATTCAAAACTGTAATTTTACTGTAGCCTATTAAAAAAATAATCCAACCTGCCACTAAATTGTACATTTAACATGTACTGACAACCACCATAATAACCCAGGTAATAAAGTGAAGGCTACATGACAAAACAAAGTTCTCACTACTAAAGTTACTTATTAGCATGAACATATTGGCTGTTTATTAGTTTATTAGTTAAAGCACATATTCTGCATGACCATAAATGTAACAACTACCTTACTAACTATTAATAAAATTAGGAGTTTAATGAAGCAATTTTATTTTTTTTTACTAAAAAGGTTGTAGTTTCCCAAACTGAGGTCAAATCTAAACTCAGCTTTATGCAGCAAAGAGATGAAGATGGCCTTGCCACACAATATGGATGTATGTTCAGACCAAGCGGCAACCTCCCGCTCTCTCTCGTGAAGCCAACATGGAAGTGACTTAAACTGTAATTCGTCAATCCCATAGACTCCCCATGTTAAAATGCCCAACTTTACAGCAGAAAAAAACTTGTTTACAACCTGGTTAAAAAAATTATTTTGGTCTATATAGCTAATTTTTCCCTTCATGACAACTGTGAAGGGGGTGCATTTTTTTATAACTCATCCGTTTAAATTATATTAAGCTTTAAAATTCTGCATAATTAAGGGCAAGGCCACTTGAGTGACAGGTGGATTGCCGCTGCTGTCACCACCGTAGAGCTAGGTGGGCATGGTTTCAGCAACCAGCTCCCGCCTCTTTGCCCATTTTCGATTATCTCGGAGTGACGTGCGGTGACACGGTGCCAAGATGGCGACGGCCGGCTATGCCTACTTTAGGCTTCAAAAACGCTCTTCGGAAACCTACGGGTGACGTCATGGACAATACGTCCATGTTTTTATACAGTCTATGGTTCAGACTGATTGTCACTGTACGTCATGGATGTACTGTTATACATGACAGTTTTTTTGTTTTTTCTTGTTATTTCTGGTTGCTGTCACTATATGCATACAGTAAAGAGTGATAAACAGACAAACATAAGCTAAAGTACATGGCAGGACATGGTGCCATCCTTCATCTTTTTAATGAAATGTTCAGTATGAGGATGTTACTGGACACAGCTGTCTCTCCTGAGGTCCGGCCCCTCATGGAAAAGGCCATGTCTGGTGTTGGCTATTTCTGCATGACGTGGCCAAGCATCTTGTCCTAATAAAGATCAGCGGATGTTGACGGAAAATGCCGTACCATTTTCATTACGCTCACCATGAAAATCTGATTTCATGTTCTCTTGTTTTAGGTAATCACATGCCACTATACAGCATGTTCCAGCAGTGGGGCTATGGCAGATGTATTAAATGTTACGACTCGCATGTTTTCACTTTTTATGTTTTATATTTAAGAGAATCATAATTTTAGGCAAAACGGGTAAGATATCTGTATTTGTCCTGCGCCTAACAATGCAGTAATAATAAAGGAATAGGTGTAATGTTATTTTGAGTTATTTTGTTCTCTTTAAAAAATAAATCAGAAATTGAATGGCATCTATTTTTGTTGTCGTGTGTGTGTGTGTGTGCATTTGTGTGTTGATGTATTTCCTAATGAAACGGGGAGCTGAGTGGGACATATTGAGTTTGTTCAAAAAAAAAACAAAAAAAAACAAATTATTTTATTTTATTTTTAGTTTAGTTTAGTTTCTGATTTATTTACACAAAAAAACCTGTGTAACTCTTAAGTCATTCATATTTTAGGTTAAGGAAGAAAAAAACTGTATATAAATGCTAAAAGTAAATTGTGCCAACAATTTGAAGTACACTAGCATTTAGACTCACACATTTAAAAATAAAAATCTAATTCTGCCATTATTTTCTCTCCCTTATTTGTTTCAAACCTGCAACCAAACCCAAAGCTACAGTGTGTATCACTTCAGATAAATTAGAATATAATGTTATCTGGATTATATTTAGACACTTTTTTGAGGCTTGAAAGTCACATTTATGGTAATGGAATGGCAAAGAGCAGTCAGATTTAACTGATTTAGGGGAGGTATGTGTATAGGATATGTAAAGTATATACAACCTCTACTGTTTCTAAATATTTTTTTTAAATCAGTCCCACGTTTATTTTCCACCTTTGTCCTTATCAGTCTGCTCGCTCACCCTCTCGCATTCCTTCTCCCTCCCTCTCTCTCTGCTTGGCTGGGCTAATTGAGTGTCTAAACAAACTAATTAATCACTGGCATTGGTGTAAGACGGACAGGTCTGGAGAGGTGATGTTCATCAAACTCCCCCCAATTTGTTTTTTTTTTAATCCCTGTAGTCGTTTCTTTGCTGAATATGCACATTTTATTTTCCTTTCCTGAGATCTCTTTGTCATGGCCAAGGTTAACTGTACACACGCTCATTCACTATTTATGGTTTTGTATAGAGGATACGTTTTTTCTGCTCTTATATTCACAGTATTCAGGCGCATTAATCAAAAATAATGAATAAAATGATCCGTCTGACAATGCTCATACCCTCCCAGGTTTCAAGAGAATATCCAACCAACTTTATTAATCAACATCCAGATTAATTGTAACAAAATGTCATCCATAAATTTCCCTTTCATTTTAATAGTACTTTGCCCAACACTAACAATATCCCTTGTGACTTCAGATTTATTGAGGGTTGTGGCTATCACAGAGAGCATGAGATGGTGACACGGTACTAAGGGAACGGCGCAAATACCGTGTTCCTGACGGAACGGACCAAAACATCTCCTCTCTGGACCAATTGAAGGTGTTTAAAGTTCCCCTCGGATCGAATGCTTCCCCTTCTTTAGCAAATGCTTTGGCGGTGCTGTAATGGCCATTTGTTGCCCTTCGACGATTCTCCACTACCCCCCACCCCCTTTTTGGCCCTGTTCAGCTCTCTGTAGGAGAAGGTGAGGTGCTGGAGTAAACCATTAAGGGTGACAGTTTCACTTTTCTCCCCCTAATTACTTGTTCCTGCCTATGTGGCATTTCTTAGAAAAATTTGTTGAATAATGACCGGCATTAAAATGGAGACTCTTAAGAATTTATACGCGCCGCTTAATTTATCATGTACTTTCTTTATCTCCTCAGTGGATTTATGTCCAAAGTGTCGCAGGCCCCCTCTGCCTGCTGACAGCGCCGTCATTTTCTTAAGGGCACAGCATGTATATCAGTGACAAATTTCCCTGACGCCACACACTCCGTCCCAGAAAACTGCATGCAAGCACACCAGATTCACGCTTGTTTGTTTGTGCTTCAAACCCGCCAGTTACACCATTACTGACGGCTGTCTCGGAAGACAACATTTTTTTATGAGAATGCCAGATTTTTCTATAAAAACTGAACTGCATAAAAAGGAACATTTTATTGTCTACTAAGTATTTTCTTAATTGTTTAACTGAATAATTGTTCTTTGCGGTTGGCCAGAGACTAACATGGTGATAAATATATTTGCAGACTTCTGTCAATTAGAGCAGAGTTTCTGTTGTAAACCAACTCTAAATATTTGAAAATACACTCTTGTGTATGTGTAAAAATTGTGTGGGTGAAAACATTTGTGGAAGCGTGCATGATTGAGTAAGCGAGCATTTTTAAATGTGTCTCTCTGTCCCATACATTGTAAATGATTGTTATAAGCAAAGATTATTGGAGTACATTTTACAAGAAAATACAGTTTTCTACATCAAAATTTAATGTATTATTCAATGTGCTAATCCCCATTGCTCTGTAATTATTTATGAAATTTACTAACAATTTCTGACTGAAAATGTTTTTTTTTAGGTACGACCACCCGTATGTGTGACAGATTTGCCATCTCCCTCTCCCTCATTAAAATATGCACCCTTTTTAGTCCTGCATTAGAATGATTTATGAAACAGATCAGGCTTGTGGTTCTAAGAGCCACCTATTGCTTTCATTTTATTGCTGTTGTTTTTTTTTCCCCTTACTATTTTTCCTCACGGTAATATACCGTGATCTCCCAGGAGCACGTGGCCTGATGGTGGCTTTTTTTCAAGGGCATTCAAGTGGGTACTAGCTCACAGCGGTTTAATATCTGCTCTAACACATTGCAGGGGCATTCAACTGTCTCTGCTTACACCATTACATGCCACGTTCTTGAATGCTATGCTAGACAGCGGTCTAACCCGGGATGCTAGCACAACAGTGCCACTAACTAATATCCAAAAATGGATCACCCCTACAGCTGAATGGCATTTAACTGTTCACTTTACAGAGGAGGTCACATTTAAAGTGTAAGGGGTTAAAGGTTAACATCTTTTTGGGGTGAACCCAATGCTACACTACCTCAAATAGACGGTTTTCCGGTGTAAGCAAATCGATTCTGGTTATCTCGCTTGCCTGTTTCCACGGCATACGACAACAATGAATGCATTATCATGGTCTCCAAGTTAAACACTTAGATATGTGACCTAATGAAATTACAGGCTCCCCCTGTCTGTATGGCATTGCTTTAGCCCCCAATGAGCATTTCTATGCTAATCAGATGCAAATACATGGAAACGATGGCAGATATTTAACCCTGGAGTACTGGAACGCCACGGAATTAAAGAGATTCACCCCTCCCCAACCCCTCCACATTTTTTCTCCCCATCTAGTTAATGGGGGGCCTTGGAGAGTAGGCAAATGTTTTACCTTTTTGAAAGTTAAATGCCCACTTTTGCCTTGATATTAAACTACAGATACTGGCCTGAACTATAACCTTTTTCAAATCCCCATTTCTCCTGCAAGCCATTGCCTGAACCACTTTCGGCAGCAGTCTAATGAAATGTAATTTTTGTTAGCTGTTCTCGTGGCATTATGGAGTATAGTTCATATTGGTCTGCAAGGATCTGGCAGTGGTGTTAAATACGGAATGGTTAGCACAAGCTCTATGTCACATTATTGTAATATGAAGTAATTCTTTTAGCTAATGTGGTTACATCTATTCCCTGCTATTGCCCACTGTTGTGTGCAGTGAACTACTCCCTCTGCCATTACAACTCACGTGAACACACACACATTTCATTAGTGTTTCACGCCCCTGCGATTTTCATTACTAAAGCAGGACGCACCAAACGCATTCTACCCAACACACACAAATGAATCTTTCCCTCTTGCTTTTTTACTCGTGTCAAGGACAATGATGGGATTCTGACGACCCATTGACCCATTAAGTGGAGTGATGGCAGTGCCAGTGTGTTATTGCGGACACATCAGGCTAACATACATACACATGCAAATTATAAAAATACCTTGGGTTAGCTGGCATGAGGATTTAACGTGTTATTCTGTACAGTCTGAATGCTTGCTTTGATGTTACCAAAAGGTTAAAAATGCATGTAGAACCATTAAATGGCCCTCAAGCTCTTGAATGCAGTCACTTATGGATTTAGCAGACAGTTTAGCAAACTTCTATGTTAGTAATAGAAATGAACTATTAAGTTCATTAGGCTACGCCTACACACATGTACAGCAAAATGAGAACACTAACCATATTTGAATATTTTTAGCATAAACTTGGCAAGAATATTACTTAGGTATATTGCTTGGCATGAAAGAACAAATATGAAATTCACACATTTATTATTTACACTCATAAAGCCATAATTGACAGCTAGAGCCAAGGTTTATAAAAAGGATTCTAGCTAAAAAAATAATATAATTATTGTAGATGTCAGGTATTCGGCTGATGTTAATTTACCAGCCAGTAATCTCTTGAATGTCTAAAAATACTGTCATTGTTGATTTTCAGCAACTGTCATGTAACACAACTCTTTGTAAAATCAGTTTAGACAATTTAAAGTGAAAGATACAGTATACACTGAAAAGAATGAAAAGGTTAGTAAAAGGACATTATGCAATTCATTTTTAGCAAGTGTTTTTTTTTTTTAATCTCTACCACAATTAAGTGTAGAACTGTAAAATGATCTCTGTGTTGGAAACATAACAACTATGTTATTATTATAACATGACTGCATTAGCTAATTTGGTATGAGCAGTATTATATATATGCAGCAGTGAAATCCTAATATTGTAAAATAAATATCTATATAGATATATATTATTGACTAAATGAATGAACCAAAAAACATGAATGTACATGGAAAACACTTTTTTTTGATGATTATCAGTGTCATCTTCAGAAAGAGAAAATGAGGCCAAGAGACAAATCACACTTGTTCATTATTTTTGTGAGTGACTTTACCTGCATTCTGTCTTCTCTGCTATTGCAATGAATATCATTCTCTCTTTTATCCCAGGGCAAAATTTGGGAACTATCATGCATGGTCTTCTCCCTGGACACCTCAAGCAGATATTATTCTGATTTCTCTCTCTAGGTATATCTGTCTCAGCGATAGGACATAGACATATAAAGTAGAACAAAGAGAGAAAATAAAAAGGAAATGATTAAAAATGAAAATAAACAATAAGCATGAAAAATGAATGTGTTATTGTTGATAAATGAAAATATGAAATCAATCAGATATCTTTAATAAAACATCAGTTGAATACCACACAGTCTACTGTTTTAGAATGTGGTCATATAATGTTCACCAGGTCAGCTAGGCCACTTCATTGAAGAGCTAGACTGCTGCCCTCTTTCCTGAAGATGACACTCCACTCGTGGTCCTTGGTGAATGGAACAACTACTTGGAAAAGTCGCAAGCAGCAGCCTTCCTGAGCTACTAACAAAGCAGGCAACCATCTCAAATGCATTTAAAAATAAAGAAATAAATCAGTAGATAAATACCACACTGCTTTAGCTGTACCACTCTATTACTTATGTTCTAGTATTGTGGATTAATTGCTTCTGTAAGTCACTGGATAAAAAGCATCTGTTTTAATTAATAAATTAATGTAAATGCAAATGATTTATTCACTTGGAAATATATAATCTCTTTATGTAAAATATTTTACAGCTGAATTTATTGTTCTCTGCATTTGGCATTTCTTGTAAATTCTCTTAAATTTGGTAATGCACTGGCCATGAACAATGTTCATGAAAAAAAAAAAGTTCTAAGTAGTCAGGCACAACGTTTCTAAGCAAACCAATTACTTCTTCATAACACAGACAGAAACAAGGAGATGCCCTCTCATCCACCGGCATGCGTGTGTGTGTTTGTTGCATGTTACAGCAGAGGCAAGAAACCAAGCAGACATTAGCCTGTCCACTTGACAGCAGCATGTTCAGTTGACCAGAAAGTCCTGTAATTAAATGGCTGCTTACCCTGTCGAGTGAATTGAAGTTAACCTCTGCTTCTGCACTGACAAACACGCAACAGGGCCGGAGCATCTGCTCGCCATCCAAGCAGCCCAAGGAGGCTCCAGAAGCAACGAAGAGACTAATCCAGGACTTTGAGATCTCTTTGAGGAAGTGAGTACGGGGGGTTGAGCTAATTGTGCTGAAGGCTTCCAGCCTAATGAGATACTAGTGGACACCGCATTCGTTTCTCTTTCTTATTTATGCCACATTATTTTGAAGGATCACGCACCGCTTAGATATCGTGCTGTGTTCTGCGCTCCTTTCCGGGCAGGTTTTGGGAGAGGATAATTTATTAAAATTACTTTTTACTCATTTTGTTTAATGTATGCACTTTAACAATTAATAACCCAAGTGCGGGAGATTTTCACTAAAGGCCATTAATTTGTATAAAGCTGCCGCCACTGACAGAGGAGATTTTTTAAACTGATCAAGAGAAAGTCAAATTATTCTCTAGCCTCAGGTTAAATATTACTTTCTTCAGGAATTCTTTGCCGTGCCGTCCCGCTTTTTATGACCTTGTCATTGATTGCAGCTTTCAGAGCCATCTCGTGAAAGCGTCCGCCGCTGCGGGGAGCGAGGGGGGGCGGTATTGTTTGTTTTCTGATCACCATCTCTTTGTCCCATCTACAGTGTTGAGCATGTGAAAATTCAAGGCCGAGCTGAAACAGAGCTACTTTGTATCTGCAATATCAAATCATCTTCCTGACCAGGACAGCATACTTGCCTGTTTTGTTTGTGCACGGCCAGGCTATTTTATATTTGTGTGTAACCAGCCCAAAACAAATGATAGTTTGTGCCATTTTTTTTCATGCTTAAATTATTCAGACCACACCAACACCTTTACCTACAACATGGCACTCCCTCTATATCCCCATCCTCTCCTTATTAGCCTCCCGTATTTTCTCAAAGGGTGGAACAATGTTTATCTTCAGACATTTCCCTCATGCAGCTGCATGTAAACTCATGAGAGGGAAGTTTGCGAGCATCTTTGAACTGCTCTGCTAGATATTTATTTACACTGCTCAACCGTCCTATCAGTCATCTCTGGCCTCGCTTTTTCATTGGCACTGTTTTTGGTCAAGCAAGCCAAGTGACGGTGGTTTTATTGTTCTAACAATAAGCTGCTTGTAATTCAGAGTATCTTATAGTACATTTATTGCAAAACAAAGGCTGGAAAAGTTTTCCACTGAAGCAATATATAGTGATTACTTTGCACAATGTCCAACTAATAGCCTGCATTCTGTGTTTTTATCAGAACATATGTTTACTGATAATGCTGATCCTACTTAGGAATCAAACAAAGCCTCCAAATGTTGCAATTAAATCAAGCGGTCACATCCAAATTAATATGGTTGATCTGACTGCATTCGTCAAAATGGATTTTCATTTTTGTCTTTTTTTCCTTTCCTATTCCGCTCTCTCATCTCACTCTTCCTCTCTCTCTCTCTCTCTGCAGTGGTACTTTTAAGTTCAGAAACTGAGAGCATGTCTTCATTAGCTGCATTAACATTCACAGGCTGTAGTAAATTCTGACAGTGAAAAGGTCCCCGTAACCTTTAGTTGTGCAGAAATTTACTTCCCAAGAAAATTACAGCTGGCACTGTCTTAATTAATGCTCGCTTTCTTTGCTGAAAACCCATGGCTTGTCAGAAGAAGAGTGGGGAAGGAGAAAAAAGGAAGGAGAAAAGAAAAAGAGGCAAACGAAGAAAGAAATGAGAAGGTGAGGCGATTATGTGGAGAGTAGAACGTGCAAAGCAGCTGGAAATGATAACTGAGGAATCTATGCAAAATTCACAAATATTTTTTTCACAAATATCACAACATTGGCCAGGTTTTAGAGGTGAAGTCGGATATCCGAGGAGAAACAAGCAGATTTAGAATGTTGATTTCCCTCTTTCTTCTCTCGTTTTTTGGTCTTCCAGCACAATATAAAACACCAATACATATTTTATCCCTCGCTATCTCTCGACTGCATGCTGCGTACTATAGCCTGCTTGGGAAGTGACGATCATCTTCTAATACCCAGGCCATCAGAGGAGCAAAGAGGAGGTCACAGACAGATTAGAATGCTACAAAACAATTTGTCCTCACCCCAGGAAAGGAGGAGGAACACAAAAGATATATAAAAAAGGAAGACGAGGCAGACATTCATGTGCAAGGTGACTTCATGTTACACAATCGGTCATAATTAAATGATCAGCAAAGAGCTTTGAGTGTCAGGCATAACACTGAATAAAATCAATGGCGTATTCTTTAAAATGGGTCTCTTAGTCTCTGCGGGTCTATGAATTTCTGGCACTGACGTAGGAGAATCACATGCCTTGAGTTCCTATTGGATTAGAGACTGTGGGGCTAATGTGTGAGTACTTCCTCTAATGTGATGTTTGCCCATATTCTGTCCCTGTCACTCATGACAAGCCCTCTGGGTTTGATCATTAAACAGCACTGGAGGGTAAAGCTAGACTGTCTGTCTGCTCTCTCTCTCTATCTTCTCTGACACTAATTAGTGGTTGTGACTCAGAATACGGTTGATAGACAAATGTCAGAAAGCTCATGTGTGGGGTATTAATTGCTGAAATAAAAGCAGGGGAGGCGTGCAGAAGATCTTGTAAACCTCTCTCTGCAGATGTGTCTGTTACACAAATCTGCAATTCAAATGATGCCTACAAAAAAGTCATGTGTTAATTCGTTGTTGATTTTAAGCTTTTGCTGATGCAGACCAGTTGCTTGTGACTCTCAATGATTATGCTAGAAATAGGTTTCGAACAGATAATTTAATTCAAGAAAGGGATATTTCACACAAAAATGAAAATGCTGTATTCATTTACTCACCCTTGTGTCGTTCCAAACCTGGAACATAAAAGGATACATTCTGAGGATTGATTTTTATCCTTTTTGGCATGCAATTACCATGAATGATGACCAAAGGTTTCCAAAAGGATGCAGATACTCCATAAAAGTATAATAAACTTGTCCATAAGACTATATTTTAAGACCAGAATTTTGTTGTCATTCACTAAAAATCTTTGCATCCTTGGCTTTGACAAAACTGGTCTGAATAATTCATTTGCAAAACTGACTCAATTTAACTGCAAAAACTGGTTAGATTCTCAAGTTCAACACAATGTTCTGGTCGCAGCATTTAACATATCACTGAAGATAAATATTACAAGTGAATATTGAAAATATACAAATTTCAGCCTGTTTCTCTCACAAAAACACTTCAGAAAACTTGACAAATAGCAAAAGTCATATGGACCAGCCTTATGGTGCTTTTGTATAATTTTTTTTGGAAGCAGAAAAAAAGACTTTAGACTTTACCGTTGTTTTTCACTAGGGCAAGTAAGTCGAACTTGAAACAACAACAAAAATAATGCCAAAATGTTCATATGTGGTAAATTATTCAGGCTTCACATCATTCTACTCTGTCAATATACATGTTTCAATAAATTCATTCTGATACAGTTGTGTGTGTGTGTGTATATATATATATATATATATTCATGTTATTATTGTGAAACCTGTTGTAATTCATCATTTGATCAAGTCTCTTTATAGAAATCAGATTTATAGTATATATATAGAAATCAGATTTATAGTATAATATTAGATGACACTAACCTGCACACACATTTAATTCTCAGTCATGATATATCTGCAAGACTAGAGAACAATGAAAAAGGGCTATCAATAGCAGATTTCAATCTGTAACTGTTTAGTAACTAAACAGCATGTTTCACAAGCATGAATCTAATTTACAAAGCACATCCACGCTGAGATGAGGACATGGACAGAATAATTTCTGTGACTGTAACTGACATATTACCATCACTCCAGTGATACAATAAGGTGGGCCAATTACATCAACTAATTAAAACAATTAAAGCATGGAGGGCCTGGTATCTAAATTTCTGTCAAGCTTGGAGTCAGCTTATTAAAATAATCCTTTAATGAGCTACAGACGCTCTCTCAGTGTCTCCTCTTTTGCTGGCCTGTTTCTTCCCAAGAGAGAGAGATAGAAATAAAGAGACAGAGAGAGAGAATCTGTCTGTGCATGGATGAATATCACCCATTACATCACATTTTGATAATACAATGTCTTCACATCTTTCACAAGGCATTATGTATTCTGATTACCTGCATAACATAACCAAAAGTCTGTTGATTGTTCAAACAACCGATCAACAAATATGTATTTTATGTATGATTATGCTTCTGTATAATTACGTACTCACCTGAAGAAAAAAAAAATCAAAAATTTAGGTAACCATCGTGTCATATCCATAGTTAACATGAGATGCTACATCACAAATGCAATGCAAACAAATACATGTAATATTTCAAGATTCCAAAACTTCAGAAGGAATTCTGCTTTGCTGTAAAGTTCCATTGGGCACAAACACATCATCGCCGGTTTCGAACCTCACTCTCCTGTAGAACATGAGCTCACGGGCCTGCTCCAATCAGATGATAAACTGCCCCTGATTCCATGATTCCAATTTGTAATTTTCCGAGTGCAGAGGTAAGACTAAGACGATTGATCAAATTGAGGAGAAAGTTGAGCGACCCTTCCCTCTCTCTCTTGCCCAAAGACCCTCTTTAAATATTCAGCTAGATTTATGAATGGTCACTGTCTCCCACAGCTATTTATATCTCTTATATTGACAGAAACACATTCAGGAAGAGGAATTAAATTTTGGTTTCTGCGAGTGCGACAGGGGAAGTTTGATAGAGCGTAGTCTCACTCGGAGGTGGGGGGCTGAAACGCTCAGATTAATGTGTTTTTTGGAACAAAAGTAGACATGGATTTATTCCTATTTTCCCTCTCTTTTTATGAAAAATTCAAATGAAGGTCAATTTTCAGGATTACCTGCCTCTCCATAAAATGCTTCAGAACATTTATCATAAAGCGAATCAAAAATTAAAGACACAGGAGACCATTTTACCAGAACCGGAGACAAAGGTTAAAAAAATAGATGTGGCTTTGTTTGATAACATATAGACTTGTAGAGTTACAGCATCTGAAGTGCAAAGTCATTTGATTTCACGCTCCCGGCGAACTGCCTTTACCTTTAACAATTCAAGTAAGTGTCTGACTCCTCATGATCTCCATCCTGGCCTGGTCTCAACCTCAAGCGACATCACAGACACGCCAGTCTGTTGGGACACCGGACCCCACCATTCGATCCGATTATTTAGGAAGGACAAAGTGCTTTTGTTGATGAAGAGCCTGCTCGAAAATCTGAGAGTGCAGAAATCAATGTGGATCCAGCGGGCCCTGGAGCATTGATCAAGACTCCCTCCGCTATGCGCGTGAATAGGGCGAAATGAGCCTCCAGTGAACGCTTTCTGTACCATCTTCCTCGTGATCCTTGTCTCTCGCCCCCCTTCCTCTGCCTCCGTATTGACACTGTTCCTGCCATGATTTATAATCACACAGTCAAAAGTTTTGAGTGAGGAAGCAAAGTTTGCAGCGCAGACCCTCAACAGTAAGCAACACTGGTGCAAACAACTTTTTTTGTTGTTTTTTGCTATTAATTCCCGGTTTTTACTTTAAGCGTTGCTCTTGAGCGAAGGCAAACATCTCGCCTTATAGTTTGCGGTGAAATCAATCCCTGAGAGCGAGAAGACACTCAAATGAGGGTCTCTCATTATGGACGGACATTGTTTGTCCAGAAATGTTTTCCTCCGCACCTTGTTAGAGATGTCCAGCCTGCATAATTGGAGCCGGTGCTGACAGACGCTTCACTGAAAGCTTTAGTAAATGACAAATGTTCCACCTCTCTGGGAAAGATGACCGTTTAAAAGAATGACGTCTCGTTATTGGTCCTGCGGATGATTTGGAAGGCTCTGGCAATCAAGCTGCTCCTAACAGTATCGAACCATTTCCCCTGAACGGAGTAAGATATCACCTCTCTTCAGAATGTCTGACTCCATTTAAAACGAAGGAGATGCTTAATTTAGAATAGGTTTACAATAAATAAACAGTCAGTTTATGATTAATTGGAGTTAAATTTACTTGAAAACCACGTCGCCGTAAATTGGCCAAGATGAACAATGTGAATCGTTAAAACAAGACGAGGATGTCAGAGCAATGAGATAACTAGAGCATTCTGACTAACCAAAGACAGAAGAGTCCGTCCCCGTCCCCCCCCCCCCCCCCACCTTCAAAACAGGTTAGAGTTACACATCTGTTTTGAGATGCTCAGGTTCAACACGGACATTCCAAACACAGATGTCTTCTCTTTGGGCTGTTTTTGTTTATAACGTCCAAGATTCCTCTGATTAGCTTGTCACTTTGTTTGGATCCAGGGTAATCAAGTAAAAACCTTCATTATGAGAGTCAGATTTTCACTCGTGTACTGGAAAGAGTCTTGCAGTGATGAATTCCACTTTACAAAGAACCACCTGTTGTGAACTTTTCAAGGGAAGTGTCACCCTATTGCAACAGAACCGTGTTGCTTTTTAGCATATTCTCACAGATTGCATTTTGCTTATGCAATATGTGCAGGGTATAAAAGAAGATGAATGCCTTTGCTATTTATTCACAAATTAAATGTCTTGGATGCTGCGGTGTGTTAAAGTGTTATGGAATAATTCCGTCTTTTAAGATCCCATTTACAAAAAGGAGTAAAAGAAAAGCTGTAATCTTTCACAACTCAATGAATGACAATGAGCCACAAAGTTACTGAGATATGGCAGTAACCTTAAATGAACACTTGTACTTGTTAAATGAACACTTGTTAATTTTAGGCTGTAAAACTGATTTTAATGTATCTATTTATGCATAATAGTTATAATTGGTATATGTGTGTATGCAAAAATATAGCAAGAACATAGATAAAATTGTGTTAAATTGAAAGAAAAATCTTACGGGAAATGTTGAGGTGGATAGATTCATGGTGCTTGTTTGCTGGCATCATTAGTTGGCGGGGTGTTTGATGGTGAAGAGGACCTGGCAACCTCATGGTCTTAGAGACACAAGTCACATTACAGCTCGGCACAAGATGGAACCAAGATAATTAGCAACCATATTCTGACCATACAACTGACAAAATAAAGATTGGAAAAGTTTTCTCTCAGTGTGTGCTTGTTTATTTTTAGTGTATGACAAAGTGTGATATCATATTGGGAATTATTCATCTTTTTTTACCTGTGATTAATATTCAGCTAAAAAAAGGAAGGAATGAATGAATGCAGGCTACAGTGATTGATTTTATCCATTGATTGACTGAATTGTGAAAAATGGGCATTACGTAACTGAGACAGGTGGTTGAAAAAGTCAGATGGATTTGTGGTACCAGCCAGTAAAACATTTTTTTCAAAACAATTTGAGCTAATAAACTGATGCATTGTGCACATTAAGACAAAACGTCTATTTTATTGCTCAAGGAAACAGTGTGTATAAAACTTGCTTAGTAAAGATAGAAAGTTTGGTGCTCTTTATTTTACACTCTGTGTAATCCATGTAGCCTCATAACTTCAGAGTGCCACATTTAGTCAGCAGATACTTTAAAAGATGCAGACTCATCTTGTGAGGTGATGAGATTTGCCCCACGGAGCAGGAGACCCGAATTAATCCCTCCTCTTCCTGCACACAGGCTGATTTAACACCGAGCAGGTCAACATGCACTGCTTCCTTCCTTTCTGAGAGGAAGCCAGGAGGGTTTCAGGAACCACTGTATGTATTTAAAGTTTGTGTGCGCTTGTTGTATTGTGTTAGTTTCAAAAGGTGAATAAAAGTTGCCCACATTTGTTTAAATCTTCAATCTTTCCATCAGACCCACAAAGAGTGACAAACCATTCATATCACACGCACTTCAGTGAGTATCTGACAAGTCATAGAATATTGACTCTTCCAAACATTTCTGTATTATTTTATGTATTGTCATACTTCTGCAATAACAGCAGCAACACTGTTCACACACAAACTAAGCAGAAACAGAATACATGAGAAACATGTAGTCCCTCGTCTTATTATTATTTAAATTTTTTTGTCAAAATATAATGAAAGCAGTAATATTATGAAACACTATCACATTTAAAAATCAGCTGTCTTCTATTTTAAAACTGTAACAAAAAAAAAAGTAATTTAATTTAATGTAATGTTAAATCATGGCAAAGCGAATGTTTCAGCCAGTCATTACTCAAAAAAAAAAAAAAAAAATTATATATTTCATATATTATATATAAAATAGTTGTGCTGCTGAATATTTTTGTGGAAACCATGATAAAAAATAAAAATAAAATTATGTTTCCTTTGATGAACAAAGTTTAATAAAAAGCATTTATTTTAAACATAATATTGTTTTGTAACATTTGCAACACAAATGTTTTGTGACATTTGAAATCTTTACGGTCACTTTTTAATGCATCTTTGCTGAATAAAAACATTATTTTCTTTATTTCTTAAAAAAATAAAAATAAAAATCTTTCTGACCCCAAACTTCACATATGACAATAATAGGTTCAGGGGGGCGTATTGCTGTTGAAAGTGAAAGCAAAGATCACAGTTTGAGTTACAGACTTGAGTCTTTGATTTAATTCAGATTCGCCAACTAATTTATTGCAGTACGGAAGAGATACCTTTTGAAACCAGTGGGTGTGGAGGTAATTCTCCCTGTTGTTGCTATTATCTGCTTTATTGAACATAGCACTGCGTTTCCACGGCCATTTACATAAACGGAGGAGTCTATATATTAAAGTAGCATCAAATGACTCATGACTTGGGAGAGGGGGACCGGTGGCCCCATCCCTCTCGCCTCTTTATGCTCCTCTCTGCCTCTCCACCTCTGCATTGCAAAGCCCCTTACATTAAATTGTGATAGATGAAGAGCGGAGGGCATTCATACAAATCAATGACTTTAGTGTATGTGTCATTAGCTTGAGAGATGCAGGCAACGGTCAGTGCCATAAATCAAGCGATGATCGGCCTGTCTGAGACGCAGAGCGGCTCCTCGCACAGCGGCATGCATTAGCGGGCGAGGAGAGACGAGAAGAGCCGGGAAAGAACAAGAAAGTGGCTCTTCTGCTTATTAGCGGCATGCTTGGTTAGCGTGCGAGCTAACACGCTGAATTGATGCTGTTGTTTTTTATGTATATTAAAAACTGAGCTGAATCTGGCGTATCCCTGATGACCAGGCCAGCCGGTGGATTAATGACTCTTTGCTCTTGCTACTTTGACACCAATACTGATGGCAGAGATCTAGCGACCCAGAACTCCAGAGAGACAGCAGTCAATAGCAGACCCTCTCACCCAGTGAAAAATCATTCTCAAAATTTACCACAGAGAATAACGTTTAATATAGACTAAAATGTGCAAGATTGCAGATTCAGTGTAATTAGACTCACAGCTGTGCAGAAGTACAGAAGAACCAGTGAATCATCACAAGGCCTTGCACTTCCTGTTTGTAACACCATCAAAATATGAACCTACATATATAATTTTATGTCTGTGTAAGGGAAACAGTGATAATTTAGCTCAAAGGGAATCATTTAAGATTTTAAAGGGAACTCCACCATTAATATGCAAGGGAATTAGGACAGAATCACTGTTTTACGGCGGATTACTGAGATGGCCAGCGATTCATTGAACGAGCTGTATGACATAAATTCTGCAATGGATATTAATGTCCAAAGTATAGTGAAAACACTATTTTTTAGCACAGTAACAAGATCGGCAGTTTTAAGACATTAACTTGTGAGCAGAAAATACAAGATACTTCTCTTTTCAATATAATTAAGGCTTTATTGGATAAATCTAAGATATGTAAACTAATCTAACACATGAACACATGTATTCACACAAGTTGCAGAAAGAGAGATAGTGAGGAAATAATTAGTTTAAGAGATTGAAAATGTGAAATCCCAAGTTTACATCAATATGTGCCATTGTATAGATCTGACCAACCATCAATCACTTAATTAACCCTCGCACTGAGTTCCTCAAATGAGGTTAAAATTTATATTAAATGCACCAGTTCAGCTAGGATATGGAGGTACTTGCTTTCTTGTGTGCGTGGTTTCCTTCCTTGTCTGGTTGCCGAAAGTGGTTTCCCGCTTTTCTGATTGGCTGGTGGTTCAGTCTTGGGAAGCCAGTGATTTGGCGTTGGCTGGCGACGCGGAGCTGTCGTCTGCAGTTGAAGGGTAGACAGCCTCTTCGGAGATGCGGCTTTCGGCTTACTCAGAACACGAAACTCTCAACGGAAAATTAAACAAACTAAAGAAATAGAAATAGAAGTTTGACGAGACTAGGTGGCGTTTCTCCTCATTGTTTTGGAGGAGCTGGCGTGTAAGCCATAGCACGCTCAAAACTAAAGAAGCATGACTAGGAGTGAAAAGCTAACAGCCGCATGGCTAAAAGCTAGACACAAAAGTCAGACCCGCAAAAAGGCAAAAGGCAAAAGACCAAAAAGCGCGCGCTAAGTTTGATGGTGTCTTGAGTATTTAAACTGGGATTTTGGACACATCCCAAATCTTGTCTTGACCATTTAGACAATGTCTTTGCTCGGGGTGTTGCGATGTTTCTCCTTCCCATTCATAAATCGACTGTTATCTCATCATTCACATGATCTGCGTTTTTCCTGCTCTGGTAGAGTATGATTTTGGACATGATTTCTATCACGAGGATATGATACATTTGACCAAGAATTGACTGGGAGAAACGTTTCAAGCATGAAAATTCAAACTCACACATACCAAGCATGAATATGACCCCTTAAGCTCTTCAATAGTTATTAACAATACATACACAATAAATGATTAAAACATGATGGTTAAACATGTGGGTTAGATACATAATATGGAGTTATGCATAGCAATTATTAGCTGGTCACCAGTCCTTTTAGTGTCATTTAGGTGCATGGAAAGGCAGTTTCCGTGCCATTCTGTGAATGTATGAAGACCAGAGATTAAAATGTCTGTAAGGAATTTTAGTCTCTCTGTTCTTGTCGTAAAGTGGGGGAAGTCAATTTACGAGGAGCTTGTGACTGTAGTTACTCTCGTGTGATAGTCATGCGGTCATCTCTTTTGACCATTATTCTTGATAACTTGCCAATTTCTCCTTGGAATTGTCAATATGTGTTCTTTTGTTTTAATGTTGAAAACTGTTCTGTGAAGAGTGGTTTAGGCTTGCTTCAGACTGGCTAATGCTGGGTCTGATTTATGACATCCTGTTGTCTTGGGCCTCTTGTGGAATTTTGGACTCCTCGTGTTTCAACCATGTTTTGACCAAATCTTAGATTGTCTGATTCGGTCTGATATCCTACATCTGTTTTGGTAATATGACCATGAATTAGCGTACCTACTCGTTAAAATTGGCTGTTGTCTTTCCTTTCACTTTCACACATCAAATGCTAGTGAGACTTAATACTCTATTTTTTGGTAATTGTCATTTTGTTGGGGCAGCCTATGTACCAATTAAAATTGCAGGCATAATTATTTTTATTGTGCATAGTGTTTACTGTCAGTTAAGAGCTGTTTGATTAGCGGTAATCTCTGCAGTTTACTAAATGTCTATTTGATTTTATTAAATCAAATATAATGTAAGACATGTTTTGTCAGGTAACTTAGAAAATGTACTTCCTGTGGTAAATTCTAAATTAACATATATTATTCAAGGTAATAAAAGTATTATTTACTATAAGTGCAGTAGAAAAAAAATACATTTTATAGGCTCAGATCAAGCAGAAATTGCTCCTCAATGTAACAACTGCACATTCCCATTTCTCACAGTGCACTTTCCCCTTTTTAACTAAACACTGCATGCAAAATTGAGGAGAAAGAGACAAAGTAAGAAAACAAGACAGCAAGAGAACAACAGGTTTTTCAACTTTCATATTTTTATAGAACGGTGAACGACAGCAATCTTCTATTGCTTATGAAACGCATTCATCTTTCTCTTGCTGGTCTAGAAGGAGTAAAGAGGTTTCAGTTCGGAAATGTTGAAATCACACACTTGTGACTCATTTCACATGCTCATTTTGGAATGAAAAAGAAAAAGGAAATGTCTCTTAGACTTCAAACAAAATCATTTACATATAAAATATATCAGATAATTTTTTTTCCACACTAGACAGTATGGACAAAGCAATCAAACTAACAGCACAGACTGAATTTCCATAGTTCTCTCTAGAGGCTATATCTGCATTTGATCTAAAGAAATTAAAACTAATTATATATTTATAAACAGTTATATTCATATTTTTTTGTCTTTGATGTTTGTGCTCATTTCTGGCACAGAGAAAATTAATCAATTATAATTTTCTCTAATGATACGTCCGTTAAATCATATATTTCTATATGTGCTCTGTATTGTGTTAGTCTGATGTGCATATAACTACAAAGGATAGAGAGTATATGCTTGACATACAGTACAGTTAAATTGTGTGCTTGTCTAGGAATAAATGCAGATGTATTTGTTTCAGTAAATTCTCTTGACACAAGTACAAAGACCTGCAATTAAAACACACTCCTACCCTTCCAGAAACACATACACTCACTGTATTTTGACACATCCACAATCCAGACCCCACTTGACCCGCAACTTACATAATATCCCTACAATGGACCCATTTCCAACTCTTACAGTGTCTCTTGCTATATAGTCATTGACACCATTGGACAACGGTATGATTAGCCGATTAGGCAAAACACGATGGGGTCAAGATCTCACAAAGCTGCAAAACTGGGGACTACAATGAAAAGGTGGATGACGGAGGCCCTGAGGAGTGATGAACCCTTCCCAATTACTCCACTGTGGGACCTGAGGTCAGAGGGGTCATGCATTAAAGCGAATAAATGTATCTGAAATGATCCCTGAGCCGGAGTTAAACAAATCAACATCCACCCTAGGGTTTAACATACAACTGAATCCATCTTGGGAGAGGAAAAGAAAGAGAGTCCTACCTAAACATATTAGACCATGAAACCCACCTTCAAAATGAGCAACTGAGATAGACAGAAAGAGAAAGACAACCGGAAACACTCTCTTTCCAGAACTCCAGTTACTACCTGCCTGCTTCCCCCGTCCTTCCCTTGTTTTATTTTATTCCTTTATTCTTGAAGGAGCCTAATTAGCCGTTGCTGAGGGCCTCTTTCTCCCTGCCCTTAAATCAGTAATTGGTTTCAGTGCTGAGACTGTCAAGAAATTAACACATCACACCCTGACAGCAGCTGTTTTTTTCCTCTTATTTGTCATCTGAATCGCCACTGATTTGCCAGAGAGCATAACAAATGAGTGGTTGGTAATCAGAGGCTACTCTCTGGGGTGGAAGTGTATGAGAGCATTTGTGTCTGAAGGAGACAAGAGCGAGAGTGGGAGAGGAGGAGAGTTAGTGAGGATGTTGATGCCCGGAGATGTTCTCCATGACTGCTATTTAACAATTTTTCACTTGTGAATCTGGCCCGCTATGCTAACTTGAACATTTGTAGATTTTCAGTCAGGCACTAAGTGCACAAAACAAAGAGGTAAAGTTGGGGAGGTCATCGGAGGATCCCTCTCAAGCCTCCGGGCTGGACTCTACCGGGTCAAAACTACCATCAAACACAACACACACACACACACACACCCCTCCAACATACACTCATGGCCGCATTTATTCATCCTTCTCTTCAGTCATTTGTCCAGGGTCAGCAGACAGCAACCAACAGATTAGAACAATCATGATTTAAGGATTAGAGCACAATCACCAAGTCACTGATAAGACGGCCATTTAAAACCACAGATAAGATCAGCACATGACTGGGTTAGGTGAAGGACATGGCTACATTTCCCCTTTAAGAAGTTGAACAACTCATTTAACTCTGCTGTCCAAATTGTCAGAACTGCTTTATTTGAAGAAGTATGATGTTTATTATTAAATTGATAATAATAAAGTTAATTATTATCCCTTATTTGAACTTTATACTTATTATTTTAGAAAGTATTACCTTTTTAAGAGTCATACTTTGTAGCGGTATATATATATATATAGATCTATATATATATATAGTATATAATCTTAAACCTTACATAGCTCTAAACATATCTACTATACGCCAAGTTTAAATTACATTTTGAATTCCAGATTTATGCTGTGTTTCCAGACAGTGAACTTCACTGTATATTTACTGTATATGTAATGCGAAATAATATGAAAATGTTTCAGTTATATGGTATTTAGAAAGAGCCGGCTCATAATGAAGGGAATCTTTACATTTAAGCAGAAACCATATTTAGCATACTTTAATATTTAGAGCCTAACATGTTTTCTAATCAGAGAATATTAGAAATGTAGATGCCAAGGGTCTGTGAGAGGCAGAGTTGTATCCTGCCCGTCCATAAATCCCTCAAACTCTACAGGCAGATAATGGCCCAATTAACCTTTTCAAACTACCACTGTCAGCACAATTTGCCATGGCTTTTTACGAAATGAACTCCTCTTGGCGGCAAACTGTGTGAGATTCAGATCACAGTGAGAGCCTGCCACCCCTCGATCGTCTCTTACCGACCCTCAACCTCTTCTAGTCCCTTAGTGAGGTTTTCAGCTCTCCAGGCCTCCATTTTGCCTACTCGCAGCTCTTTCATGACCATTTCTGTAATCAGTACAGTGAAGGACACCGGACTAGCACTAGCTTTTGAGTGGAAGGCTGTACAGGTCAGATTGTAGTCCAGATGAAGAGAGTGGAGGGGGTGGAGGTGGCAGCGAGGCTTAAATTGGCCCTCTTGCACCTGTACGCTTGTGACGCCAATGTCACTCGGTCTGTAGCAGGAAGAGGTCAAGAGGCTCATTGTTACGTCCTCACCTCCTCAAACCAAGTGCTCACCTCAAAGTTCACCGCCATTAGACAGAAAGGCACATAGCCATTCTCACTTTAAAAGTGCGAAGCTAAAGAAGTTCTCATTAGTCCTTGTAAGACATAATTACACAAATGCACACTGATTACACACCACAGAAAATCGTTTCTGTACTTATTTAGCTCACAGGCATATCATCTAGGGGTGTTAAATGTATGGAGTGTGAAAATAAAATGCATATTAAGACTGTTAGTCCCACGCACACGGTGGCATATCAGTGTGGCTCCGTTTAACTTAAACAGTTTATCCATTAGAAAATATTATGTTTGTTCATTGGCTTTGTGACACGAAACCACTTTTCGAAAAGGTGAGGTTAAATTAAAAAGTGGCACTTATACGAACACCTATAATCTAATAAAGAGACCCGTCTGGAAGAAAGTCGCAGCGGTCTTGTCGTTGTCACCTCACATTAATCAAGCGGTCCAGCGCTTAAATCGTTATGCGGGTGCAAGGACAGAGAAATAAAAATCTAAAGAAACAGTAGCATTGAAAAAGAAGAAGATCCCGGGTGCAACCGCTGTCATTCAGGAAATATATCCGAGTCTATAAAGTGTTCCCTCAGGTCCTTGTTGTGTCTTTCACTGTCTGTAGGTGTACTCACTCCATCTCAGCGCTGTCATACAACACGAACAGTCTATTTGGGTCTTGCATGTTAGCCAGTGTTTGTTTGTGTGTGTGTGTGTTGTGGGGGGGGGTGCATATGACTGACACCCTGAGGCTACAGATACAGTTATACAAAACAAGGGTGGAAAGAGGCCGCTGTATGATATTTCTTGATTTTGACAAGCGCCCTGCCAAGGTGAAATTGTTTCTGATGTGCTTTTGAGGCGCTTCCCTCTTCCAAAAGCCGTGTACATGAAGTTAGTGTTGTTTTCTACCTCATCTTCTTTTCCAACGTGGCGGCAGGCTGGGGAAGAGAGGTGGCTTTTGCGCCTTCGTGTTTCGTGAAATTGGACTGCCTCTCCCCATTATTGTAAACATCATCCCCGCCGACATGGCTGGCAGTTGCTGTGGCGTCGGACCTGGCTGCCTTGGATACATCTGCTAAAACATATCCATTAAGGCCAAACTACTTTTGATTTACATGTTGAGACTTTTTAAAAGTGTCACATCCAGTGGCATTTGCCCAGACAGCTCGCCTGTGTCGCACAAGCTCTCTCTCTCTCTCTCTCTCTCTCTCTCACACAGCCTTTATTTGCTCTTTTCTTCTTCTTTTTCTTTCTCTCCATTTTCTTCCCCAAAGGAAGAATTCTCTTTCGTTCAGCTTTGGTCACATCACACCAGGCAACCCCTCATGGCTCGGTAAACAATGCTCTTCTACTAGCGCTCGCTCCTCTCCCTTTCTCCCTTCTGCCTCATTACTGCATAAGCACAACTTAATGACCTTATCGTCAATGCAGTTCCCTATCACCTGTCACACCAGCAATTAATTTGATTCCAGCTATAAATTATGGTAGATCTTTTCTTTCTTTTTTCCTTTTTGTGTCAGAATGTAATTTATAATGATTAGGGAAAAAAAATGTATGTGACATGGGTATCATGAGAAAGGACAACAAAATGCTCATTAAGGATGTAGAAATTGTCCGTGAGGCTTTTGTTGTCTAAGGTCTCACTGTAATTAAACTTGTATCAGCTAGTTCATAAAGAACAGACAATTAAAGCCACAAGAATGGCTAAACAATAGGCCATAGGTTTGAGAGCGGAGCGCCGCAGTGCGTTAGCGATAAAAGTGATAATTAGCTACTTTTGTCACATTAGTTATGGAAGTTACAGAGTAACTTCTATTTGTTCAAATTTCTCAAAACAATGTGCTGAACGAGTGTCATCGAAATTGCCCCTCAAGTTTTCATTAAAGTCAAATGGTGGCAATAGACCCGTCTCGTGCTTCAAATTTTCCTGATAGATGCTCGTCTCGGATCAAAGTTATGAAACGAGCCATCTCTGCATCAGCATGCATTATGTGTTGTGTTAAAAGCATCATTACAGACAGCTTCTCTTTGATTCGTCTGACTGACAAGCTCACCACTTCCAATGTGTCGTTACGTGTGCCATGCATCAATTAGAGACCTCAATCTGATTACATCTAACTTACTAGACCTTGTATGTATTACATAGCTGCCTTTAGACACGCTGGAGGGCAATGCTTCATTTTCACTTGGCAAAGATTTTATGAATCCAAGCGATTTCATAAAAGTCCCATTATATCTGAATTTACTGCTGTTATGGCTTACGATACAAATATCTCAGCCAGGTGTGAATGTCGCCAGTGGCTATGCTTGTAAAGAATGAGGCGGTAATATGTAGCGTGTGTGTGGGAGAATATGTTCTGAATGATAATATGACTTCCTTTATATCCTATTCGCACAGTAGGACTATATAAAAGATACAGTACTCATGAATGTATTATGGGTAATGGATTAGTTGAGTGTTTTTATGGACGTTTTGATTCTCACATATGTTAGCAAGCAAATTACTTAGTTTTCACAAAAATGCTCGGGGCAGATCGTCACAACACGGCCGAGTTCATGATTCATTTATTAAAAGGATTTGTCAATGTTACATCAGCCTGAAAAGGAAAGGAAAAGAAAAGAAAATGAGAAATATTTCTGGCAAAAGACCACCATAGAAAACGCACAGGTCATGTATTCGAGGCAAAACAGCCATCATTGGTACTGAAAGGGTTGTGAAGGTCATTCTAGATTTACTTGCACAGAATTTTTGTCTTTAATTTTGCTCGTTATTTTATCATTCTCATTTTGTCATTGTTCCTATAAGCGCTCTGTGAGGACCTCGGTGGCTTTTCCTTTATTGGGTCATAAAAGCTTGTATGTTATGACCGGTTAAAAGGCGTCACCTTAGATTTGAGCCCCCACACATCAGATATGTTTCTAATGTTAAAGCTGAGCACCTTGACCCCATTATTAAGAGAAGTCTTTATGCACAGAGATAAAACCCACCTAAATGTGTGACGGATGCACTGAGGATGCCTTTATGTGACTTCTTCAATCAATAGAATCTTAAATATTTTCCACAATAAAATGAGAATTATGCATCGTGAAGCTGATTGATTATAAGGTAAATTGCACATCTCACATGGTTCCCCACCGCCTGTAAGGGGGGGGGGGGGGGGGGGGGGGGGGGGGGGGATAAACGGTTTGGTTCACGGTGATCTATTAACATAGTTTCCTGATCGTTCTTCCAGCACACACTATATCTGAGTATGGGCTTGAGGAGAGGGTCAAGGACAGTTAAACTTTTCATCCTCTGGACTAATACAAAAATATATATTATATATATAGTATATATATATAATTGAAACGGAAACTAATGAAATAATTAAGGTAAAAAAGTAAAAAAGAAAAAAAAAAATTATTATAGTTATTACAATTTCTATATTTAAGTGCAACAAGTCACGCACCAACACCATAATAATGTCTGGTCTTACTTTCAACATGGTGCAGCTACAGTATACTCAAAATACCAAAGTAAAAATGAGCTTTGTCAAGTTACTTGCCAGTGGCCTTTAACTTTAAAAGGAATTGCAATGTAATGCATACTGTTGTGAAACTGTAAGAATGAACAGTGTTTCCCTTTTTACTTAACTCCATATGCAGTAGCGATACATATACAGAATATTCCTCACATTAAACCACCAAAATGTAAAAAAAAAGTATTCATAAAATAGCAAAATTTTGCAACAGGTGCCAGTTTTTGTTTTTCAACTGGAAAAAAAACTGTTAAATAAACCCCATGGCATAAGGACAAACTATAAATTTTTAATAAAATAATGGAAAACATTGTTTCAGGATTGTGATGAATATTTATGACCAGTATATTTTCTCAATTCACTCGACTTTGAACCTTTTGGACCTTAATTTAGTCAATTTTGGACCTTATGTACAGCACATCAGAACCTTTAAGTCTGGTGTGTTTTGTTTTGACTTTCCTCTATAATGAGACATATCTTTGGTATCAAAGGAGGAATATGTCACAGTAGCAGCCCAGGTTTCAAGGACAATTGAACTCTATTGGAGAGATATTAGGTTTGGTCTTCAGCTTATGACAAACTATGGCGCCACTGCACCTAATGACCCTTGTGATGTTCTTCTGAATGGGTCAATGACTAATAAGCAAATATCACACTTAGTATGCCGTTGCTATCGTCTGTCACAATTAAGCTTTTTCCCCCTTTCTCCTCCGTTTGACTTGTTTTCCCAGAGAATTCTGGTAATAACTCAGATGAATGTAGAATTAAGCTGTCCGCGTGTGGTGTTTCTGTAACTGTAAGGCTTTACGAACATCCAGATATTTTTGCATGTACTTAAAGTCACTTTCAAAATGAAATATTATTCATCAACTAATGCAGTGACCGATTTGAAAACCAATCCGGGCACTATTTAGGAATGCAATTTGCAATTTGCTTATATTAGACAAGATCTAATATTAATAAGGACAGAAATAATCACATATAGATTTTCACGTGTGCTCATATGAACAATTATAGTCTTTCAAATGATCTATTATTCTCTTTCTTTGGCTAAATAAGTGTATATGATACCATTCATCAAGTGCGGATGAGGGGCTGACATGTCTTCCCTCTTCCATTCATCATGATTATAGGGTGATCTGTCTCATTTTGTGTCTAAAGCCGTGTGGCCAGTGTTTTTCACCTGCTTCCTCTACTCACACAGTGATTGACGTTATTACATACATGAACGCTTGCTCTTGGCTTCTGTTTTATGAAAACAGACTTAATGTTTTGTTTTTTTCTTTCAGAATATCTGTGTCATGTGGAGAAAATGAGTACTGTTTACTTATTTAAAATCTAGAGAGCATACTCTGCCACTCAGTGTGTATAAGAGTGATATATATACACCAGGCAATGTCAATATGCATGCATGTGGACACACACACACACACACACACACACACAGGGGAGGAGAAGTTAAATAAAGGGTGTAGCAGGCCTGAGCTTATATTCATGCCTTGATGTGTGCATTGCATATAGCATAAATTCTAAACAAACCCTCTAAATAACCAATAACCTACATTGTAAAAAAGGTAAATTGAGAAAGCTTAAAAATCCAAGACAACATGATGCATTTAGATTTTTAAGTTCTCTCACTAAGGGTGTCTCATATTGTATTTGGGTTTTGATACATGCAAAATGCCTAATTTAGCCAATTTGTCAAGACAACAACAGAATTATTGTTCAGAAAATCTTCAGTTAGTACACAATACATGCATGTATTGAACACAATACAGTTGTGTTTATATATTATATATCTATATATATTTATTATATATAAATATAATAGTATAATATATAGATTATATACTTTATATATATATATATATACTCTATATTGGGGGGAAAAGTCACACAATGTACTAATATGTACATTTTAATAAATTATTTTAAGCTACTAATATGTACCATTCAGGCGTAAATATGGTACAAAGATATACTTTTTAGCTTTTTGACATTAGGGTTCAGGTTAAGGGACCGCTTTGTACCCTTTTTTTTGAGTCAAAAACCCATCATCCCAAATAAATAAATAAATCTAGCGATATAGATATCATTGATAATGACATACACACACACATGTCAAAAAGGTGACAACTTTGATTAGTTGGAACAACATCTGGGGAAATTCTATTAGTGTGACATGAGTTTTTATGCACTGTAGTTTCAAGAAAATAACATTTATTGAGTATTTGAGACTATTTGAGTAGTTGCTTTTTTACAGGGAGAAATATGTAGCTATAGTTTTCTTTTTTTTATATAGTGTATAATTTTCCCATACAAATAAAAACACACTGAGTTCTGGTTAATTTAAGATCAATAAATAACTTTTGCTTTATAATCCCCATTTCAATATGCTTATACCAGTACAACCACACTATTTTATCCAATTCAAACTCTCTCTTTCTCTCATTATTATCCAGTTAGAAGTTAAACTGATGAACCTGCCTTGCCATTTAACTCTATATGCTTTGAGTGTTTTAGTATTTCTGCAGAGGAAGAGCGTACACTCACATATAATCAAACACACACACACTTTAGTATTTCTGCAGAGGAAGAGTGTACCCTTGCATATAATCAAACACACGCACGCACGCAAAAATCATATTTCTTCATTTCTGCCAAAGAAAATGCATTTTGCTGGTGCCGCAAAACAATGCTTTACTCAATTAAACATTTGATAATCGAGTCTTAATATCATCTGCAGTTGATATAAGAGACATAGAAATTAATTTCCTAATCGCTCTCATGCCACAGAATATTTCAGGCTGCAGCAGGCAAGAGAAAGAGGCCCTAATGCAGTCCATATCCACCGCAGCGGCAGAAACGCATTTCCAAACGGCACACACTCACACTCCACTCAACACAGACAATCCATCGCCTGACAATCTGAGACACACGCAGAGATGGAACTCATCTCTCACTTCCTCCTCGCCTGCCTCTATCTGCAATGCAAAATTAACCTCACTTTAATCTGAGTGCGCAGGGGCAGGGTGGAGAGGTGGGGAACCGGGCCCCAATGAAGAGCCGCCAACGACGCGAGAGTTCAAATCCGGTGCGTGCCCCCCAAAAAAACTCAATTATATTTCCTTTTTCGCCTGTCCTTGAGATAAACCCCCTCTGCTCAGCCACATTATTCTAGGCCCATCACAAGCACAACCGGACAACACCCCGAGCACAGGCGCGTGTGTGGGTACGGCGAGTGTGTTTGGTAAAAATGACTTTTGATGTAAAGGTGGCGCGTGTCTGGCTGCGGCGGAGGGGAGGATGTGAAATTGTCTAATGCTGATTGTGATTGTCAAGCGCAGGCCGGCCCAATTATATCACTGAATCTTTGTTAAGCAGGCCTTGAAAATGCCTGACAGTATAATTAATCTTGCCATATGAACAAAGAGACCCTGTTCAATAGTATTGAGGACGCTTA
This sequence comes from Sinocyclocheilus anophthalmus, assembly GCA_018155175.1. NCBI lineage: Eukaryota > Metazoa > Chordata > Actinopteri > Cypriniformes > Cyprinidae > Sinocyclocheilus > Sinocyclocheilus anophthalmus. The sequence continues at coordinate 114,405 of JADLZN010003806.1, forward strand.
TTAAAAATACTAAACACCCTCTGCACCCTTTTGAAAATGTGCGGTGGGGGGGCGGCTTTTGAAATAGCAAGACGCAAGTCATTATCTTTTTGTTTAGCTTTTTTTTTTAATTCGGAGGTGAAATTGATATCAAGGGGGAGGGAGCCACGATTTTGCAGAATGATGAAAAATGATGCCTGTGAATACGAGATATCATTTTGAAAATGATGCTGCTCTCTCGTGGAGTTGACAATATACTGCTTTAATTAGAGTTTCGCGATGATAAGATACCACATCACAGAGTTTGAGGTGTTATTCGCAATCCTTTAAATTATAAAATATAACAACATTACACTCACGCTAATTGCACTGTGTATAAAAATGAATGATCTATTCCTGAGGAATGGCCAGTGTTATTAAAACAGAAATATGAGGCCTGCTGTTACAGTGTTAATCTATGGCTGTACTTATTCCCTTATGTTCTGCCGCCCTCATTTATATGACACTACAGCATACTGTAAGGTCACAGCTTTCAGACAGATTAGCTAAATAACCTCTTTAAAGACATTCATGATTTATATCTTCATCAATAAAGGGACAAAAAATGAACAATCAAGGATGAAGAATGATCTCATCAGCAGAGCAAAGGTTAGATGTTAGTGTGTACTTGACTTCAGTCAAAGTCGCTTTAAGGTAAGTCAGTGTATCAGTGCTGAGGAGTAGAGGTAACATAGGTCAACAATGGTATTGTAAGTTGTGCTTTTTTAGCTCAAATAACACATTCGAAAATATACAGTACAACTGATCCAGCAAATGTGCATTCAGGCTTGTATATTGCACAAAAAAAAATAAAAAAAAAATACAAATTATTCATATTTAAAGTACTTAAAATAGTCAGTTAAAAATGCAATTAGCTACCCACCAAATTAGCTATAAAAACCAATGTCCTGTACTTCATGTGTATATATATATATTATATATATATTTTTTTTTTTTTTTTTTTTTTACATACATAATCATTAAAATACATTAAAAACACAATATTGTGACTTATTATTAAAATATAGATTTTTTTCTATTTTTACTGTACTCATATAATTAAATATATTTTAAATACATTTATATTTAAATGTAATTATTCATGTGATTGCAAAGCTGAATTCCCCCAGTCTTCAGTGTCACATGATCCATAAAAATCATTCTGATATACTGATTTGGTGCTCAAGAAATGAGCTGCTAAAAAGAACATTATTTTATTTATTTGGTGTAATGAAATGTGTTTATTTGGTTTAAATTTCAAAAAACACATTATTTTCCACATACTGTACATTATTGTTTCTCCTCTATGCCCCACCTTTCTGAAACGCGTCGATTTTTACAAAGCTCATCTGTCTGAAAAAGCGAGGTGTGCTCTGATTGGCCAGCTATACAGTGTGTTGTGATTGGCCGAATTCTTCAAGCGTGTGATGGAAATGTTACACACCTTACCATACTTTTGATGCCGTGTCCGGCCGGAGCGACGAAAAATAAACATTAAAACCCATTATAAACGAAGCATTTGTTGCAGCAGTGGGGAGCATAATTACTGATTATAATGACTTATACTGTCTATTTTACGCGTTGCGTTGCGTTGCATCGCGCCGCGTAAACTTAAAACTCTGTCTGCATTTGTGATCGGAGAAATGACAAACAACAAGTGCTACTCTACACTGCTCAAAACTCGCATTTGAATCATCAGTGGCAAATCCTCTAAATGAAAATGTACTTACGTGAGTCAGAACAGCCGGCACTGTAGTCTACTCTACCAGAATCAGTAAACAGTCCTCCATAAAATGAGCTGCACACATCTGAATATTTGAGTTTAAATGTTCTTGAACCGTGTGGTAAATACAACTTAACCCGATGTGTAGTCGTGTCCCCTTTTTTGGAAGGCCAACCAAAGTAGTTTTCGCTTTCACAACGAAAACACAGCGGCCTAGCGTGAGCGAAAGCCCCGGCTTAAGTGTGCGCTGAGGCCGGGATAGAGTGAGCCGAAGCCTTGGCTTCGTGCGCTGAGGCCGGGATAGAGTGAGCTGAGGCGGCGGAGTCGAGAACGGCGCGCCCGGCGGATGCGACGAATGAGCGGCAACCACATGTGACGGACCCCGGGCTGGACTCCGCTTTGTCCACGGTGAAAGTTGATGTATTCCCTCAGCGACCAGCACAGATCAGCTCTAGGCATGACGAAGTGGATAACGTCCTCTTTTGGAAGACCAAACAAAGTACAGTTTGTTGAACTCAACTCACACAGCGTCTTCACGACATGGCTGCAGCGTCAAAACTACAGCGAGAATAAAAGTTACACCTTCTGTTTTTGCGTGAACATTTGGGCGGCGTTATGCAAATCTTCCCACATAGTGACGTAGATATGTGGGGGCGTGTTAGAATGAGCCGTTTTAGGTAGGCGTGGCTGACTCTGAACTTTTATAAAGAATATCTCTTTGGATTTGAGACTTTAGTCTTTGCAACTTTACAGATCTTCTTTATGCACCAAGAGCTTGTAACACTCCAAAGAGAAAGAAAAATTGAAATCGCATCATATGACCCCTTTAAGAACCATTTCTTATTATTATCCACGTTGCACTGCTTCATATTTTTGTGTAAAGCATGAATAGAAAATTCAAAAGAACCACATTTATTTGAAGTGGAAATCTTTTTGTAACTTATAAATGTCTTTACTGTTAGTTTTAATCAATTTATTTTGCTTCATTGCTGAATAAAAGTATGTTTTTTGTCTTAAAAAATAAAATAGAAATCTTACTGTTACACAACTCAATGGTAGTGTAACTTTCCAATGATAATCATTTAATCAGATTAACGTTTTTGCTGGCACAAAGATAATGGCTTTGTTGTGGTTTTAAATAAAGGGGTTTTAAATGAATGAACATTAGGGTGAGAGAACCAACAGGTCAATAACTACTACTAAACACCGAAACTGCTGTGAATTGGACTACACTAAAGTAAACAAACATGCGAACGGCTCTTTAACTGTAAAGTGGGACTTCACTCATGTTGAGCATTGCGATGCCTCTATCAAAGACAAGAATGCCTTCTTTAACACTTCAGTTGCTATATTTAGCATTTCTCCCAATTCATATGTGTACCAGTGGACCATCTCCTCCCCTTATAACATCTCTGCTCCAGTGTAGCATAGATTCCCCATGCCTCAGTTCTTCAGGATTACTTAAATCAGTGGAGAGTTCCTCCCCTCCACCTTCCTCCTCTTTTCATGGTTCACAAGTCAAAGCTGCCCCGGCCAACAGCCCTATCAGAACCTCCTCAGTACCGCCCCTGGGCCGACGCGAGCAGAGCGCGGGGTGAGATCGAGGGGGCACGCAAGGTGCCACAGAGGTGGAGATGCCTAATTTAGCAGAAACACCATCTCACAAGCTACAAGCCAGATCAGCCTTGCAACCGCAAAATCATTTTAATATATTCCCAGCGCTACTTGTGAATATTAATTTTTAAAATTAATTATTAATTTTGCCCCTGGCATGGCAAGATATACTCGTTTTAATTAGTGTACCGTACTCCCCTACAATTAAAATATAATTGATGTCCATATATATTGACAGCCGCTGTGATCGCTTTTCTTGCTGGTGTCAACACAGGCAGGGCAGAGATTTTGCCGTCCTCTCTGGTCCATTTAGTCAGCGCCGCTTTTCAGATCCATCCCACCATTTGTGACATAAAGAGACAAAATATGGCCTTGATGCCAGTAATTAGAAAGATTGAAGATGAACATTGGGTTTGTCGTCACAACCCTAAGACTTCCTTGCTTCTATGGCACACAAAAGGTGAATTATTAAAGAATATTCTGGCTATTTTATGTGATATTATGATAGTGAATCATAAATGGTGCAACAGGGGGAAAACAAGCTATATGGCTTCAGAATACTTGTAATCCACAGCATGTATTGATAACTGCATTGAAAAGATAGACCGGTACATTATTCAAAATGTCTCTTTTTGTGCTCCACTGAGGAAAGTCAGTCATACAGGTTTTAAACAACATGAAGGTAAATAAATCATGACAGATTTTTCATTTGAGTTGAGTTCATTCAATTATTATTATTACTACAGGTCTTGCACCAGTGGTGGAGTAGGAGCAACATGTAGACGTTTGTGCTGTTTATGTGAAATTTTGTATGATTTGTTGGGCATGTGTGCACATGTGTGTGTTTCCCTTTCTCTCCATCCAACCTGCTTCCCCTCTTTCTCTTCCTCTTCTTCTCTCTTTCTGCATGGGGAGGTGGCAGATGGATGTGTGAGAAGCAAGAAATCTGCTTCTGTCCGTGTCAGTTCTGCTCTATAGAGCACTGATAACTGAATAATAATCCCTCTCTCTCACTCTCGTTCCTCTGCACCTCCCTCTTTCTCTTTCTATTCTCATTCCATTCTCTTCATCTGAACACCCCTCCTTTCTCTTTTACTGTTTATCACATCTCACTAGTTCATATTAAACTTTCTCCATCAGCTTTCACCATCCACTGTGTTAAAGAAATCCTGTCATCACTTCCTCTCATGCTGACCAGCAGGAGCACGTCACAGGAACCTCTGCAAACGAGATGTACAAATAAACATCAAGCTGCTATTTTCTCACTGATGAAGTGATCAATCCATTATCTAAGATTAGCAGTGATGCTAATTATATATAAAAGTATTAATTTATATACCTTTTTTCCCTCTTATTAAACTGTAACAGTGCAGTTTATATGACATGTGGAGCATCGAATCGTAAAGTATTGAGCATAAATGCAAAGTGAAAATGCAAACTCACTTGTCTAATATGGGTATGAATAGGCCTGATGCTTCAGATTGGCATGATGGTTGACGGGAAACAGTAGGATAATCTCTATTACGACATTCAATACATACAAACGCACAAGATGAGAATCCACGACATATGCACATCAAAAATGGCGAAAGAAATGAAAAAAAAGAGGAATCTTCAGAAGCCATTCTAATGGAGCAGGCAAAAGATTTTAGCATTTAATATTGCATGCGCACTGGGTTTTTGTGCAATTGACCAACATGACATTCCTAAGTGTATAAATGGGTAGCTTTATGATGATAAGATCACTGGCTAATAAGATATTTATGTGACACACTCACTGACGGATCCATCTCCACACTGCCTTCTTCATGCTTCAGCAAGCCGGTGAGGATCAAACGCAAATTCACCAAATGGGCTCGTTAAATGGAGAGGAAATTTAATAAATTAGAATTTCTGCTCTCCAAGTCTTGAGGAGGAAATCAAACAATTTGGGATTGATAGAGCCCGAATTAGGATCCTCAAGATGCTTTCATTTGTCTTTTTTTCTTTTTTAACATTCATCCTAAAACATGTTTTGAGAACTGAAATCTGCCATCTCAGCTGCATTTATTAAGGAAAGTTAAAGTGTGGACAGTGTGTGGTGTTTGAGAGATAAATCTGATATGTTTTAAGGTTTGGCGTTTCTACAGGACGTTCCTCGGGCACACATGTTAGACGTGTTGTCTGAATTGTTTTATAGGTCTCTCTCGATCGAGTCTCTCTGTTAATCAGCCCTGTCAGGACTAATGCCACGGCTCCTCTCGACATGTTGTGTGTTTACACCACTCATACGCTCGCTGTCATGGTGAGCATAACCCATGGTAATTAGCCTAATGGTGCTAATGAGGGAGCTGACATGAAAATGCCAGTGTTAGGACAGCATCTGATCGACAGCATTTACACACCCCGACACGCTTATATGTACACACACACACACACACACACACACACATACACGGCGACTACTTGCAGCATAGAAAGATAGAAAGCTGCCCCATCAAAACAATGAGTTTGAATTACAGAATGTTACATATAAAACTATAGCCTATAACAATAACTATAACTAAAATGTAGCTAACCTGTCCAGCTGAAGTATACACTGCTGATTTAATTTATCATATAGACCCTATATAAGAATTATTATCATGAATTAACTCTTTCAAGGTCATACAAAACCCCATTGCTTCACATTAAATCACAATATCATGGTTTATTTTGGGATATATATGAAAACTTCAGATGCAAAATCCTCTAAGTCTGTAAATGAGCATTTTTTCACGGCTCCTATATTTAGGCTCGGTAGTTTCTCTTTAATGGCAAAGAAAAGGTTATTAGCCAGTTATTGAATGATTCATTTTTTGAAATGTCCAATGTTCTTTTTATAGATGTCTGATAAAAATGCTCATTCAAAAAGAAAAATCTCAGACATACTTTTTTTTTTTTTTTCAGACAGAGGTTTTTGCATCGGAAGTGTTCATACGCAGAATATCACAAATTAGGGGCTTCCAAACAGCCATTTAATATGTATTTGAAAAATATCTTGGCACTATAACACATCAATTACATAAATAGCATGATTTATTTATACCTCTATTTATTTTTATTTTATTTAGAGTTCCAAATACTCTGTTTAGTTATAATTTAGTTTTAATTATTATGAATAGTTATTAGTATGAAGTAGTAGTATTATATTAGTCTTATAGTAGAAGTATTAATATTATGATTATTATTAATGATATGATTATTACTGTTATTATTAAATGGAAATATAATAATAAATAATACTAATTATGTATTATATTATATTATAATTCAGACCACTATGTAACATGTGACATTTTTTGTATGAAAAACTCACTACTACATAAATGCTTATTATTTATTTATTTACTTACTTACTTACGAATACTATTATATATGCAGTAATACTATTCAGACCAATAAACACTATTTATGTATTTGCTTGTTTGTTTATTTAAATCATATACACACATTAATACTCTAAAATGTGTCAATATTACTGTATATATTGTATATGTTGTAAGATTATGTATTCTTTCATTAGAATCATATTGCAAAGATCATATTCACACCACATAAGAATGAAAGTCTGAGTGATGGAACAGTGTCTTGAGTGTGTTTCTGCTTCAGTGTGTGGATTGTAGCACATCCCAGTGCACTGTATGAGCACCATCTGTGTGCAGTGAGCTCTGTGTTCACAGTAGCATACACACTCAAAGAGCGTGAAGGCGCTGTGCACAATAAAAGTCGTAATGCAAAGAGTGTGTGTTTGAGTGGATGAGGACCCAGAGTGGTGCACACATGACACAAGCCATACCCTCAAGTCCATCTGTCACCATGCATGGATATCACGGCAAACCTGCTTTGAAACCCCACCCTCCCTTCCTCTCTCCCTGTCTACTGTGCTCCCTCTCTCTTTCTTCAGGTCTCTCTATCTATCTATTTCTCCCTCTCACTATCTCACTCTCCCTCCACCTCTTGTTCCCTTTTCTAAATCTCAAAGGAGCCTGTGTGTACTCTATATTTATTATCCTGGGTGGCACAGTTGATAGATGGGATACCTGCACAATTACAAGGGCACAACATTACCTTTTCCAAGCTGATAGGGTGAAAAACACACTCTCTATCCTCTCGCTCACTGTCTCGCTCTTCAGAAAGGGGGATATTATATTATGAAGACATCTCCTATTCTGGACAGGAAGTACAATCCAGACTTATTAACAAAGAGTCTCTATAACGTAACAATCCTCACAACAGAAAACATTTCCCCATGTGACAATAGAAAACATAATGGCCTCTCCATTTCAAACCACAATTTCGAATCCATTTGCAACAAAGAAGAGAGTGCAGGACGGACCACCCGAGGTAAAGTATAAAAGGTGTGAAGAAAGAAAACAGGAGTCACAAGTGACTGACTTTCGTAACGTTCATAATGTTCCCAAACGCACAGGAAAGCAGCGAAATGGCCACGGGTGTATAAGCATTGAGCATTGACACAGGCCCGGAGCATCATATTAAAGGTGTTTCTCTGTGGCACAATGTTAAGGCAGCCAAAGTCTGAGCATTTATCTTTATTCTGCTGAGATTTGTGAAAGGCGAGATTGAGAGGAGGCCGATGATGCAGGGTGTTCCGAGGCGGACATCTTGAAGCGTGATGTTGAGGTATGTTCCCGCTCGGGCAGGGGAGGCATCGACATATAAAATGGTTGTAAATTTGCATTAGGCTCAATCCATCATAGGTGAGAGGGAGAGAGAGAGTGGGGACAGCGAGCGAGGAGCTGTGTTGTACGCCGTGGAGCAGGCAGCCCCTGACAGATTCCTCTTTAAGTGACTGTGAATGCAACAATTCCACAAATAATTTGTCAAGCGCTGCTGCTGAACTAGCTCTGAACCCTCTTCCCCTCTCTCCCCCTCTATCTCTCTCTCAAGGCCACGGCTATAGAGTTGCAATCCTTTTATGGGACAACTCCTAATAAAGGAAACAAAAATAATTACAGTTTGTGCGGAAAGCAGCCAAAGCGATAATATATGCTGACAAAATATAAAAAAGCTTTTCAAACTTTTCATTGCAATTTTTTTTTTTCATTTTCATTTTTATTTTTTAATTTTAATTGTATTTATTATTTACTATGAATTACTATTATAAATAGGCTATTTAATATATAACAACAATATAAAAAGTCGCTGACTGTGGTTTTAAGTGGTCATACAATGTTTTTAAAATCTAGATTTTTTTAGGCCGTTAAATTATTGTATAATAAAATGCAGAAGCATTCCTTTTAAATTTCACACACCTAATGAACATTACAAAACTGCTAAACAGTGAGCAAGTTGTAGTCTCTTGGATGGAGACTCAGACATGGTGAGCTGTAACAAAAGCACATGGTTTGTAAACTACATAATGACAATCAGACCCAAATTAGGAGAGCAAATGAGCTGTTTGGGCTGATGGTCAGCAGAAACTTGGCAGCACTTGATTGCATTTTTGTATTTATGAGCTAATTTCACTGGGCACTTGTGTTTACTGTATACTAATACTACAGCATGTGCTGTCTTTCAGTCATGGTGTTGCTTTTATTTGAAGGCCTTTCAGGGTTTGGCTTGTTTACTTGTAATTGAACATGCAAGAGAGACAGACATCGTTTGACAAACTGAAGATGTTTGCTCTCTTCTACACAGTTTTGTAGAAAAATAATTAAGAAGCCAAATCAAGAGAACTGACATTCAGTCATGTGTATGACCATCAGAGGAGTCTCATAAAGTAACAATGCAAGGGTATGTTACAAATCATTAGGTGGTGTTTTAAAACAACCCCAAAATAATTTTAAGGGTCAGAATCAAATAGATGCAATTTAAAATTGTCCTTTCTCTTTGGAGAGTTTCAAGCTGTTCGTGCATAGATAAGATCCCTAAAGTTGCAAAAACTAATGTCTCAAACCCAACGAGAAATTCTTTATAAAAGTTAAGACTTGTCCACGCCCTCCTGAAACGGCTCGTTTAAACACGCCCCCACATGTCTACGTCACTGTGTGGGAAGATTTGAATAACACCGCCCAAATGTTCACGCAAAGAAAGAAGGCATAACTTTTATTCTCGCTGTAGTATTGTTGCCGCCGCCGCCATGTCGTGGAGACGCTGTGTGTTTCGTTGAGAAAGCGAAACTACTTTGGTTGGCCTTCCAAAAAAGGACGATATCCACTTCGTCATGCATGAAGCTGATCCGTGCTGGTCGTTGAGGAAATACATAAACTTCACGCTGTGGATCGCCGGCTCAGCTTTCACCATGGACGAAGCGGAGTCCAGCCCGGGGTCGTCACATGTGGTTGTCCTTTGTCGAATCCGCCGGCCGCGCCGTTCTCAAGCCCGCCCGCCGCCGCTCACTCAAGCCCGCCGTGTGTGACACTCTGTTTTGTTGTGGAAGCGAAACTACTTTGTTTGGCACAACTAGACACAACTATAATGAAAGTGAAAGTGAAAGTGACGTGACATGTGGCCAAGTATGGTGACCCATACTCGGAATTAGTGCTCTGCGTTTAATCCATCCTAAGTGCATACACACAGCAGTGAACACACACAAACGTGAACACACATCCCAGTGCAGTGGGCAGCCATTTATGCTGCGGCGCCCTGGGAGCAGTTGGGGGTTCGGTGCCTTACCTCAGTCGTGGTATTGAAGGTGGAACACTTAACCACATAAATCATTGGTTAAGTTGTATTTACAATACTGTTCCAGAACAGTTTAACTCAAATATTCAGATGTGTGCAGTGCATTTTATGGAGGACTGTTTCCTGAACCTGCAGAGTATCCTACAATGTGTCTGTGGCACAAAGGCTGTTTCTATAAAGTTGGGTAGTTCCAACTTTGCAAGGACAGTCTGGCGCTTCTGACTCACAGCCTGTAAGTACATTTTTTTTTAATAATTTGCCACTGATGATTCAAACGCGAGTTTTGAGCAGTGTAGAGTAGCGCTTGTTGTTTGTAATTTCTTCGGTCACAAATGCAGACATGGTTTTATGTTTACGCAGCGTGATATACGCACTGGATAGCTGGCCAATCAGCGTACACCTCGCTTTTCAGACCAATTAACATTGTAAAATGTACGCGTTTCGGAAAGGCGGGGCATAGAGGAGCAACAAAAATTTACATTTTGTGGAAAATAATGTGTTTCTTTTAACCTTAAACTGCATAAACACATTGCATTACACCAAATACACAAAATAATGTTCTTTTTAGCAACGTCATATGACCCCTTTAAATAACAGTGACAGTGTGATCAAATATATTTACATTAAAAGTTACTTGTTATTATTAATAAAATATTATTATTAATGATAATACTTATCATAATAGTAATTGCAATTGCAGGCTGCCAACAATTTATACATTTTAACATTATTGTAGGCTACATTCACACAGAAGCAGAATACTGCTGCCATGATCTGAGTTTCTGGTATACATTGTCTACATAAAAAAAAAAATTCTACAACTGAACTGACACCCTTAAATATTAGTATATATTAATATATTAACTATTTCCAGTTAGAACTATCCATCGTATTATATTTGTCTGGGTACTATCAATGCCACACTTATTTGAGGCTTTCTCTCTGACAACTTACTAGGGTGTTTATACGGGATGTTACAGTATTTACAATAACTATGATATTTAAAAAAAATAAAAAAATAATGATATTATGTTATTACTACAAATATGAATACATTCTAGTTGATACTCCAACATAGTAGGTGGCAGTATTACAGTTTAACACTGGTTTCCACCCATATAAAAATGGAAGAACACGACAATGCAATGTGTAGCTACTACTGTACTGCTGCAAAAAAATCATGTCAGAGGAGATGACAGACAAAAGCGAAACAGTCTACCAGCACCTGAGAAAAGTTAGCGCACCAGTGTGGGAGATTTTTGGATTCTGTTCAAAAAGGAAGTGCCAAACAACAGTAAGCTCTTTATGAACGCTTTCCCACAGTTATGGCTACAAAGTCTCTATCTCTGCCTCCCTACCCTCATATTTTCAGTGTAATTCATTGGCCAAAAAAATATATATATATATATATTGTGATAGCCCTAGTTTTGATATAAGGCAATTCTCAACTTTAGTTCTCATCAAACTAATGAGCATTTATAATGACACAAACAAAATATGGATGTAAACATTAGTTTAAAGCATTAGCACTGAAATGTATAAGACATTTGCTGAAACCTTGAGTGTGTTTTGTGAGACGGGGCCTAATATCATATGTATCCAGAAGAAAGAAAGGCCTCATATTGTAGTATTCACACAATAATGACCTCAGAGCTCTCCATCAGCAGTGTTATTTATCAAAAACAGGCTGTGAGCGGGGTGAAGGATGTCTCTTATCTTTTCCTGTCAGCAGGGACATTAGTCATGGGAAAGTTTGGCTCTGGTCTAGGCGAAGGGGGTCCTTGTTGTCATTTTAAATTGCTAATCAATCACCAGATCAGGTGCTTCTGTTGACCAGATTACATAGAGGGGTGCCGTGAACACGCAGGGCCATTTGCGGAAGGTTTGGCCCATGCAGATGAGGCCGATTGAGCGGTTTAACATTGTTGATCACACAGTGAGGGATGGGATGAGGGGGAAAGCGAGAAAGAGAGAGAGGGAGGGAAAGAGCCTTAAGCAATGACTTCTGAGAGGGCAAACCGAAAAGGAAAAAATGCTCATTCATCATTATTGTCATGGGCTTTCCCAAATGATAACAATTTGTCTTCATCCTATTTTTAGACAATGAGACACAATAGCCATTTGGCCAGATGGGATTGCAGCCCACCATTGCAATATGTTACCTTTTACTTTGATGTCCCTGTTTAATTTCATTATTTTGGATGTTTCAATGTCATTACAATCAGCTCTATTCAAGACATTCAGAAGCTAAGCACTAAAAGCTACATATTCTTACAAAATGCTAATAATGTTAAAATTGCATAACAAAAGACTCTACATACAATTAAGTTGAATATCTGACCCAGAAAGTCATAAAGAACAGACAAACATATTCAGTGGGGCAGATAGACTTGGACTTCTGAAAAGCAGGTGGCCAGTACGTGTGGGTCCTTCTAATGGGAAAGAGGAGGTCAAAGTTGTGACTGAGAAGGATGAAGACAAATGATACTGAGAGAAGATGTATAGAAGTGGTATAATTGACATCTAACGTGTGTGCTGACCCTATGACTCCTGGGGTTACCGCAGGCCACCGAATTAAAGGCCGCCATTAGTTTATCCAATGGGGAGATTTAGATTGAGCCAGCAGTTTGAGAGAACTGAAAATCAATTGTAAGAATAGTTGAAGTTGAAATGTATCATTTGCATTAAAGATTGTAAAGCCTTAATGTTTTTATGATGAAGGTGCTATGTTCTTTACATCGTTCTGAATTAAGAGTTAGCATTGTAATAACAGTTCGATCACTGGAACACTGAAAGTTGAAGTGAAAATTCAAAGTCATCGCTGTCTAAAGCTGCCCACTAATTTCTCAAGTCAATTCAATGCTCCACCCTTTAACATCACCAATACAGACCACGCTTGAGTCATGCTCATTTGGTTTTCTGGGAATAATTAATGATATGCTCATGAAAATATAGATCTAAAACAGTTTGAAGTCGGTAAGATGTTTTAATGTTTTTGAAAGCTGTCTCCTATGCTCACCAAAGCTGCATTTATTTGATAAAAATACAATAAAAAGAGTAATATTGGGATTTTGCTATTTAAAACAATGGTTTACATTTTAATATATTTTAAAGTGTAATGTAATGGTTGTGACCGCAAACTGCATTTTCAGAATCCATTACTTCAGTCTTAAGCGTCACATGTTCTTTCAGAAATCATTTCAATCTCCCCATTTGGTGCTTAACAAACATTTCTTAGTATTATCAATGCTAAAAATAGTTGTGCTGCTTAATAGTTAGATTCTGGACCCTTTCATGAATAGTAAGTTCAAAAGAACAATACTTATTTGATATAGTAATCTTGTATTAATAATGCAAATGTCTTTGCTGTCATTTTTGATAAATGTTTGATCCATTTTTATTCTGTTGCTGGCTATGCAGGGTCAGAAAGCTCTCAGATTTAATCAAAAATATTTAAAGATGAAAGAAGGTATTTACGTGTTTGGAGCATCATTCTAGGTGAGTAATTAATGATATGATTTTCATTTTTTGGGTGAAATGTCTCTTTAAGATGACTGAATCCATAGTGATGTCCTTTGCAAGGCACAATTGTGTAACTTGAACATACTCTAACCACAATAAAGAAGACACTCTTATAATGAATTCCAGACCACATCTAGCAGGTTAAACTCAGCTGTGATAACCGGTCAGCAAATGAATATAAGAATATAGCAAAAGAGCAAAACATGCAGTGTAATGGAGCTGTATCTCCTCTGTAAAGTCCTGTGGGAATCTGTTTACATGGCTCTGATAAATCCTTACTGTTTCATGTGAAAAAATGTCCCTAGCTTCATCTCTGAGATGCTGGCTGGAACTGATGTCTCTAAACAGTTTAAAAACAGATTACTGCATAATTGCCTGTGTAAGGCCCTCTTTAATCCCCTCTCCTGTTCAAATCCACCATGTCACCACCTCCAATCGCAGAGGGCACATCACCATTAAATGCATGAGCCGCTGGTATATATGATTCACATTTCAAATGCCTCCATTTACCTGTCAGTCTCTCACCCTGCCTGCTGACTTTCGTAAAGATGTCATCAAATTCTTATGCCACGATGTGAGTTTGTTCATGATGGTAAATTATGTGAATGAAAGCAGATAGAGAGAGAGAGGAAGTTCTTGCTCACAGAGGTCAGTCTTTGACTCGCCGGATGCAATTAAACAAATGCAGACATGCAGATTAAGTGCCAGTGAAAAGGAAAAGAGTGCACTTTAGACCTCCCTCAGAGAGAAAATAAAGAGAGGGAAAAAACTTTTAAATGAGGAGCTAATGTCATTGACGTCTGTTTTTGCATTTGCATTATAGGAGCAGCATTAGTCTCTGATTACACTAACGGAACAAGAGACTTCAGCTGGTCATTACTGATAACAAGGGTTTTTTGTTGATGCCATCTGAATAAACACCCATTTGAATCCAAATTTCTGAGAATAAATAGAATTTTGCACATTATATTATTTAAATGGTGTCGGTGACTCATCAAAATAAATCTTACAAAACAAAATAGCAATGTATTTTTTGCAATTTCATTTATTTGTCGATTCTTCAAAAAAAAAATAAAAACACTCAGGCCAAGTGTCCTTAGTGAGCAGCAAATCCATCCTCCTCAAGTGTGTGGGTGTGACATGCGATAGACCCCTCCCCTCCACTCCCACTACCCAGCATGCCTTGCTGTATTGGCTAACTCTGAGTGATAATTTATCATGTACCTACTGTGCTCCTCTATTCCAGAGATGAGCAAGGAGCTCTTAAGACACCATTGATTTTTATTTGATTAAATGTCCGCTCGTTCGCAGCAAATTAGCGTGAGTTTAATCAAATCAAAATCGATAACTACTTAATAAAACAGGCCCCATTTACGGTCGAAGTGAGACTTTGGATGGTTTAAGAAAACAGGCTGGATGTAGTTAGGAATTGTGAATATGTATCACGGTAAAGTAAAAAAAAAAAAAACTGAATTGTATTATTCATATTTGTTATACATCAGTTAAGTTCAATTGTCTTTGAGCATAAAATTAATTACCACACAAAATACCTTTAACTTGTTTCTCCTTTTCTTTCTTTCTTTCTTTCTTTCTTTCTTTCTTTCTTTCTTTTTTTCTTTCTTTCTTTCTTTCTTTCAAAAAAGGTCAAATAAATAAATGCCAAGTCAAAATGAATCATTTTCAGGATAAATAACTAGTTGGAAAAAAAAAACACAGACAACTATGTTTAATAAATCGAGAGAAGCAGAAATCGTGATTATTATTAAATTATGATTTATTGCGCAGCCCTAAATGGAACCAATCCATAAATACTGAAAAGTATAGCCAACAGGTAAATAATATGTGTAATAATTTTAGTGTGAAAAAAAATCCCTTACTAGCCTTTTCTGTGTGATGTTATCTCTATTTTTTTTTACTTAGTTGCCATGGCAACCAACAACTTAAAATCATTAAAAAAATGATGTGAACAACAGTATAGCTCAAATTCAACACAGGTTTTAACAGAAAAATAGATGCAAGTGCTTTTAGAAAATATGCTTTAAAGACTGCTTTTAAATTCTCCAATAATTGTCCCCATCACATCCACTATAAATGCTGCATTGTAACCTTGATTTTCTTTTTCAAGGCATGAGCCAATATAATTTTTTGTGGACGGTTGACAATTTAAACAAATGTACTGAACAAATTGTACTGAACTTATATTGAACCCTGAATATTCCTTTAAAAGACAATAAACACCGATGCGATTGTTGCAGTACTAACTGAAGTGTGCTGTTGCAGCATTCATGCTGCACTGATCTAATCCACAGGTGGACCACCCTTAAAAAAAGCTTGTGTTTGACAGGCTTTTCCCATCCTAAACCCCCTCAACTATCATTCATTTTTACTGGCCATCTGCAAGAAGGCCTCTTTGAAAATAAAGCACTACTACTGACGAGCTTTAACATCTCCAGTTTTCTCTTTGGAGGAGACACTCTGAAGCATCTTGGTGCTGTGTTTTTCATGCGCAGTTTGTACGTCTTTAAGTGTATTTGACCGTATTTGATCTGTGTTACTTCCCCTGCTGTACCCCATCAGAACACACAACTTCAAGTCCCTTTGGTAAATGTACAAATATATGTGTGAGCGTTGAGTGCAGAGTCAAGGATCAGTGCATCAAAAGCCCCTGATAGGCCCTGGCAGTTCCTCAGCCAAAGCTGACCTAGATCTATCTAGGGCTCTTAACAGAGAGGTCTTAAGTCCGGCTTGTCCCAGCCACTGTGCCCTCCCTCTCTACTTGCTGAGGCAGGCCGAATAGAAGAAAGTGGGGGTGGTGGGGGGGGGGGGGGGGGGTGGGGGAAGGGGGGGGGGATTCCCACCCCCACAACTCCTATGGGGCTCAAAGTATTGTCTCTGTCTGAGCGAGGGCATTTATAAAAGGTTATGGGGGAAGCACTGATGGACAATCACGCCGAAGTGTACTTTTGGAGCTCCTCAGTCAAATGTCAGTAAAACAAATAATAATCCACTGATTCTTGACTCATGCACTTACTTTTACATTTATCAAAGGAACTTCATGTTCTGAAGGGGTACAGCAGGAGTACTAGTATTGATCAAAAACACTTAAAGATGTACAACCAGCGCATGAAAAACACAGCACACATGCTTCAGATGCCGGCTCTCAGAGAAAACTGGAATGTTAAAGCTTACTCGGCCTGTCCAAATAGTGCTTATTTTCAAGATGCCTTCTTGCAGAGGGCAATAAAAATGATATAGCTGAAGGGGTTTAGGATGAACAGCCTGTCACACACAATCACTATTTTGCGTTCTTTTCTTTTCTTTTTTTAATAAATTCAAAACTTTTCAAACATATACGGGTCAATGACATAACACTAATTTCCTTTTCCCATATATTAATTTATTCAAAGATACATTCCAATTGCATTTTATATATACGGTTATTGGACATGCCACTACTATTATGAGCATGTTTTTAACTTTATTATTCAAAAGTGTACGGAAACAAGTCAATAATTTAGCTCAAAGGGAATCATTTAAATTTTAAAGGGAACTCCACCAATAATTTGTAAGGGAATTTGGACAGAATCATTGTTTTACGGCTGATCACTGAGATGGCCAGTGAGTCATTGAACGAGCCGTATGACATCAATTCTGCAATGGATATCTATATCCAAAATATAGTGAAAACACTATTAATTAGCACAGTAACAAGATCGGCAGTTTAAGACATTAACTTGTGAGCACAAAACACAAGATACTTCTCTTTTCAATATAAATAAGTCTTTATTGGATAAATCTAAGACATATTAACTAATCTAACACATGCATTCACACACAAGTTGCAGAAAGAGAGAACGTGAAGAAATAATTAGTTTAAGAGAATGAAAAAGTGAAATCCCAATTTTATAGCAATATGTCCAATTGCATAGACCTAAACAACCATCAATCACTTAAATTTACCCTCGCATTGAGTTCCTCAATGAGGATAAAATTTATATTAAATGCACCAGTTCAGCTATCTGGAGTACTTGCGTTTCTGTGTCGGGGTTCCCTTCCTTGTCTGCCGAAAGGGGTTTCCCGCTTTTCTGTTTGGCTGGAGGTTCAGTCTTGGGAAGCTAGTGGTTGGGCGTTGGCTGGCGACGCTGAGCTGTGGTCTGCAGTTGAAGTTTATACTGCACTCTTTCTGAGATGCGGCGTTAGGCAAACTTAACTCCAAACACGAAACTCTCAACGGAAAATAAAACAAACTAAAGAATTAGAAATATAAGTAAAGTTTGACGAGACCAGGTGGCGTTTCTCCTCATGGTTTTGGAGGAGCTGGCGTGTAAGCCAGACCACGCTCAAAACTAAAGAAGCATGACTAAAAACATAGCTCAAAGCTATGCCTAAAAAGAGGAGAGAAAGAGCAAAGAAGGGGGTTGAAGAAGAGAACCAAGAGAAACAAGAGCACCAAAAGCCAAGAGAGTGATTTGATGATGTTTCTAGTATTTAAACCAGGCTGTTTAACACACCCCAAATTGTGTCTCGACCAATTGTAGCTCGGGGTGTTGCAATGGTTCTCCTTCCCATTCATAAATCAACTGTTATCTCATCATTCACATGACCTGCTTTTTTCCCGCTCTGGTAGAGTATGATTTTTGACATGATTTCTATCACGAGGATATGTTACATTTGACCAAGAATTGACTGGGAGTAACGTTTCAAGCATGAAAATTCAAACGCACACATACCAAGCATGAATATGACCACTTAAGCTATTCAATAGTTATTAACAATACATACACAATAAATGATTAAGACATGATGGTTAAACAGGTGGGTTACATACATAAGTGAGTGAATATCGCAATATTTAGCGGTCACCAGTCCTTTAGTGTCAGAGGTGGCTGGAAAGGCAGTTTCCGTGCCATTCCCCCCCTGTGAATGTCTGAAGACCGAGATTAAAATGCTGTAAGGATTTTAGTCTGTCGGTTCTTTGTTCGTTGAGTGGTTAATCATTTACTAGATCTTTTGCCTGTAGTTACTATCGTGTGGATAGTCTTCGGCATCTCTTTTGAACCATTATCTTGTGATACACTTGCCCCAAATTGGGAAAGCTCCGTGGACTTGTCAATGTGTTCTTTTGTGTTAATGTTGAAAACTGTTCTGTGCCAGGGTCTTAGGTTGAGCTTGCTTCATAAGGCTAGGGTCTGATTTTATACATCCTGGTTGTCTTGGGCCTCTGGGAATTGTTTGACTCCCTCGTGCCTCACCCTCGGTTTTGACCACATCGTAGATTGGCTGTTCGGTCTGATATCGCTACAAAAGGTAAATAAATTTTCAGTGCATATACAATTGTCCTGAAATAATACAGGCATTAAAGAAAAATAATATGAATAATAAATGATTAATTAATTAATTAGGTAATACATAATATAAATAAATACGAATTAAAAAATAATAATAATTAACATAACTACTTTAAAACTAAAAAAACACTGATACTACATACTAAAACTACCTAACTACTTTCACTAAAACGTTACCATATCGTAAATGGTTATCTTAAACAACAACTTGAGTGCAACTCACTATACCCAATATATAAGCATAAATAGGTAGTTAGTCCTAATATATAATATGTAATGATTTTAACTTTAGATCATAAACCACACAACCAGCAATGAGTACAGTTCTATCATTGTATAGACAACAATATATTGTAACGTATAAATAAATACATAAGAACTAACTAAATAAATAATACTACATACAGACATCCATACATACTACGATACATACATACATACATACATCCTACATACATCCATACATTACATACATACATACATAAATAAATAAATAAATAAATGAGATAGTCTTATATGTCACTGACCCATATGTTCACTGTGCCTATGTGTCTTCAAGATGCATTGTGGGAATTCCTTGAAGAATCATTGCCTCCATTTACTCACATATACTCCTTTAGCTCGTACGCATCCACCATCTCTACCCATAACTATCAAGTCAGGTTAACCACTCATAAACCCTTTTTTTCTTTCCTAGTGGCTAGTAAACACAATTTATCTTAATCCCTGCAGTTTTAACAAAGGCTGTCTCCAGAATAATGAATGTTCAATGTAATTAATTAAAGGCACACTGCAGCACCCTAACCTCTCAAAACAGAAGAAGCTTTTATTGATATCACAATCGACAGCTGATATAATGCTCTGTAATTTGATTTCCACTGGAGCCCTTTTTGTGTAATTACAGTGTTGTCTCTTATCTATTTTTATCACACCGTGTTAGCCATTTGTTGGCGGACACTACATTTAATATCATTTAAATGAGCAACACTAGCCCTTAATTTCAAAAGACAAGGCCATCTTTTTCATGTTGGCCTTCATTTTTTTTCTCTCCACCGCAAAATACAAAATAGATCTCGCTCGTTCTCGTTCTCTCTCTCGTTCCCCCTCCCTCTCCCTGGCTCAACTTGTCAGTCAAAACATGAAGCTGACACGCCGGCATAAATTGTTCAAAGTAGTTTTAGGTGAAGAGGGACGGAGATGGGAAGCCAATGTGGATATTTTTCCCCCTCTCTACAAAAGCCAACCTCAATTTGCGTCAAACAGGGTTAAAAGACCTTGGGATTAAAGCAATAAAGTGGCTGCTGTCAGCCCTGAAACCCCCTCCATCGCTTAAGTGCCAAACTAGAGTTGTTCAATATCATCTCACATTAGATCATGTCATCGTGAGGTGACGGGCATGCATCACAAGTCCCGACAGGTCCGATTTCTGCTGAAGAATTCATCCCTGTCTGGCACAATCAAACCCGACTCTCCTCCGCTCCCATCTAAAATGGGAAATCCAATCTGATCATGCCGGAGCAGCGTGAGAACACACAACGGGGGGAAATGTGAAACTCCCGTCAGCTGATGAAAACAGAAAAATTTGGGAAATGGAATGTGATGGGGGCCCAACAGAAGCGCCGGCCCGCTCACCTGCGTCTTGATGCTCCCCCTTCGAGACAGTGCTAATGGAGCACTCATATACACCGACTTGGGAGGAATAATGCACACGGACAGGGGGTAGGTGGGGTTGTTATCTCAAAATTGGAGTCTGAAAGGATGTTTATTTTTATCATTTTCCCACAAAATATCTGTCTTCCCTCCCGTTCGTTCCTCCGGCTGCGCACATTTTTAATTCACAGAGCAAGCGAGGCTATTCAGACAGCAGGAGTCTACGGACTGCCCGGCGGACAGACAAACGCTTCAGAATAAATAGAGACTGCCACAAGCCGGCAGGAGAGTGACTGACAGCCGACAAGACCCCAGCCGGCTCACTGTCACCGGCAAATCCCCCTGCACACACATCAGTTTCCTTCACTCAATGGTTTCTAGGCCTTATCACTCAAGGGTCTGCTAATTCACCAGTCAAGGTTGGGCCGATAAGGCTTGCTCCTCACCGACCATTTTACTCGGGAAGGGAGATGGACAGGTCCCCAGGATAAACGCAGCTTGTGCCCCCCTCCAACATGTGTCTGTCTCAATGACATGGCTGCCCGACGGGTTACAATGCACAGTGCCCTTTGAATTAAGGAACGTAAGCGATACACTGATAAACTGACACTCTGAGCACCAGAGGAGGAAAAGAGAGACGGCAGACGAGCAAAAAAAGGCTTGTTTCAACTGTAAGCGGTGTATACACACACATACACACAAATAAGGACGCACACAGGCCCACTTTTCAGCAGGAAGTGGATCATGCCCAAAATATCAAGTCTGTCAAATAACAAGTGCACGGTGGCATTTAGCAATGTCTGTAACTCTTTCCTGCTCTCATTGCCTGCTCTCTCTCTCAGCTCACACGCCAGCACACGATGAAATCCACCATCTCCCTAATGAGACAAGATGTCGCGAGTGATGGGCCGCGTCGCAGTGAGAAGCGTTGCGGATCTCAGAGTGTGAATATCCAACTTGAAAGTAAATGGCAAAACACTTGCTGGATATATTCACCACTATATCAGTAAAAGACGACAGCTAAAGAGAGAGAGAGGGAGAGTGTGCACACAAAATATCACCACATCTAGCTATTTTCAACAGACGCTGCATTTGTTGTATATAATGGAAATATTCAACCATCCAAGTGATTCAGGTACGCATGGAGAGCTGGAGGAGTGCATTACGATTATGGTACAATAATGAGGAAGAGGATCTTCAAAGCAACACACTAAAGCTAATCAAACACAGTGGTAATCCCGATGATATATGGGCAATTTAACTATCAGCCGAGCACTTTTTAATTGTCGATTCCCCCCTCTGAAATCCCTCTCAAATTGACATCCTCCATGTTTCGCACCTAATGCTTTTATTCTGATCTCTCCTTCTTTGTCTCCCTCCGAGACATATCCTTTCATTTCACACTGAACCCCGGTCGCTCAGGGAGTCATTTGAACGGCTTTGTTAAACACCTAATAATATTCCTCCACTCACAGATACTGGGTTGCCACTCAAATGACCTGCTGTTAATCTTAGAAAGAAGGAAGAAGAGATGGAAAGAGAAGATCAATAGCCATAATAGAAAGTTTTTCAGATGCTATATATATGTGTTTGACAATAGCTCTGGGCAATAGGAGTGTATTGTTTAAACAGTGTTATCTGAAGAAGCTGCTACTGATGCTACAGTCAGGAGCAGAGATCGTCTTATCCTCTCTCCCCTCTCTCTCTCTCTCTCCTGCTCCCTTACATTTCCTTTTTATCGTTTAGGGAGGGCAGAGATCTCTCTCAAGGTCTTCCTATTTTCACTCCTTTGTGATATGAATGAAAAAGAGCAGAACAAAACAAGAGGGGAAGATTACTTAAAAACATCAGGTGTTGTTTTTCAAAGTAGTTTTATGTCTTTGAAAGGTGTTAAAGAGATAGAGAAAACAATTATCAAACAGAACTGAACCAGCAACTTTATTCCATAGTAATAATAATGATATTAAATGCAATACTATTTAATATACACTACTGTACAAAAGTTTGGGGTCAGTACGATTTTTTGTTAAAAAAGAAAATAATACTTTTTAAATCTATTTAAATTAAATCGATCAAAAGTGACAGTAAAGACTTACATTATAACCAAAATTTTTTTGTTATAATATTTCACAGTATCATTGATAGTGTTTGTTTGTTTGTTTGTTTGTTTATTTATTCATTCATTCATTAATTCATTCATTTATAAATACATGCAACCTTGGTGACCATAAGACTTTCTTTCTTTCTTTCTTTCTTTCTTTCTTTATCTAAATAAATAAATGACATGTCACCTGCCACAATAGCCTTGACAAGAGTGTGCTCTTGTCTATGCACAACCAGTACCAAATATATGTGGGCAGAACCATGAAAGGCTGCTTTACCTTGGTGCAATCCTCATCGTTTGCTTATTACACACCGGCCCTGAAATGACAAATGTGTGTGCTCTTATCACCAATGAATATAGATTCCTGCTGAGCAAAACAGAATATCTTGCAGTTGCACCCGGAGAGAAAGAATAGCGAGATAACATCTGCATAGGTGTTGTTCAATTACTTCAAAGCAGTGTTCTGCAGTTCACTAGCAATTTTAACATGCTTTTAATTCATCCTTGATAATGCAATCCATTAAAGACATAATTCTGTCTTGTTTAAAACATGCATCAGTAGTTTTCACCTGCAACAGAAGTGTAAAGATAGACATGGAGACCAACATGTACGTAGATAGCGAGGCCTGACCTGACCTGACATCAACATTTTGCCTACAATCTATCGATTGCACTAAGAGAGCAACTGTTGCAAATCCACCCATAATTCACAAATCTGCCATCTTCCATTCACATGCAAAGGTAACATTTGGTTTTAGAATGGATTCTTTCCTCCATTATTTTAGGTCCCCACTTCTCATCATGGAGATATATAGGTTAATGTCTTTGTGGCATTTCACCAAAAGGCCAGGCTGAATGGTCCCTCCTGCCATATGAATAATTGAAACCAAACTGAGCATTGTAAAAGTGAGCTGGCCACCGGGACAGAGGAGAGCCGGAAGATGAAATGAGGTGGACGGCGCACAGCAAATTATATCTCTGAAAATATATGAAATACGTGACAAAGGCAAGACTGAATTCAGGAAGACATGACAATAAAATGCGTCAAACCTTAAAAAAATTACTTATTTAGCTCTGATCTCATACTCTTCCACACTCCTTATCTTGTCTTACAGATGGAACGTGGCATCTTTGGCCTTTTAGTCAAGTAGACAGAAGGAAGACACAGAGTCGTCCAAACACGCAGATTCATTGTTGATTCCGGTTGACATGCTAAGAGGGAGGGATGTGCACAACGCTAGTCCCCACATCCGATCACTGCATTAGCACCTCTCTCTACGCATTAGCCGCTGGCGCTAATGCTACGCAAGCTCTACTTCCATGGTCATTCCCTTCCCATCTCGTCCGCAATGTCCCCCCTGCTCTTTCACACACCCTGGCACACATGGTTCACGTTGCGTCCATCTTCTGTTGACGCTAATGTGACGCAGTGACTCCTAATGATTGGTTCGTCTTGATGAATAATATATTCAGCACACCATAAACATGATAAATTATGTGTGGAGTCTGTGTGTGCTTCATTATACATGAGGCAGCACTTATAAAGGGCAATATAAATGACATTAAAGGCTTAATAAATGGGGTATTGATGAATAATTGACTGCTTCGGCATATCTTTTTTGGAGGCCTGCGGTTAGCCTAGCGGGGGCATGTTTTTTGAAGATTAGGGCACATTACTGGAATGATGTGCTAATGTTATCAGCGGCACCGTGTTCGCTGGGCAAAGCAAGATAGAGGGACGTGTCTCTGCACTCCGGGATGACAGCCGTGTTTAGATGTACTGTCCCCACACTGTTGACTGGCACTGCGCATCAGTCTCAAGTGTGCATGGGCTTCACATCATATTTGCAAGGTTGATATCAAACATAGGGAGTCACAACAGAGATGCAGCAGTGTGTTTGAGGTCTGAGTCTTGTGCTACGTTGGGATATTTTCACAGAAAAACGATCAGTCTCTCTTCATTTACTCATCATCATGTTGTTCCTAACCTGTATGACTTGCTGTTTTTCCATATAATATCAATTGCAATGAAAGAAAAATTATGCTTTCAAACTTTAAAGAGGACAATAGAAGTATGATAAGCTGTCACTTTTACTCTTACATTAAGTATATATATTCTTGATATCAGAATTATATTTTAGCACATTTGACTGCAATGTCAACTCCCTGTCTAATAGTGCACATGCCACTTATATGCTTACATAACCGACTTACAAATTATTTTAAAGGGGTGGTTCACTGGTTTTTTCTAGGCTTGATTGTGTTTATTGGGTGCATTCTAACATGTGTTAATGTTTAGTTTTTTTTTAAAAACACATTATTTTCCATTCATTGCTGATTTGAGTGTCAGAACCGCTCTGTCCCTTCTCTGAGAAACGGGCTGATAATTTCCTTCTTTTATGAAGCCCCTCCCTCAGAAATACGAGACGGGCTCTGATTGGTTAGCTAGCCCAGTGTGTTGTGATTGGCTAAACCGCCTCTAGTGCACGTCTAATCGTCCCGCCCCTCACCTCAGCAGCAAGTGCTCCGGTTATATTGTAAACAACTGCATCGTTAATATCACTTATCATTTTGAGCCCGATCGAGAAACAGAGGATATTATTTAAGAGGATCGTGCAGAACCTGTGCAAGCATGGCTTTTAATGGTAGGGCTATGTTTTTTTATTTGTTGTTGTCTCATACTTTTAGATAAGCTGTTATTTGTAAATGCTACTGCTTATGTTAGCTTTTAATATACTGTTTTATCCTGATTAAAGCTTTAATACAATATGGCAACTGCGGCGGTCCAGTCTTAACGCTTCTCATGCTATGTGAAAGTGATAATTGGAAAACAGTCATTTCGGGTTGAGCTGAATGAGAAAGAGAGAGAGAGAGAGAGAGAGAGATTGAGAGTGTGTGCAGAGCAGGGGGAAGCGAGGAACAGTATTAAGAACTGCTTATCTGCTTTAGAACATTGATTTTGAAACTTGAGAATCCATTAGAATCGTTAGAAGACAGAACAGCGATTCATATATGAATAGATTTTTACGTGCACCCCTAGTTTTCTCTTCCTCTTCTCTAAAGCAGCGCAGCATGGCCTCGCCCCCTTTGCTGCCTTTTCCCGATGGGAGGGAGGGGTTTATCTCGGTTTGTGATGTCACGAATCAGTTTGGAGGGAAGTGACTCGTTGTAGTCCCTACCAGCTGTTTTTTGTAGGCGTTAAACTGCCAGAATTTTAAAAGACGATATCTCCGTTTGCATTGAACTTTCAGCTTCATAGCATTGCAGATATTGTTTATGCTCAAACAGCAACATTAGACACCAACTAATGTTAAAAAAGTTAAATCACAATGAACCACCCCTTTATGTCTGACCTTTTCAGATAAATCAGCTGATTTGATTCACAAAACCAGTGAAAATCATTATTTTTGACTTTGACCAATCCAGTTCAACTCTGGTTGCAGTGATAATCAGCTCACTGGAGGAGAAGATTATCAGTGTGAATACAGCTTAAGTTTTACTCTGTTCCTCATAGCTGACATAGCTTGTATGGCTTCAAAAGACCTGGAATTGAATGCTAGAGTCAATTTGACCCCATTAATAGTTTTGTGTCCTTTTTGAAGCTTGAAATCTTCAGGTTTATTGTATTTGCATAGACAATATCGACATAATCTCACCTTTTGCGTTACATGGAACACTCCTGTCACTGGGGTGGTTACTTTTCAAAAGGTACATGTTTGTACCCAAAGAGTCAATTTTGGTACCTTAATTAAAGGTACATATTAGTACTTAAAGTGTACATATTAGAATTAGTATTTTTGAAAAACTACGTGCCCAGTGCAGCCTTGTGGGCCTTATTTTGAGATTGAAGGAGGTCACGCAGGTTCGGAATGTTATGAGGAAATGATAACCAGATTTTAATGGTAGGTTGAGCTTTTTCATTCAGTACATAATGCTAAAAGTATCTCTCCCACCAAAATACACATATAAGAATACAAGATCAAATAACACATTTAAAATCAAATTAACGCTGTTCTTTTGAACTCTACATTAAATAATTCTGAAAAATGTATTATGTAAAATGAATAAATGAATGAGGCAGCACACCTGTTATCAACATAATAATAATATTTAACAATAATATTTCTTGAGCACCAAATCAGCATATAAGAATGATTTCTAAAGTAATGGCACATATACTGCCCACAGTCTCTCACTAAAGTAAAGTAGTGCTGGTACAGGACTACTTTGTCAAGTACAGGAACAAGGGGGAGTTTCTCTCCTTCAATGTTTGACCGTTTTAACACCCTGCCACTCAATTCCAGTCACACTCATAAATCTCTGGCAAAATGAAGTAAAAGGAGCCCATTACATTCAGATATGTGGGCATTTAATCAGGCCGATGTGCCACATAAACTTTCTCCTTCTAAAACTTCATCCTTTTTACTGAGATTGCTGAGCTGTGGATGGTGTCTGGATGGAATACGGCACATGGCGCTGCTGGGACAAAAAAAGGGACAAGGAATTACAAAGGACACAAACATTCCCCACTGTGTCTCTCCATGACACGGGTTGTGTTTTATCAGTGACACGACTACATTGATTTAGGAGGAATTTTGCATGATTGCATTTATCACTCCCTGGATGTGGTGAGCTGATTGATGCATCCGGGGATCATAAATGCCAGTCTCTCAGTTCAATGTTGCACACAGTAGGATTTCTGTCACAAGTTAATGATGCCAGATTGTGATTCTGACCCAATCGCACAAATACAGTTTGTCCAAGGTTTAGAGAGAAAAGGAGGAGAGGATAGTGAAAGAACAAGAAGCTTTCAACTGTATCAAGCGTGAAGGCATTTGTCTGTTTCTGCTGCTTTCTCTCAGATGCTTGTCAGAGACATCAGTACGGACAGGAGGGTTGCAGAGCTGGCCATGAGCCTGCGGCGTTACAAACGATGACTCTCTCACCATAATCTATTATCTAAAAAAAGGAAAGGGAAAAAAACCCCCAAAGTAAAGGAATTTTGACATGCAGCTCATCCATGGCCATTTTGTGTCACTTTCCTTCCAGTCGTATTCTCATTAGGATAATGTGATGCTACAAAGTGGCAACAGAAAGTGCTTTCAGTGGTGAGAGTCACTGAACTTGCATGACCACGTCTTTGTCTCGGCAGCTCAGCTCAAGGAGAACGCATACGTGACTGATGTTTGGAACAAATCCAAGTGACCAGTGAAAATTCATGTCATTTGTAGCATCATAAGAGACTGATGTGAGAAATCCTGACAATGGTCCTGGCCTCAAAAGAAACACACATGCATACTCAGACAACCAAAGGTATTTGAAAGACAGTTTCAGATGTAATAAGACCGAAAATGGATTTGGTGATGCATAACAAACCATGATGGCATAACTGTAAAAAGGCATCAGAGTATAACAGCTTAACAAATGCTGTCACAAAACTGATCTTTCTGTTACTTCCCCCTCCTCCTCCTTGTCCCATTTGCTGTGCACTGGTGGCAGCAGTGGGTCTGCACTTGACTCTGTTAATCGGCAGACGACAGCTTAACAGCTTGCGCGAGCATAATTAACGCTGCTCGAAATAAATGTGATGGGGAGGAGGGAAATAAATAAATAAATAATTCAAGCAAATGTGGCAGTGCTGACTGTTGTCTCAGGTACGGCTTTACCTGACCAGGCATCTCCACGCTAAACAGGGCTGGGGCAGCGGGCACACACAATGACAACCTTAAATTATTCACTGCTTCAAAGCACAATGTGACTATTTAAAAGCCATTATTATGTTTAATAGTAATGACTCTTTCAGGTTTTGCCGAAGAGCGAATAGACTGATTGTCAGAAATCACTTTTGCACCTCAGCTTGTGGAGGAGTGTGATGGGAGCACAATTGTGAGGTTCCATAAAGATCTGCTGAAAGACTAAAAATATGTTTATAGTTAGATTATAATTGTCTGCAATTGCGTTCCTGAATGACTTTGGGTGTTAGACCGATTTTGTTGTGATTGTTCTCCAAACTAAAAAGAGAAAAGGAAAGTATTTACAATTAAATCTATTTCTTTCTGAAATAAATCATGCAGAGAAAGTGTAAATTATTAAAGAACGATTTTCCCACAAAGACTAACACTTCAGTCGCCTTCAGTTCACACTTATAACAATATATACTACAAAGTAAATGACTTGCTTAAAAATGGAAATATATTAATTAGGTGCTCCAAACATTATTTGTATCGCTGATATTGTTTTGGAGATAAGTTTGTTTGTTTCTCGTGTGAAAAATGTCAGCTTCAGTAATAGTCTCTGTCTGAATTACCCTCAAGGTTAATGTCTCCACCCCAGCCTCTTATGTCTGCTGTCACCAGCCGTGTTTACATGCTTCTCTGCTGTTCACGTATGCAACGTTAAGCTCCTCGAACCAACCCAGGGTGAAATTATTGCTTTTGTAGGTGAGCGCGAGTGAGCATGAGAGGCGGGATCCAAAAATCCCTTAGCATATAAATAAACCAATTCATCACATGCTTTTTTTTTTGACAAGAATAAACACTAATTTTCCTGACGCTGACCCTGACAAATGGAGCGTCGTGTGAAACGTCCCCAGCTCCGCTATGGTCACCTCGTCAACAATGCCAGCAGGCTAGCGGGGGCTACATTGGCTTTAGCAGCGCGAAGCGCCTAATAAACGGCTAGTGTCAAAAGCGTTGTCAGTCCATTCTTTGCTTGTTTGGGTTCAACTGGGTTGGAGAGAGAGGCCAGCGAGTGTTCGGCCGTGTTCAGTGGCACCTACGCTCTCACTGGCCTCACCCCGAACAGCCGCTATTGATTTCTGGCCGCGCTGCTCTTTGTCAAAAAATCAGATACAGCGAGGCCCTCTGGACCTCTTCACCTTTTAAAACACATATGCTGTGTCTCGTATGCGGTGGGCGGAGAGACGTACGTACGTGTATGTGTGTCTGTCTGCTTCGTATGTGCTCTTATGGGAAGGAAAGGTGCTCTTTGTTTGATGAGGTTGTATCTGGGTTGTGAAAATAGATCTGTGTGTGTGTTATTGGGGGGCTACTGTGATATTTACTCTTACTGTGTATGATTTCATTGTTAAATATTCCGACTCGCTTTAAAAATAACTTTCTGGAGAAGCAGGTCTGTAAATCTGTTAAAACAGTTGATGTGTGCAAGGGGATAGTTTAAAAATCATCATTTATTCACCCTTGTGTTGTTCCAAACCAGTATGTGTTTCTGTATTCTGTAAAAAAACAAAAAAAACAATGATAATTTGAAAAATGTTACAATTGCTTTTGTTCATATTATGAACAAAACCCCCTTCCCCAGAAATATAGTTATACAGGCTTGGAATGACATAAGAGTGAGTAAATGGTGATGAAATGGCTTCAGAGGGCAGTTGTATGGACCACTTGTATTGTGCTTTACAGGGGTCATGTGGTGACTAATCAAAATTTTCTTGATATTTTGACAGCTATTATAAAAACCTACTATAATCTTAATTTGCCAAATATTCCTCTTCTTCACAAAAATATGTTGTTGTTTTTTTTGTTTTTGTTTCCAATCTGCCAGTTTTGCTATTGTTAACTAAAACTAATAAATGCAGGGGCGCCAAGAAATATGCCAGGCATACGGGCCCAGGACCGTGATATTAGGATTGGAACCAATCACAAAATTGTTGATTGTTTTTCTTTAAATCTTAATACAAATAGTGAAACAAGGAATACGTTTTTTTTTTTCTCAGGGAATGCTGATGATAAAACTTGCCCCCCCAAAATGCAATTATTAACGCACGAATGAAGGATTAAGCTAGCAATTGTGAGAAATAATGTCAGTATTGCAATTAGTTTTTTTGCAAATGCGTGTTCGGTTCGAAATTCTGACTTTTTCCTCACAATTCCGAGTTTATATCGCAACATTTTTTCTCTGAATTGTGAGATATAAAATCTGAGGGGAAAAAAGACATGGGACATCAGAACTGCGAGTTTATATCTCACAATTCTGACTTCATAACTCAAAATTGCGAGTATATATCTCACAATTCTGAGAAGTAAGAATTTAGAGATTGTATCATGCAATTCTGAGAAAAAAAAGTTGATTAGTTACAGAATTGTGAGATGTAAACTTGTAATTGCGAGAACATAATTCAGAATTGTGAGATAAAAAAAAAAAATTGTAATTGCAATTACTTTTTTTATTTTCCATATTTTTATTTTCCATACTTCTATACAGGAGCACGAAAGTGAAAATGTAAAAAAAAAATAAAGAAGAGATGAGGATGTTAAAATGATCAAAGTTTCCCTTATGAATTGGGTCCTTACAAATCTGAATAAACAAAATATTGGAGATGATTGTCATAACAGACAGGGAAAGGATAGAGATGCTAATTGTTATGGCCTCAGTGCAAACACTAGCGACGAAACAGGACAGCAGATTAGCCATAAACAAGCAACAATCTGAAGAGATGAAACAGTATGAAAGGACAATATTCAAGTAAGCGGCAGCACCAGCAATGACGACCTCAGAGAGACAGGGACTAAGGTTAGTTAAATAAAACTGAAACTAAAATTAAAACCTTAAAAAAAAAAAAAATGCGTGAAATAAAAAATGTAAATGTTACTTAAAATAATATGTTAACTAATCAGTTATTTGAATGTCTTATTATTTTCCATTTTCTTTCAATTTTGTATTAAACATAAAAACATTTTTTTAAAAAAAACATTCATCTGGGCAGAAGGGGGCCCAAATTTCTGTCTCGCAATGCCCCCATAAAACTCCTCATGGCGCCCCTGAATAAATGTGTTTGGAATTGGAAATAATAGTGTTAAATGCCAATATATATATATATATATATATTATATAGATATATGGAAAGCAACTAGTAATAATAGTTAACATTGAGTCCCCAACAAATGGTGAGCATCAATATTAAAATGGATTGAAAATTTAGAAAGGGTGCCTAGTACAGTCTAAAATTGAAAGAAAAAGATCATAGAAATACTTAATTTGCTAAAAGACATAACAAAATACTATAAAAGTAACATTATAATGAAACCATTACTTAATTATTAATAAATTAAATACTATAATAGATATAAATAATCAAAAGATCCATGGGCACTCTGCGAAAAGGACTCAAAAAGCAACTACATCTTGAAATGGAGTTCTCATCTGAATATCCTTGTCCGCACAGTCACTATAATACTGATGGAACTGATAAAGAGAGAGCGGCTGAGTTATTCTAACACTGAAAGTGTTAATATATATTGCTTTTAACAAACAAAAGGATTAATATGTCGAATAAGGTGCCTAGACATGGCTGGATTACAATAATAGTAAAAAATAAATAAATGCATTACACAACCCCTTTAATGGAATAAAAATGAGCACTTTATATCTACAGAAGACTGAAAATCACAGGTTTTGGATGACAAAATGAGTTGAAAATAGCAGCAGAGATTGAATAAAAGTCAGCAGAGTGATGTTTCCTTATGAGAGTGTGTTGCAGTGATTTATATGTGCCTAATAACTTCATGAGGCATCAAAGCAGGTATTGTGTGGCATTTTGAAACCACTTTAAGTGCTCACTTTCGATCTAAATAGCAACTCACCTTTAAATAAGATGGAAAATGATGTTTAGTGGAACAAGTCAGTGCATTTCAACGGACCTAAAGTGTGTTTACACTGAGATTCAAATATGCATTTGTACAAGTCAGTGGTCTCTTGCATACACTCTCATGTTACAGGAGGTCTGTGTGGTGAGAGACACCACAAGGCTAGAGAGAGAGAGAGAGAGAGAGGAAGAGACACAGAGGAGGTGAGAAAGAGAGAGTATTAGAGGAGGGGTCCACTGTCCAAAGCTTCAGCACCTCTCTCTTTCTCCTGACACAGAGAAAATATTATGCAGCCACTCGAGTCCATTGAATCCTTGTGATTCATTGCCCAATTTGAAACTGCCAAGCTGCTAAATTGCATCAGGTCTGCCAAAATTCATTCCAGGACTGTGGAGGAGATATGAAAAATTAAATGTCATCTCAGTACAGTGGAAAACTTTTACCTCTCAGCGTGCACAGCGCGGAATATGCTACATTCGTAATGATCGATGACGACTCGAGACTACACTTAACCTACTTAGTGATGTCATGTAGGCCACGGGGGTGTTTACTTTTGAATGTGGCAGGAAGACTTAAACTTTATTGGGTACCTGACATAGACACATTCTTCCCCCCTCGCCCCTCCAAAAGTAGTGACTTTCTGTGTTGATTCACGGATACAAAATTCTTCCTCTTTTCACCTTCTTTTCATCAGATGGCAGTGGGTGGTGGAGGAAGTGAATGATTTAAGAAAGAATAGTTGATGTAGGAGAATACAGAGGTCCACGGATACCTCCATACCCACCCTTTCTTCTGTGCTTCTATAGTTAGCTAAAGTGATGCATGTGAGCCACAGAGTGATTGCTGGATATAACTTAATAACCAAAGATTATAAACTAATAAATAGTTGTTGTTGTTTTTTTCTTTTACATAGAACAAAAGAACATCATGGTTAGTGGCTATCAAGTTCAGTCGCAAATGGAAACACATTTTGCCTCAAAGTACAAAATTATTTTCACAATACATCTCATATTTGCAGCTTTATTTAGCCTACTAAGATTTTACATTTCACAATTTTAAATGTATTTCTTACAACTGTGACTTTGCATCCCTTAATGCAATTGTATTTCATATTTTAAACCTTATATCCCAATTTTATTCTGAGGCCAAAACTGGCTTTCAATGCTGCATTATTATTTATTTTAAAAATGGTATTTAATGTGTTATTAAAAATGTATCCAGTTGGTATTTTACTCCAAAAAAAAAACTGTATTTGTTTTCAGTAGTTAAAAAGTAGTTTCTTCTTCTTCTTTTTTGGTACCACCAAGGGTACCGATTGAACCAGGACTTTTCCCCTTCAAAATGTTTCCCCAGGTGCATGACATCCCTGTGTGCAAGCATGCAAGTGTGTATTCTATGTTCCTCTCCGATTAAAAATATCTCTGAGTATTAAACAATTCCTCCTATCATCTTGCTACTGCATCTTACTACTGAAAGGGGGAAAGAAGAAGGGATGGCAGGAGAACAGAGAGAGCAGGAAAGGAGAAGAAGAGGCATACTCTGCATAAGTATGGCGTCCGACTCAGTAATTTTTCTCTGGGGCTTTGTGTTGTACTGACAGCTTCATTTGTTTAAAGGCCCCTGCTCCCACTGTTCCTCGCCTTCTCCGATTATGATAGCTCTCTTCTGTGCATTATTATGGCACAGCAAGGAGAAAAATACATATTAAAGGGGTTGATATTTGGAAATAAGTGGTTCGACTATGTCTGTGAGACGATGTTCACATGGGGTTTCTGTCTAGTCTCTACCCTCTGTACTATTCAGTCTTACATGCACGTGCGCACACACAATCACCAAAGAAATGTATATGCTGGCCTTTATATAGCAAACTTTTAGAGCAAAAATAATTTATCGTATAAAATAATAGACTATATTATATATAATCTATTATAAATCTATATACTACCTCATTTAGTATTATGTATTATTCATCTAAACAAAAAATACCCTTGGTATGTCAAATCAGCTCTTTTTTATACACCAAAAAGCATGATAATTCCTGACTGTACAGTACACGGCCATTTTTTTTTTCAAAGTTAAAAGTAAAAGATTGTTGTAGCATGTTATACAAGAAAATATTTTATTTAAACATTGTGTGTTTAATTTAATGTGTTACTTGCTGTTTATTTGTAATTATTTGTGAAATATCTGTGTGAAAAATTGTTTCAAAGTAAATCCTACACCAATTATTTTCAGGGTGCGGTTGTTTAAAATACATACATACATACATCCATATAGAAATTGTTCTTTGGAAAGTCTAATAGTAGAATAACATGTATTAGACAACAAATTAACTAATAATTTTTTTTGCATTTTTCACTTAGTCATCTATTATTTTGCTTGAACAAATTGTGCATGAGGCTCCTGTGAAAAGCTGAGGGAGAGAGGAAATCTGTGATAAGGCTTTGAGATCATAGACACACATATACATATGCAATTTTTTTTTTACCAATTTTAAACAAACGACACACACAAACAGTCACACACCGAGATGCGTATGGCCACATGGATTTGCAGTCTCTCTTTATCCCTCATTCCCTTTATTTCTCTCTCAATCTCTCCCTCTCTCTGTCTGCTCGCTGCGAGGCAGCAATATTTATTATTAGGAATATCATTTGTATTAATCATAAGGATAAATGACTGGTTTGGCTATCTGAATGCCTCATTTAGAGAAATTTCGCTCCTGTGTCATTGTTATAAATTACTGGCAAGGCTTTGTTTCACCTGAGGCTGCTCATCCACGCCTCCTTGCATATACATATACATGTTTTTGTTTTAATTTTTTTTCATATATATACAGTATATATAAATACTCTTTATGTATTGTTCTGTTGGTGTCACACTAACACCATCTGCAAAAAAATACATTAATTAAAACGCCCTTTGAGGACTATCCAGTGTCATTGATGTAACCCCTCATGGCAAGAGAGCAAAGAGGGAAACAAACTAATGGGTTTCATACATAAGTACATAAGTAGCAAACACCCCCCACAGAACAGCTAAAGATTTGAGATTGAAATTTTCGAATGTGAATTCCCCACCCCCTCTCTTTCTCTCTTTCTCCCTCTCTCCTCCATATCTCTGCGTGATTAAATTATTCAGTGCTACAAACTACAATCATGCTTTATTAAAAATTATTACAAAATTCTCACTGGGGTGTGCAGATGTGAAAGAATTTATTGCCTGCTTGTTTTTCTCATTTGCATCATTGATTTTGTGGGAGTTTAGCGAGCGATGCTACTGCTCTTTTTTACGCCTTTTTCTTTCGTGAAGGGGGAAATCTTGACATCTTGTCCCATTTGATTAATGACGCACACAGGCTGATTTTATTTACATGCGCTTATGACTTTTATCGGCCACAGAAACTGTGCGTCCCTGTAAAATTAGGAGCGCCGAGCTTCCTGTACTTCTTATTAAACGAGGCGCTCTCATAATGACACGCACACACGCAGAGCATCTCATTCGCTCTGGTATTTGTCACTTTGTCCATCACAAAGACACATTACTCAACTTTTTGCACTTAGTCCCCAAGATAATCAAGCTTTTCTTTCGTACTCTGGCTTATTTCTGTTTCCACATTGCAAAATAAAGATGGGAGCGTGACTCACAAAATGAGCAAATGAGAAAAGCTAAAGTGTTTCTAAACACAACCAGGCTGTTTGCAAAGAAAGGCAACATAAAACTGTATCAAATCTTCATCTTGTGTATTACTTAAATTCTTTTTTTTTTATTTCCATACATTAAATATACATGTGAAATTTACACTTCAAAGTTTCACCCATTACGAGAGCCATTACTTATACTTGTTATATGAGTTCCCTATGAATGATTTAACAGCAAGTTACAGTAAACTAAATTCAATTTTCGTTCAAAGCAGCCATCTACAGTGCACTTTGAAGGAAGAGGGAGAGAAAGGCAGCATGCTCACTGTTGAATCCTGAGCAATGACTGGCTACTTTAGCAATTAAAATCCGGGGCAAAGACACAGCGGCTTCGTTTGGCCCAGAGACTGCACCATTCATCATCCCAGCTGCCATAAAATAGCACTAGATGGATTCTTTGATTTTAGCTTTGGAAGAACATAAATCAAAATCTAAACCATGGGCTGTCAGGGCCATCACCAGAATTATCCATTTGAGAGAGAGAGACAGAGAGAGAGAGTGGTGGAGGAGAAGGAGGAGCGATGACGAGAGGATGAGAGATGAGAGAGAGAGAGAGAGAGAGAAGCAGGGAGGGTGAGGAGAGACAGACTTATAGTTCAGACTAAAAGTTTCTCATTGTTTCCCGTTTTGTGCTCTCCTTCTTTCTTTCAATCTCATGCACATGGATGAAAAACATAAGCGCTCTTGTGTCGGCACTATCAGTGGTGTGTCTGTGTGTGTGTGTGTGTGTGTGTGAGAGAGAGAGAGCCGTAAGGTAACTGACTTATAAAAACACCAACAATGGTGTACTAGTGAGTCTGATAAGAGCGTGGAAACTCTCTCTCTTTATAGTAACACTCTCCTGAGAGCATGTTGTAGACCAGAGCAATTCCTCTATCACAGGGCAGTGCCACCTTATACTGGAGAGACCGTAGGAAGCTGGATTAAGCTCTATGCACACTTTAGCCCTCCTTTTACTCTTAAACACCTGCCAAGGTGAGGTGGATTCCCTCCAGCACACACACACACATACACACCCATGCTCCCTGTATTGTTGCTCCCATGAGGCCTTCCTTGGAGCACCGGGAGCCTGGCTTACAGAAGACCTAATTTTAGTGTGGAGACAATGATAAGGAAAGAGAGAACAGGAACAGGAGAATGACTTAAAGAAAGAAAGAGAAAAGAAGGGAAGAGGATGAGGGTGTCTCCAGGGCCTTTAACTTCCTCCTCTCCTTGAGTGGGAAAAGACACTCAACTCCCACCAGTTATCAGTCATTATGTTTCATCTCCTGTTCTTTATCTGCCTTAAAGGGATAGATCAGACAAAAATTAAAATACTACCATTATTTACTCACTTTCATGTTATTTCAAACCAATCTGAATAATCTTTAGACATTCTCCTTAGCTCCAAAAAAAAAGAGGAACAACACCACGTAGGCATAAAAAAAGTTAATATAAATTGTGCACTATATTCCATGTCTTCTGAAGCCATCTGAATTGCTGTGTGTGAGAAAAAAACTTACATTTAAGTTATTCACTGATAATCTTGTCCTGCACTGCTTGTGTGAAGTCCATGTTCATGCTCAGAAATAAAAAAAGGCATTTTAATTTCCACAAGAACGATGTTGTTTTAGCTTCAATGATTTTTTGTTTCACAAAATACATTAATAATTAGATAAAGGATACAATGACAGAATCTTAATTTTTTGGGTATTTTTCATACACTTTGTTGATCAAAGTAGCTAGTTATATTAAAACATACAGTGCAAGCGTGTTACATTAAATAATGCCCAAATTGGACACAAATTTTCCTTTTTTTGGCAAATATTTTCAAGAAAAACAAATTTTCAGGCGTTTCACAGCACTCCCTCATTACTCGATCAATAAAATGATTCCATTATGAAAAATTATATTATTGCCCATTAGCAAATTTTTGCTATAAAGGTGATCCCATGCATACTGCTGTTCTGTGAAATTTTGCTGAAAATATCCAGTAATTTAAAAATGAATAATCAGGATCAGCAATTTAACATGTGGTTGAAAAAGTTCCCCATGTAGATTTTGTTTGTGTTCAAGTCATATGAATTTGTAGCATTGAACAACAGAAAGCTGATTGGTTTGAAAGTGACTTCTGTGTGAGCTTCAAAGATCGCTACATTATTGACAATAGACAATAATTACCCACTAAAATGTTGCTTATGTGCACCTATTTGTTTGTGCTCTTCCATTACAATGAGTCACCAGCTCTTGTGAGCATCTGAAATGAGAAATGTCTCCAGGTGCTGTACTGCCCCAACATTAGTCAACTAAACTTGGTTAAACTGAACAAAAAATTTTGCAATAGTTCTAATTTCGTCATGATCTTAGTGATTGAACTGCTTAGTGATTAATAATTTGACAGAGCTGCTTGCAAAGGTTTGTTGTGTTGTTTGTTTGTTGTGTTGTTTGTTGCGCAGGTCAGTTTGGAGGACAGCTGTCAATGCGAAGACATTTGTCTCTGTCATTGGTTCTCCCCTCCTCTCAGTCTTTCCCTCTCTCTCATCTCATGTGACGGAGGAGCCGTGCCATTGAGCGCCTCACATACCGCCTAAAACTGATAATACTACTGTCGAGGCCAATTAGGAGCTGATTCAATCAAAAATAAAGCAAAGCATAAAACGACCTATTTTAATTCCCCCGGCTCCCCGGCAACATTCAATTACATCTTCCCATGGTACGTTTTTCATGTGCTCCAATTAAAGTCTCATTTAATGTTTAAAGCATATTACTTTTCTTTATTACGCCAGCGAGTAACAAAGTCAGCAAAGGTACAAAAGCCTCTTCCTTTTGTTTTGGGTTTTATTGCCAGA
This sequence comes from Sinocyclocheilus anophthalmus, assembly GCA_018155175.1. Taxonomy (NCBI): domain Eukaryota; kingdom Metazoa; phylum Chordata; class Actinopteri; order Cypriniformes; family Cyprinidae; genus Sinocyclocheilus; species Sinocyclocheilus anophthalmus. Next base: position 153,184 of record JADLZN010003806.1, read on the forward strand.
GTTCCTGAAATGAATTACAGAGAAAGTGTGCGAAAGAGAGAGACTGCTGAAAGCCATGAAAGGAAGGATGGAAAAAGGAAAGAAAGGAGAAAGGAAATCCATGGATGGGAGAGGGAGAGAGAGAGAGAGAGAAAGAGAGAGAGAGAGAAAGCCATCTGTATCATAACAATTGGGAAAGAAAAGAAAGCAAAAACAAAACAACGATATCAGACACCTTTTGTTATTAGATTTATATGCTGCATTAAGGCAAATCCACACTCTCACTTTGCAGATGCTTCATCTACTGTAATATGTGCCTGTTATAAAAATTCCTTGACCCCCCCCCCCTCTATTGTTCTGCTGTACTTTGCTGTAATCAGGGAAAACCATCCAAAAAGGCTCATATTTCTTGAAGGTGTATCTGCTTCTCTCAGGGATATTAAAGATTTTTAAGCTCTAGAAGTGCAAATGATCTGTGCTGGGACAGTAAAGAAGCCATTGTACTTTAATATTCAGAACACAGTTAATGGTGAACCCATTGAAAAGAAGAGCGATGAAGATAAACCTTTTGTAAACAGCCGTTAGTTATTTCATAGAAAAGTCTGTTGTATTCTGTCGCATTGTTTTTCTCTCTCTCCCTACAAAGAGTTCAGAGAGCATAGAGTGGGCTTTTACTATAGACACTCAATGAACACAAGAGAGTCAGTTCATCTCATCTATGAAATGGGCTGTTCATTAGCCCATTGATCAAGTGGTCCCATCCTGTCACCAACATACAGCTGGCCAGCGGTCTGACTCACACACACACGTGCGTGTTCACACACGGAACACCTTCCGTCCCACACTGTGGCGGTGAGGACTCTGGTAAGTGGGGTCAAAGGTCGTGTGTAGTAATCCATCTAAGCAGCGTGACAGCAGCAGCTAATAAATCACTCATTCATGGTTTAATCCATCGTCTGTCCTCAGCACAGACTGGCAAACAATGCACCGGTAACACTGTCTGTCTCTTTCCAAACCCAGATACTCTAACTTATTTATTTTGCTTTTCCCATTGGGAGCTCTTTGTAAGAAGACAATGCTTGTATTGGCTAAAATAACATCTTCAAAATACTTAAACTTCATCATTAACCTCAATATTTATTGTATGTGACTTTGGCTTCATTAAAGTAATCACTTTATTTGAAAAAAGAGTAATACTACTGTATGGCTGTGCCTGTAGGCTAAAAGATGCTGCCTTTGCAAGGTTCACTATCGTTCAGAGGTTTAGGGTCAGTATGGTTATGTATTTTATTTATTTATTGTTCTGGATGAATTAATATATATTTATTAATCAGCAAGGAATGATAAATCCATATGTTACAACACAACACACACACACCTTATATAAATATATATAGATAATAGTTACCTCCAAGGAACAAAATAAAATAAATGTTTAATATCAAAACAGGTTATTTTAAATTGTAATATTTCATAAATTAATGTATTTTTGTAAATGTTGTACTGTATCAAATAAATGCAAACTTAGTGAGCATTTGAGACTTCTTTCCAAAGCATAAAAAAAAAAATCCAATCCCAAACTTTCGAATGGTAGTGTATATCTTTATCCAATATATGAATAAATTCCTGTATTTTGTGGTTGGTGAAAATAATAACATCAAGAACATTAAGTGCTTTTCTACCATCGGGACCAATGGTTTTCAATTGCATTACAATCCATTCCAGGCCCCAATCTCTCTCCACTGTTAGCTAACCATTTTCAACAGTTCTGGTGGAAAAGGTTTGAACCCCTAGGCCTGTTAAGAGTATCTTGTGTTCTGATAAACACAAGTAATAAAGAAATGTATTTGATAAATGCCCATTTTTCCATTTTCAATGTATTTGGAATAATATTATTAATATTTGCTTAGTGATGACTAAGGTGTTTTGAATTGTTGTCTAGATTTTTAGACATGACAACATTAGGATGTCTTCATACAAAAATTCTGTCTGTGAAATCAGTGGCGTACTGGGCAGTGGCACAAAAATACAGCTGCCTTAGCTTTCGCACACAGCCTGAGACACAAGAGAGGACACTACTTTTAGCTCATTCAATGAACTCATGTAAAATATGCAGTATTTATGCTGCTTTTGTCGCGAAAGAGCCAGCTAGTAGCTATGAAGGAGACTTCTGAGTCTCCCCAACCTTAATTCGTTCCCTCTCTATCTGTTGTTCTCTCCATTTCCTGAATTCCACTTGTCTTCCGATGCATTGCGCCTCACCTGACAAAGAAGAGGAGAATGAGAGAGGGATAGAGCGGAAAGAGAAAGAGAGGAAGAGAAGGGACAGCGGTTGATCTTACAGTTTAATTACCTGCCTGCCTTGTAAGTGCTCTAGCAAGGAACTACATCCCTGGCTACAAAAGACAGCTCTGCTATTCCAAATAATTAAATACTGACCCATTAAAGTGAGAACATGAGGACAGGCTTCCTCTCGCTCTCTTTCGGCACATCATCCTCCTCCTCTTTGTGTCCTCACTTCATTGCCTCCATTCCTCTGTCTATTTTCTCCCTCCCCAATCATCCCGTCACCCCCGCCTCTAGGCCAACTTTGTTTAGCATGGATGGCGCCACCGCTATATTTGTTTGTTGTGATCGTCCCGTTCAGATTGAAAGTCCCGGGGTTAAAACTCCTCAGCGAGAGGGGCTCAAGGTAATAAAACTAGCGATTAGCTATTCCCATCGAAGTGTTCGGAGGGGAAGGGGGAGAAGGAAAGGTAGTGGCACCTCATTACGGCACTGCACTTGGCTGCTTTTATCGGTAATTGGACTATATAGGCCTTCATTATAATTTACTTTCTTGGTCCCCCTCCTCCCCTCTACAAGCACCCAAACTGATAATGCAGACAAGCAGAACAGAGTGGGCCTGTTAGTAGCTGTAGAAACTGACACCATTTAATGGCTAATTATAACAACTAAATTAAAGAAGAGGCCCGCAGAGGTAGCAGGATAATACCAGCACTTCACTTAAGAGCATCACCATCATCAGCTGAGGGTGTGTTCACCGATAAGATAAGGAGAACAAATTAAAGTATGTCCGGGACATAAAGCTGGACAGACTCTGGACAACAGTGCTTATTTTTCACGCTAACATTGGTACTGGGTGTTACGCTAACAGCAGGGAAGGTGAAAGTATTGTGATGCAGATGCCACAGGTTTATTTTATTTCATTTTTTTCTTGTACTATCATCCGCACACACTAGGATGCATCTTTAGTCTGTCTCATAGCACAATACAATAGTCGTTGCCAATGATTGAAGTAGAGCTCAAGCAAATACAGCTAATTACATTTGATACCCAGCGTGGTGCCCTCGGTAAGCAACGACTACATTAAGTAGGAGGCTGAACTTGTTGTGAGCACTTTCAAATCAAGTCTCTGAAGGAAAATCTCAATGTCATCGCTGTTATTTTGGTCTAGCTGAAGGCAAACAAGAGTCAGCCCGCAAACATGAAAGCGTTTTGACAGAAGGAGAAAAAAACTGACCTAAATTTTAACCAAATCAGAACAAATTTGACAACTTTTTTCTACAAAACACCCAGTAACACTCTGTTCTCACGATCCTCCACATGCATATACGGTTCTGTCTAGAAGCTGCACCTTGTTAGGTTTGAAGGAAGTGAAGTCTGCTAACACATCCTGGCTTACTCTTAGTCACCCACCCCCAGAAGTGCTCTCTGTTGGACGCCTCTGTCCCATCGATAAGTGCCTCCTCGCCTCCTGCCGTGGACTGGCACAGGGCTGGCAGTTCAATAGGCTAAGCTGGCGGGATGAGGGACGTTATACCCACCCCCACTGTCACTGAATCCTGCCAGGCCTGACGGAGGGCCATGGAGCTGCCTGCTTAACGTCACTCTCCCGGCTCCTCCTGCCACTCACCGAGACTAAGCGCTCACCTTATTGACAGACATGGTGGAGCCTTTGATGATGATGATGACGATGATGGTGGTGGTGATGCTGCTGGAAGTGCTGGTGATGATGGGGGATTTCTGAGGCTGCAGACTGACTGTGATTATGTTCTGGGAGGAAGCAGCGAGAGCGCGCCGACGACACGGCTGATCCGGCTTAGCTCCGTCAGGAACGGATACAGGCGTCAATGTGCCACCGGTGGCCATGTCACAGTGGTAGGGTAAGAGGACCTGGGGAGGGGGTGACACAAAGCCCTGGATTTAGCAAAAGAAGCTAAACATCACACATGCTCCTAGTCCTATAGGGACACTGTTGCCCGGAGAGAGAGACAGAGAGAGAGCGAGAGAGCTTTGATGATGCTCCGGACAAGGCGCTAATCACTAGCGGCATGAAGGAGAGCAACTTTATAAAAGTGATATTGGAGTTTCAGTGTCATGGGCAGCTTTTGATCACTAGCATCCAAGTCTGCACTTCTAATCCCAAACACTAACAGCTCATGTGTGTCTCCAGACTTTGTAAACAGCGGAAAGGAGTGGCAGGTGGCTAAATCACCAACCAGAGTGAAGCCCAGAACTCTTGATGAAGACTTACATAGGATGAAGGAACTGTGGGAGTGTGTGTACTGTATGTGTTCTGTGAAATTTGGAATTGAATTGAGAATTCCAATTAAAGTTCTGAGTTAGATTTGAGGTAGCAAACATAATTCATAATTGCATGATTTGAATGTTAGTACGCAGAATTCAAATGAACTGAAACTCAAAGATATTAACAAGACAAGTAATTTGCAACTTAAAAAAGCTAAGTTTGTCAAGAAAACCTTTGAATGTTGGCTTGAAAAAGCCTTGCTTGAAATTTTTGAAGGTTTATACGCTACCCTAAAGAGGATAAGACATATGGAGAATGGCTGGCTGGAAATATGTTGGCGATAGCTAAACAGATATATTTCCTATCAATTAAAATTTAGTAAGGCTGCAGACGGCATCTAAACATTCCTACTTCTCTATATAAATAGCATGCAGAAAAGTATACGAAAAGAGTAGTATGACCAAATTGAGTGAGATTATACGACACATGATAATACAACAAATATACAGTACTGTACGTCTAGACTAAATTCATACTATATAGACTATACTTTTTATGCAAATTAATTACTTATTCAAAAGAAGTACAGTACCTAGTTTTTTTTTCTTCCTGTCAGTCCAATTCAACTTCCTGTGGGTTGTGGCTAATTTGACTCAAAAATTCAAATGGAGCCTATTCTCCAGTTCTGAATTTCGCAATTTTGAGTGAGACTGTCACATGGTTAAGGGCCCTGTAAATGGGATTCATCTCCCATCTCCACAGGCCTAATTTTCACATCACTGTGCGAATGGGAGACAGAGCTTAATGAACAGGCACTTCTATAAGCCATTCACATTTTATCAATCACCCCCCCCCCCCCCCCCCCCCCCGCCCCCCCCCCACTCACCCGCCCCACCCATTTTTTTTTTTCTCACCCAATAACCTCTACTAACCTGAAGAATGCACACCTTGGAGCTATTCAGACAAAAGTCCAAATGCCAGCATCTCAGTCCCTCGTCTTGTCAGATCTCACATCTTTCTGCATCGTGGAACATGCCCTCACATTTACGCCTGGAATGGGACTGTCTGCAAATCCCTCCCTCCAATCCAGAGATGGGTAATTGATGAAAAGGATAAGGAAAAAAAGTTGCTCACCTTTCATTTCTATGATTTCTCTTTTTTTATATATACGGGGAAGGTATGTATGTGTTTGGTAAATGTTCTGTGGTTATAATGTGGAAATGAAAGTGGAGTGGCCCAGGGGTTGGTCCCTGCTTAACCATATTTGATTTACATCAATTAGGTCTCTCACATAAGATGGCCTAGCAAGGAGCGAGGTAATAACCCAGAAATAACCTCATTAAAAAAGACAGCATATCGGTCTGCGCACAATGAACTCATAGCTGAAAAATTAGTGACCTGGAAAGTGGCAGGAGGAGTCAATGACGCTACGTTGGAGAGTGCCATATCTTTCCCGTTGCCACAAAGAAGAGGTAGACACAGTCAAAAAACGGACCATGTATTCTTTATTATTCCTCCTTTCTTCTTTTCTTTCAAAACAAGGTCTGCAGCCATGCTATTGTTTGTGGGTCTAATTAGAGTTCGGGGGTGGGGGCAAAACTGTAGCTTGGCACTAATGGTTCAACATCTCAGTTACCTTAGCTAGCATTGCATCCTTTGTTTGGGTGTTAATACTGTATATAATTACTTGTTAATACATCAGCTAGTTCGTAACATATGCTTCTTCAATAAAGCAAATGCTACACTTGTTTGTTTGCATGTTTTCTCGCAAAAAGGGTAATGGGGCTTTCATCTTGGCGACAACAAAATTTTTGCATAAAGTCGTATGAATGCACAATTTTGAAAAAAACCTTAAAGATCGGATGATGCGTTCACTAACAAGCATGTTCTAAACAACCCTGCGCCTTCATTCAGCTGTGTCAAATAATGAGTTTACTGAGACTTTCGGCTGAAATCAATATATATATTTTTTTTTCTTCAGTATCTACGTCCCTAAGATGAGAACTCCCTGCCGTCCTCCAGTCACTCTCCCCACAAATATTTCGGACATGCAGTGCAATTAAGAGCTAAAGCCCACCGATGTAAGGGAGTAATCATTGCTTTGATTTCTCACATCAATACAAGCTTGGCCACTTTGATATGCAAGGCTGCCTTGATGAGTCTTATAAATATATTAAAATAAGTTTAATTACCAATTCAAATTCCGGCAAGCCCCAACTACAAAAGCATATACAATAAAAGCACACAACTGCAGGAAGTAAGGGACAAATTAAAGGGCTGCGAGGAACAAAAAAAAGACAGAGCTCTGACAAGGCACGTGTTTTAGCCCTGTGTCTCCGCTTCACCTTTCATCTTATTTTAAGGCCAGGGAAATCAAACGTGCCCCTCGCCGTTTTGATTTCTTCATTTCTCAGAGAGAAAATATTCTGTTTAATTATTCCTTCCTCATGCAATTTTAATGGGCCCCGATTCCTCTTTGAAAGTGCGGTGGGGCCGTGAAGTACATGTGTCAGTATTTGCTCTTAACTCTGAAAAGTTGCATAGATGAAATGGCTTAGCCGAATGCCACTGATGTGCGCTTTAACATATTTGCTTCACTTAACTCAGTTGATTTAACACTGAAGCCTGCTGCAATTCATCAGGGACATCATCTGAGAGAACGGGAAAAACAAATAAACTTTAATACTTGCTTGTTTTTCCTTTTCTGTCTGTATTATTGCTATTATTATTTTTCTTTCTCATGTTGCTACAGCATCTTACCTTGATAATATCTCAGGTTGTGACCAATGGTGAACAGGTTAGAAGCCACGTCAGTGATTGCGCTCAATTGATGTCTGTGAAAAAACATCAACGTTTAAAGCCATATGAAATAAGGAGTGTATTTTTTAATCAAATTAATCATTTATTTTCAGTCTGTTGTGTGGAGTCTTGTTATTTCAAGGAAATGATTCGGGGTCATTAATGGCTTTCACAAGAGTAACATATCAAGTTGGAGGACGTCTCTGACATGGACCATGGCACAGTGACAAGAGAAGCAACCTTTTCCAAGCTAAAGCTATCCGTTGACTCATTAAAAGCCCAATAATTACATACATCCAACCATATCTTCACACCTTTAATTGCCTATTACAAATCGCTGCTCTCATTTGCGGCGTCCATACTCCACTGTTGTCAGCAGATTGTAGCTTTGCAGTGTGTGCGTGTGTGTGTGTTCCTAGCTAAATAAAAAGAAGAAAAAATGCTGCTAACAATAAGTTGAGCTTATTATTTGTGTAGGCTGCCACAGTATCATTCTTTGAGTTTTGTAACTGTGACAGCGTGACTGTTCATACATGTATTAACACATGCACATACACACACACACTCACACAAACAATGCTATTGGTACATATATGATCTATATTGGTAATTGAGCTGTAGGGTTTCTGGGGGGGGGGGTGGGGGGCGCATGAGGTCATTTTCCTGGCTGCGATGTGTCCTAGGCACATCTCTGTCAGAAGACCTGGGTCAAAGATCAAATACTTAATGCTGCAGCATAGTCGAGGTGTAGACAGGTGATGAAATTGTTAGTCATTGGGGATAGACCAGAAAAAAAGCCAGAGAATACATTTGTCATAAAAAGATTATTTTCGATAAATTTAAATGCAAAACAGTGTGTGCGCAATTTATATAAAGTGTAAGCCTTATGGTCATTATAAGAAAAGATAATTTAAATTTACAAAGAATAGTGTACTTTTTACACCAATCTGTTTAATAAATAACCCTATACTGAAGGGTAAGCACAACAAACTTCAATCTCATCAATACATGCGAGTTACATTTGCCGAAACAAGGATAACGTCTAACAATTCTCAGAAATCATGTTTGTTCATTTTGCATTCCAGTTAATCGCAATCAAACTGCAGTTGGGTTAAAGTAAAAATATAAAAAAAATACAGCTAACTCACACAATAAAACACAATAAACATACATGATAACATAATAAAAAACATGAATTCCTGAAATACAAAACAGAGGTTTTTGACAAAATACTCTTCAAACATCAACTCCCAAAAAAAGGCCTCTTTTATAGAAAACCTAAGAATATATCAGTTTATAATTACATATATCACAATAGCAAGCTTTAAAAAAGAAATACATTCTGAGTGTCAATATTATGGTATAACTATACATCATTATACCTAATATAACATTATTTATATATTGGGTAACACTTTATAATGACTTTCATTAATAAATCATTAACAAACATTACATCATGTTTAACTAATAATTTCTTAATATATATTCAAAGAGTTAGAAATGTAAGATTATGTGCTTGTTAATGTTTTCTAATAAACTTATTAAACGTTACATAATGTTTAACAAAGCATTATTACATGTATGTTAAAATTCTTACAAATGTCATTAAACGTTAAATTCATATGATCAAGCACTTATTGAAAATCTACAAATTATTTTAACAGATGTTATAAAATGATTAAAAGCTTGTGTTAATGCACAACACTTTTGCTGGTAATGTTATTAGGTCATGTTTTTAGTAATTTCATTAGTAAACATTAACAAGAACATTATCTCATATTTCTAACTGATAGTGAAGTAATTAACTCCAATGTCTGCACTTAAGCATTATATCATGTTTGTTAATGATTTATAAATGAAAGTTATTATAAAGTGTTACCATAAGTTGAAATAAACCAAACATATATCATTGTCACGTTTGATCCAGCAGCTAAAAGATGCTGGTGAAAAACCAATATATTAGGTGGTTGTATCTGTGTAAATGTGGCATTGTTTGTCTGTTGTTGCCAGTCATTACTGTGAAGTGACACTGTGAAGGATGACACATGTGTTGGCTGTTTTTAGCGCCGATATTGTGTGATGCAGAGCTTGTCTGAGTGCCCTTCAATGCTTTCTACAGCCTCAGGTGCAAACACAGAAATGCACGCCGACTAAGACACTCACATAGACACTGGGAACAACAGCGAACCACAGCCACGGTCAGCGGTGACACTGTCGCCCTGCCAGCACTGAGTTATTATCTAATCTGAGGCTCTGCCCAGGGTTACATTTGTCAATCTGTTCTGGATGGTCCTGAGAGGCTCCTGCTTTCTGGCGAAATGTAGAAGAAAAAAAAAAGATTATGACCAAAAAAACATATTCGTCTCATAATGCCTACAGGCTACCTGTTGTCGCCTATCTCCTGCTCTGGATGCATGACATGAGGGATTTGTATGTGTGACAGAAAACCTGACACTTCAAACTTACAATAGAGGAGGATAAAGCTACACACAGTGTCCTTGAGGCTTCAGCAACATACACACTTTGTGAAATTTTGGGTCAATATCCTTTTGCCTATAATGGTTAATTATGAAGACTTGGATGTGACAAGAACCTCATTATGTATTTCTTTTTTTTTTCATTTCCTCAAAAACTCACTCGCCATTGAGGCAAAGTTGTTTAGCAATCCAATAACATGAAGCATTGATTTTTATAGCTGTCTAATTGCATCCTCTAATCAAGATGGAATACCATAAGTGATTATGCCCCAGGCTGTTAATAAACCCATAATGACAGTACAATGAGGTGGCTTAAGGAACACCTCGTAGACTCGCTGTGAGATGCGAAAACTCTCTGAATATGATGTGTTTGATCTGCCGGTGACAGTAACAGACTAGTGGAGCCCTTTTACTCTATGTGCCGGTGGAGAGTAATTGATTTAGGCTGCAGCGAGAAAGATAGATGGCTGTCAGAGACTGTTGTGACACCTGCAGGATGTCTCTGGCAAGATGTAGCAAGGAAAACCGGCCAATTAGAGAAGCACAATCAAATATTCAAGAGCAGACGGACACAGTCGTTATTTATCCATGCTAACACGTGAATATTAAAGAAGTTAAACGGGCGTGGTGCTCAATCATTCACGTTCACAGGATGCTTTAGAGCGCTCGTCTCCTTAGATGGTTATAGCTACGATTGCCTGAAAAAGTATGTGAACCCTTTGGCTTGACCTGGATTTCTACATAATTTGGTAATATAATTTGATCTCATCTAAGTCGTAACAATAGACAAACGCAGTTACAAATTACAGACAAACAATATGTTTTCATGTTTCATTAATAAACATGCAATGTAAAATGTTCAGAGACTCGCAAATGTTGAGTTTGCTGTTCACAAGAAGCATTATCTGATATGATAATTCCATGACACTGAAGATTAAAAATTCTTCACTTGCTTGAGACAGATTACAAAAGTACGTTGAAAAGCCTTGTTCATCTCTCCACAGTAAGACAAACTATCTACAAATGGATGAAGTTCAGCATTGTAGCTATTCTTAAAGGGAAGAAAAAAAAACCTGATTGAGATTCTCTGGCGCACCTCAGAAACCCAATAATATCACTTGAAATGTTTTGTAAAGTGGAATGGTTCGAAATTCTTTCTGACCACTGTGCAAATCTGGTCCACACTTACAGAAAACATTTGGTGGAAGTTAAAGCTGCCGAAGATTGCTGTCCACTTAGCAATTAATAAATCTAACAATTATTGTGTGTTCAGTAAATATAAGTTAGCTGAAGATCATAGTAGTTGGATCAATAATGCAAAAAATCCACAGAAAAAGCACATACTTCCTTAACATCTGTAACTAACTCTTATAAGAAAACAACAGTGTTTTGTCAAGTTTTCTGCTCTTTGTCATTCTAAAAAAGAAAGTATAGATGCAAAAAAAAAGCCTCACATAAGGGAGGCAATATAGACGTAAACAGGAATTTGTTGAAATTAGAATGCGTTTTCAATAAAATCATGTTTTTAAAGAAAACAAATGATGAAAACAATATGTACAGTGCTGTACACAGGTAGCTTCTTCTGCTTCATTCCCTTTTAGCACACATCACATACACACACACACAGAGAGAGAGAGAGCTTTTTTTCCCCCTCGCGTTTTATTGATGAGTCTGTCCTGAGGTGCATCTTCATAATTGTGCATCAGAAAAGTATAGCTCTGTGATGGATATTTGTACATAATAAAACACAGATAAATAAGAGACAGCCATTTTTCAACCGTTTTATGCCATTAACATTATCTCCCTCAGCAACTGTCAGCTCCATAAAAACCTTCAGATATATTGTGTTTTAATGCCCCTTTATAAAGGCAACATAAAAACGCAATATCCGAGAGCCTGTCACTTAGATAAACAAAGCAGAATATTGATTTCCCCCTAAATTGAAGTGGAGAAAAAACAATAATGCTATATTTGTAGTAACATGGAATTACAAGTGGTAACCGTGTTAAATTCTACCTTGCCTTGTCAGTTTCACACCTCTCCGTAGTTATTCCTCCAGACTCATTTCTTAACTGAAAACTCTGCATCTCCTTATTGGATCAGGATGCAGCCTGAGATCCGCTCTCGCAGCTTATGCTACCCCTGCGTGACACCTATGGACCCTATTACCCAGAATGCATCGCCAGACCTGTGATTAACCTTGCCTGAGTGCGCATACAGTCGATAAAGCATAGGATAAATAGACTGGCTTTCACTCGCAGATCGAGCGCGCCGTAGGTCTGTCACTCTGTACGGCTGGAGTGAGACCGCATCCAAGCAATATCTTTAACACAATTCCTCAAGAAGGATGAAAAAAGCTTTAACAAGCTGGATACCTAGAGAGTTAGCGCTCCATGTCTTTTACAAATAGTCTTACAACGCATCAAATCGGCGCTCTGTGAGCACTCTGTGAGCACTCTGTGAAGTTTCCCACTCGCCTCTCCCTCGCTCCTGCTCTCTCCCTATATTAAATCGACCAATCAAAGCATGTCAGTCATGCAGTCTGCCCAGCGTCTGGCAGCTTGGCAGCTCCAATGCGAGAGTGCCTCATTCATTCTTATGACACGCTTCCGATATCTTAGTGTCTGACTCTCGCAAGGTCCATCAGACCGAACAAAATTGCAACCAGAAGCTATCTGATCCAGCTCTGGGTGGTTTATAAGTATTAGCAGCCTTGTCTGCCCCGTCCCTCGGAATCCTGAACTGTAATAGAGGAAAGGCGGAAAATATGAAAAAAAAAAAAAAAGGAATGAAAAAAAAAACACACAATGAAGTTTATTACCTTGACGCTAATCAAGTGCTAACAAATTCCATTATGGAAAAATTGCCTTGGCATTGACTTTTTGTGAGCAAATGGGCATCTACAAAAGGCACGAACAGAAAAAAAAAAAAATCTTGTTTGTTGGAGTGTATGCTAGATACAGGCCGAGGCACTCTAGATCGAAGTTTTGCTGTGAAGGTGTGTGCGTGTGTGTTTAGTAGTGAAACTCGAGGGTATATTGATATTGCCAGAAGGGCCCTGTTTGAAACTGTGAGAGGATTGCTTACTTGCACGTGAATATAACTAGAGGGGCTCCTATGGGTCCAAAGCCAATTTGATTTGATCAAAAATGGAGAGCTGCCCCTCATTGTGATGACTTCAATAGAAAGATGTGACTGAAAGTGGAGTTTCTACTGCCTTCTGGCCAATCAATCGGCACAAGGACTGCACTCTCATCAGGGAGTGAGTTAGTGGAGTGAGGTTAGTAGGTTCAAGTTTAATATTTGACCCGTTTAACAAGTGAAGTTTAAAGATAATTCACCAAAAAATGGAGATTCTGTCATCATTTACTCACCCTCATGTGCTTTTAAAATGAGATATGTATAGCGAAATGTACAAGCTGCTCTTTTCAATACAATGTAAGTGAATGTGACCACAGCTGCTAAGCAAGATTTCAGATTTTCTCTGATATTATTTCAGTAATCTAGTCATATTTGTCTTCTATTCACTGTTTAGAATGTGTGCATGAACTGGTGGATGTGTGCATGAATCAGTCTTTTTAACTAATCGGTCAAATAGGTCTGAAATTGTTCGCAATTCAGTTTGAGTAATTTGGTCAGTTTACTCATGCATAGCGCTGGATGAGGTGGATATTTGCATACAATCCATAGTTGGAAACAAAACGTGTAAATGTCTCCTATCGTTTGTCAAAGACGAAGCAGCTCTTCATTGCACATGCAGTGAATGACTCTGTGCCGAAGACTGCTGCATGGCCACAGGTCGGAAATTAACGGGGACTTGGGACAAAAATGCCCCAGCACAGTTGAAATAAATCCATTAAGGCTATTGCAAATAAAAAGAAAATTCAACTTTTTTGTTTTACTCATTTGTGAATTGTAACCAATGACACAAGATTTTGTTGAGCATATGAATGTAATGGCCAATCAGTTCGGTGTGCATGCTCGCTGACTGCATTCTGCACTCTCTTGAGTTCTCTCATCATAAGCAACAAAGTGCAGATGTACGTGCGATGTACGTGAGATGTTTATTTGTCATACAGTGTATAGGCAGCTTCATTGATTATAATAAGAGTTTCTGAGAGTGCTTAAACTGGTTAGACTTAAGTCAGGTCTTTGATAATATAAATATGCTTTACTCGTTTTCTGTACATACTTTATTTGTTCTAACAGTGTAAATGAAAACGTTATAATAAGCAACTTACAATGTTTTATTAAATTGTGATCATGTTAATATTACACTAGCACTAGACTACTTGGCCTTACTCTAGAGTTGGTTCACCCTCCACCTATAGTAAAGATGATTTATATCCATTTATATCCAAAGCTGGATTAAAAAGGAGTACCAAAATATGGGCAATATTGTGTTCTGTATAGTATGAAAGTGTGTAGTATGAAAGTAATCCAGAAATACTGTATTTGTCATATTGTCATTGTCAGGTCAGCCATTCACAACTCCTTTCCCGTGGCCTTACCAAATACACAATACAGAATCTCACTGGAAGTTGTAGGTCATTCAGATACTTTTCACCTACTGTTTTATATAAATACTGTGCATTTGGACATGCTATTCTGTTCACACACTATATAGTATTGAACCATGTCTATTTGGATGCAACACTCAAATATGGAGAACAAGTTATATGGATCAATTTTAAAAGGCATTTTAATTGTGTTTTTTGATAATTTTGGAGCTTGACAGCTCCTGGTCCCCATTTACTGTACACTGTATAGGGTAGAACGTAATAATCATAAATAATTCTCTCTCTTTTTGTCTCAAGGAAGATATGAAGTCATGCTTGTTTTGAAAGACATGCCACCATATTTTTAAGATTTTATGTTCTGAAGATCTAAAGTGAGACAGAAACCTATGCAATATGTGCGAGTAATTTATGCATTTTTAACAACATCTACAGGTGCATCTCAATAAATACGACGGTCAGGCAAAAGTTAATTTTATTCAGTTAATTCAACTCAAATTGTGGAAACTACTGAAGTAGTTTAAAGTTCTTGGTTTTAAGTGTGAGGATTTGCTCATTAACAAAAACCCACCCAATTCACATCTCACAAAATTAGGAATATGGTGACAGCCAACTCAGCTAATCGACTCAAAACACCTGCAAAGGTTTCCTGAGCCTTCAAGATGGTCTCTTAGTTTGGTTCACTAGGCTACACGATCATTGGGAAGACTGCTGATCTGACAGTTGTTTAGAATACAATTATTGACACCCTTCACAAGGAGGTTAAGCCACAGACATTCATTGCCAAAGAAGATGGCTGTTAACAGAGTGCTGTATCCAAGCATGTTAACAGAAAGTTTGGTGGAAGGAAAAAGTGTGGAAGAAAAAAAAAAAGCACAACCAACCGAGAGAACCGCAACCTTATGAAGATTGTCAAGCAAAATCGATTCAAGAATTTGACTGAACTTCACAAGGAATTGAACTACGGAGGCCTGGGTCAAGGCATCAAGAGCCACCACACACAGGTGTGTCAAGGAATTTGGCTACAGTTGTACAGTTATTCCTCTTGTTAAGCCACTCCTGAAACCACAGACAACGTCAGAGGAGTCTTACCTGAGCTAAGGAGAAGAACAACTGGACTGTTCCCCAGTGGTCCAAAGTTCTCTTTTCAGATGAGAGCAAGTTTGTCCAAATGTATTTCATTTGGAAACCAAGGTCCTAGATTCTGGAGGAAGGGTGGAGAAGCTCATAGCCCAGTTGCTTGAAGTCCAGTGTTAAGTTAACACAGTCTGTGATGATTTGGGGTGCAATGTCATCTGCTGGTGTTGGTCCAATTGTGTTTTTTGAAAACCAACGTCAACGCAGCCATCTACCAGGAAATATTAGAGCACTTCATACTTCCTTCTGCTGACAAGCTTTATGAAGATGCTGATTTAATTTTCCAGCAGGATTTGGCACCTGCACACACTGCCAAAAGCACCAAAAGTTGGTTAATGACCATGGTGTTGGTGTGCTTGACTGGCCAGCAAACTCACAGACCTGAACCCCATAGATAATCTATGGGGTATTGTCAAGAGAAAATGAGAAACAAGAGACCAAAAAAAAAAAGGAGAGCTGAAGGCCACTGTCAAAGAAACACCCACCTCCACACCACCTCAGCAGTGCCACAAACAGATCACCTCCATGCCACGCCGAATTGAGGCAGTAATTAAAGCAAAAGGACCCCCTACCAAGTATTGAGTTTTATTTAAGTTTCTTTTACCAGTGGTTAAGTTTGAAAAGTGGCATTTTGTTTTTCTGCTACGTATAACATACAGTTTTCTGCCTTGTTGTCTAATGAGAGACCTGTCCCAAGAAAGGCTGGCTGCACTTACTAAAAGTAATAATTAAGTGCCAATTAAACCCCACTGCCCATGAGCAAAAGCAAGCAAGGTCAGTGTTTGTCAGACACCACCACAAAAGAAAAAGACACCACTTTCCTCGTATTGTTCTGTTTATTTGGTCTAAGTAAGTTTTTTTTTTTGACAAAAGATCAGTTGATAGGAAAAAAAATCATTTTTGCACTTTTTTTCTTGCTAAACCAGAACACCCCCCGCCCTAACCAAATAAGTGCTTAAAGTATTGTGTCAACACATTTGATTTTTTTCTTCTTCTTCTTCTTCTTCTGCCTTCATGTTGTTTTGAAAGAATTCTATTTTTAACACATTAGTCAAACAAGGCCTGCAAACGTGCTTCCACTCCATCTAAGTAAAACACATCTGTGACATAATGACGGCTGACAGAGTGTGTGATGCTTTCTTTGCCTCTCATTAGCATGCAGCAACAGCAGCCAGACATTACCTGTTGATGGCAGAGCAGAGGTGCATGCTGATGGACAGATGGATGGGGCGGCTGATGAATTCCTGGCAGGTGCTTTGTCAGAGGAGAAGCAATTTAAGCCTCAAGGGAGAGGAGCCATTTGGAGTTTACACTGGAGCTCTAATGTAGAAAACAGTCAAATCCTTCCTCTTCCTTTCATAATTAAACCACCGCACAGCGGAGTTTCCTAACAAAGGGCCGGACATGAGCCGTAGCGTGTTAGCCATCAGGATTCCTCTTACCTGACGCCGAGCGTCAGGCTGACTGTGATATAGAAAAATGTCCGCCGAGGGGTCAATCTTCCTTTCATAGGTTGTGACTGATAGATCCAATACCTTTGGAATCAGATAAAACTTTGACGAATGGCTTGGCAGTCGGCTGGTGGGAATCATTTTGCCCTATGCCCGTGTTGGCCTGTCCCTCTCCCATCACGGACCCCGCTGTCTTTGATCAATGGTTCCCACCTGCCGCTTCATAGGGCAGCATGCTGTCACATGATTAAAAGAGCTGGAGGATATTGCTTTCTCTCCGTTTGCTCGGCGAGAGAGAAAACTTCATAAAACTAAGGCGACAGCACTTTCTCTGCTCAGCCCTCTCATTCTTCCCTGTCTGCCACTTGGGTGATCTGGATTGATTTGAGAGCTTTGGCTGATTGGAGAACAGAGGAGTGCGGATGAGCCGGGAGAATGAGAAACATCTGTTTCAGCATGTATCTCCCTGAAAGGGAACCGTGCTGACGACGACGGCGCCCGTCATAAAGAAACTAAATATGCATTCTATGGGAAGCCAGTTTGGGTTTCATTTTGAAGCGAACCAGGAGACTTTTTATCATGTGCATGACCTCATCAGATGACACGGGACGTAACACAATAACCACAAATCAGGCAGATAAGCTAAAACATCATGCGCACAGCCCCGACGCTTAGAACCCCGAGACATTAAACTAAAATAATTTGGGAATTGCCAAACGGCAGCCGTGATTGACGAGGGAGATGGAGGACTGGGTGTCCCCGCACGGATGCCGACCATCCGAGGCCTCCGAAGTGTTCTGTGTGCTCACCGTCACTCGTCACCCCCCATCCTGGGGACTCTCCACATAAGCCCCATAAATCAGCTCTATCGCTCCCCTCATCCGGTGATAAATCGACCTGGCGATTAGTGTGATGTATTGTGCAAAATGTAAATAATAACAAGTGCTGCTAATTGGCGCACTACCTGGCAACAAATCAGTAATGCTGGATACTGTATGTACCCGAATGCCGTTCTGCATCCCACTCATTACGGAAAGGTGCCATCTCATCCCCCCCACACCAGCGCTCTCTCCTCCCTAACTGTTCTGTGCCATTCTTGAGTTTATTTGTCCTTGGGGACTTCTCTCACAGCTATTTTTTGAGTTAGGTCAGGTTTAAGACCTGAAAGCTTACACTTTTTCGGTCTCGCTTTACATTTGCATAATGTGCCGGAAAATGGGTGATTTCAATATTTGGACTATTGCTCACAACTGCAGATGTAAAGATGTCTCACCTTAGCAAGCAAACACACCCATGAGAAAACTCTACATTTCAGATGCAGACATCATAATTGAATGCTTTGTTTGTATTTGGTACTGGAACATGCGCAGCAGAAATCAGGAATTTGGCACAGCAACAACCAATTGTGCAACCGTATACAGTAAATGTAGACTTGCATGCTGTCAGACTGGATGTGGTTTTTAGGGGCCATGCAGTTCTTCAACAAGCCTCCTCCTGATGTAGTGGACACTCAAACCAAACAGACAGCATTCAGGAATGATCGACACAACAGCTCGTCCGCCATTACCTGGTCCTCTTATCCTACCCATCAGCGCCCTACGTGAGGGTTCCAGATGCCCATGCCTCTGATTTACACTCGGTGGAGAGTGAGAGGAAACACCATTTGACAGAAGCAAGGAGAGAGTGTGTAATTAGCACAGGATGTATGGAAGCAGTTAAGACCTGGAAATATCATTGATCAGGACGAGCTATTGACAGAAACACATAGAAGCAGCTGACAGAAACATAGCCGGTCGTTTCTCACTCAGGCTCCCTTTGGAAAGGTGCTGCTCTTGATGGCATTCTAACATTTTCTCAAGTGTAAGACACTGCTCCATTTTGCCAGCCTGTGGAACCTGCTGCACTTTGTGTGTTCATTGTACAAACCCGATTCCAAAAAAATTGGGACACTGTACAAATTGTGAATAAAAACAGAATGCAATGATGTGGAAGTTTCAAATTTCAATATTTTATTCAGAATACAACATAGATGGCATATCAAATGTTTAAACTGAGAAAATGTATAATTTTAAGGGAAAAATAAGTTGATTTTAAATTTCATGGCATCAACACATCTCAAAAAAGTTGGGACAAGGCCATGTTTACCACTGTGTGGCATCCCCTCTTTTTATAACAGTCTGCAAACGTCTGGGGACTGAGGAGACAAGTTGCTCAAGTTTAGGAATAGGAATGTTGTCCCATTCTTGTCTAATACAGGCTTCTAGTTGCTCAACGGTCTTAGGTCTTTGTCGCATCTTCCTCTTTATGATGCACCAAATGTTTATTATGGGTGAAAGATCTGGACTGCAGGCTGGCCATTCAGTACCCGGACCTTCTTCTACGCAGCTATGATGTTGTAATTGATGCAGTATGTGGTCTGTCATTGTCATGTTGGAAAATGCAAGGTATTCCCTGAAAGAGACGACGTCTGGATAGGAGCATATGTTGTTCTAGAACTTGGATATACCTTTCAGCATTGATGGTGCCTTTCCAGATGTGTAAGCTGCCCATGCCACACGCACTCATGCAACCCCATACCATCAGAGATGCAGGCTTCTGAACTGAGCGCTGATAACAACTTGGGTTGTCCTTGTCCTCTTTAGTCCGGATGACATGGTGTCCCAGTTTTCCAAAAAGAACTTCAAATTTTGGATTCGTCTGACCACAGAACAGTTTTACACTTTGCCACAGTCCATTTTAAATGAGCCTTGGCCCAGAGGAAACGCCTGCGCTTCTGGATCATGTTTAGATATGGCTCTTTTTTGACATATAGAGTTTAGCCGGCAACGGCGAATGGCACGATGGATTGTGTTCACACAATATTTTCTGGAAGTATTCCTGAGCCCATGTTGTGATTTCCATTACAGTAGCATTCCTGTATGTGATGCAGTGCCGTCTAAGGGCCCGAAGATCACGGGCATCCAGTATGGTTTTCTTGACCCTTACGCACAGAGATTGTTACAGATTCTCTGAATCTTTGGATGATATTATGCACTGTGATGATGATAACTTCAAACTCTTTGCAAATTTTCTCCGAGAAACTCCTTTCTGATATTGCTCCAATATTTTTCGCCGCAGCATTGGGGGAATTGGTGATCTTCTGCCCATCTTGACTTCTGAGAGACACTGCCACTCTGAGAGGCTCTTTTTATACCCAATCATGTTGCCAATTGACCTAATAAGTTGCAAATTGGTCCTCCAGTTGTTCCTTATATGTACATTTAACTTTTCCGGCCTCTTATTGCTACCTGTCCCAACTGTTTTGGAATGTGTAGCTCTCATGAAATCCAAAATGAGCCAATATTTGGCATGACATTTCAAAATGTCTCACTTTCAACATTTGATATGTTATCTATATTCTATTGTGAATAAAATATAAGTTTATGAGACTTGTAAATTATTCCATTCCTTTTTTACTCACAATTTGTACAGTGTCCCAACTTTTTTGGAATTGGGTTTGTATAACAAATTGCAAAAACAAATGTGCAAAAAATTGTACCACAGGGGTACAACAGCTTGTCACTGGGGCAGTACCATCAAAGATACATTTTTATTCCTCATGCCCAATGCATATTCATACCTTAAAGGCCTGTTGACACCAAAGACCATAACTATAAGATATAGTTCTAAAAATTGTTCTCAATATTAAAGAATAGTAGACACCACACCACAGCTATTACAATAAAGGCACAAAGAAATGTTATTGTTATAATCACTTTCAGAACGATTTTTTTTCAGCTGATGAACGATAAAAACATTGACACCCAATCAGAATCAATCCTGCTATAACGAGCTAGAGAATGTAAAGTGGCAGACGAATGTGAGCTTAGAATAAACGGATGTTATATTTCACTGGCGTGGACGTTAATATAGTTATTTAGTTATTATTCTTGGTGTGAACTTTGAGGGCTTTTTTAACAAACATAGTGCAAGTAGTCACATTTGTTTGACAATCGACAACGTCAAGTGTGACTACTAGGGCTTTCGATTGTTAAAAAAATCAATCAAATTATTAGCATATATTGATAATTGCTGAGAAAGCTCCAAAATTATAGAAGTGTCAATACAAAACATCACATGATGACAGCAGATTGAATAGAATAGGGTTTTCCCCCCATATTGTTGAATTCACCTTTTTCAATGCGGAAATTAAACTATTTCCTGTGAATTTGTGAGACTTCTGACTCATTAGCTGCTATCGATTAATACTAGAATAGTAGAATAACAAAGTACAGTAAACTGTAAAAGTATCTGTGCTATAAACAACTGTTTTTGATTATGATAAATTTAAATATTATAACAAATACCAGTTTGCAACAGCATAATCAGACTGTTTTTGTAGAGCTAAAATAACTGCAAGCCGCTGACAGCCATGCTTTTTTAAGTTTATGCACATAAATGTTCTTATGTTAAAAATAAAGTGGATATAAGTCCATCACTGGTCTACAGTCCACAGAAATCCATTCAATCTGTCTAGTGTACAGTTCTCATGATTAAACAGGATGTGCAATATGTGGCGTACTCTCAAAATCGTTAAGGTGGAACTTCAAGCTTGAATTGCTCTGATAACAGGAAACTTCATTAGTGGGTGCATGATTAATTGCGTTAATTTTTTTATCGAGTTATTTCCTTATAATTAATTGCTTCAAATTAACATGTTAAACTGACAGCTCTAATGAATACATTATACTGCTCTTATGGATTTTTTGCTTTACACAGAGTGGCATTGGATATTCTCTTACATTACACCTGTCACAATCCTACAGACTGAACAGTCTCATCATTCTCCTTTTACTCTGTCTATTTTCTCTCACCTGGTCTTATACAATCCTGTGGCATGTAAAATCTGCTTTACTTTTACAAAGCCCTGCTAACATGCTGGCGATGTGCTGTGACCACTGTATGCAAAGCGTGGTATTAGTCACAGGCTGGCTGGCCATGACAGGCCTGCAGTGTGAGGGAGATTAATGCCGGCCAGGGCCACTTTATTATCCGTAGACTCCTCTTTCTTGCTCTCTGACTCTGTCTCGCCATTGCACCTTGCCATTAATTGTCTGTGCCCTCCCTCATCCCCTCCCACCCGCTCTAGAGTGATGGCAAAAGCACCTGTCCCTAGCTTTGACAATCCTCACCATGCCACACTCACCTAGTACGGACACACTCACACACACCATGCCCTACTGCCATCGGCTGCAGAGAAAATAACATTTGTGGTCAATCTCTTCTCTAAGGCACTGCATGCCATGAGACATACAGGAAGTAAATGCAGCTGTCCTCATTTTCTCTGTACTAGATGTGGTCTCTGGCCCCATTTTATACCGCATGGTGGAATCAAACAACTTCCAGAGTTTTTTTAACGCCCTTGTGTGAAGAGAACAGTATTATTATTTAATGACTTATTTAATGAGAAGTAAGAGCTAAACAATAAACATACAACTATATTTTTATTGTGCTTAGAAAAGTCAGATAATAAAATCATATATATATAATTTAAATTAGTTATTTATTTAGTCATTAGCAGACGCTTTTATCCAAAGCGACTTACAAAAGAGGGACAAAAGCAACTCAAGGTGTAGTATTAAAAAAACTAAAAACAGATCCAAAACTAAAAGCTAAAATTTTATAAATACTACTTATACACATTTTTAAAAAAATAAAGAAATTAAATCAAAATGACAAATGCATACAACAAAACTCCAAAACTTAACATTTAAATGAAAAAAATAAAAAATAAAGCTAAAAACAATTCAAAATAAAGAACAAAAGGTATAGGAGTATAAAAGATTATAACATAACACTAAATAAAAATAAATGAAATAAATGTATATTAAAAAATAAATAAATAAATAATAAAATAGCATAACCTAAGCCAAACACCAAAAAAACAACTACATTTGTATGTACGTTGTACAACACACCACCATATATATATATATTCATTTCCATTTAGTTTGGTGAAGTATTAAGATAACTCAAATTAAATAAAACTAAAACTTAACAAAACACCTATACAGACATAATAAATTCAGACATAATTTAACAAACATTAAAATAAATAACAAATACAAATAATACAAATCAAACGACAGTAGTTTATCAATAATCCTAAAAAATAACACTGAGGCAAACACACATGCTAAAATAACAACAACTTACTTACACATAGAAAGAAATGGTTATAAAAACTGAAACAGAGGTGAAACAAGAATTAGGAAAGAGGAGAAATAAAAAGCGACACTTATCCTTTGCCGGTGCCCCTGCCCGGTGGAGTCGCACTGTAGAGTCGATGGTCTTTACACTCTTCGTTCTTCACACGAGGAGGCTGTCACGCGACGGCTGCTGCGGTAAATTACACTTTTTTATACCCGTCTAACAAAATACGAAATTAATTCAGCTGGACACACTTTCCATATTTTCTCCACAACAAATAGCCAAGCAAGCGCAGACACTGACAAGACAAGCGATACAGAACCAGACCAAACGCGATATCAGCACATCTCCACACAAACAAAACAAGCATTTCCTAGCAACGACAACTGCACTAAAACACTGAGACAAGAAATAAATACAACTTACAAGCTGATTTTAACTTCTGCTGATTGACTGCTTCTCTCAAAGAGTATTTCTTTACAGTGTTTTCTGCTGGCGCTTGAACACACTTTCCTTATTTTTTCCACAACAAATGGTCAAGCAAGTGCAGACACTGAAAAAATACCCGATCAGGAACGGAGACTAAACGCGATATCAGCACGTTCTCCACACAGTTTTACCTGCTATAACTGAAATATATATATATATATATCTAGATATATTTTAATATATATATGATATTTCTTAAGGGGATAGTTCATCTTCAGGAACACGCAATAAGATTATGTTTGATAAAATCCGAGCGTTTGACCAGGCATAGACATCGTTCACGTTCATCATAAAACGGCGTGAAGGGCGTCGAAGGACCGACACGGAAGAAAGACATTGTTGAATTTAGCTGTTAGATTTGTTTTCTTTGGCTCAAAAAAGTATCAGCGCATTACAATTAAGGTTGAAACCCTGATGTCAAATGGACTATTTTAACAATGTCCTTACTACGTTTCTGGGCTTGAACGTGTTAATTATGTTTGCGTCTATGCAGCAAGAAAACTAAAAAAAAAAACCCCAGGTGGGGGGTCAAAAATAAATAAAAATCAAACCATAATAATAAAATCAAAATACAAAAACAATAAAAAAATAAGATAACCAAAAATAAAATAAAATAAAAGAAAATTATTCATGCCACATTAGAATATTAGGTTTATTTTAATAATTCAATAAATGAGCTCTCTTTTATTATTATTATTATTAGTAGTAGTAGTAGTAGTAGTAGTATTATATCAAGTCACTTGTATTACTCTTTTTTTACTTTATGTATCACAAAAAAAATAATTTCAATACAGATATTAAATACTGTATGCAAGTATTTTTATATATGTGAATTAATGTTTTAAACAAATTAATAGATAGCGGGGAAAAATGCATGATGTCATTGATCCAGCATGTGCATTTACAGCTAGTACTATAGGTGCAGCATTTAAACATGAGTTTTTTGCTGAAGTCAGCTGGACACAGACTCGGCACAGATATCAAACTTTTACAACAGTGAGCATTACCTCCACCCTGAGCAGCATGTGTATTCCATCCAGAGATGAAGAGATGGGTGGTTCTGTCAAGCATATGCCCCTGTTTATTTCCATAGGGCATTTAGCAGAACACACCTCTCTATGGGAATCTATCACGGACTGCAAAACGAGTCCTCCAAGAGGTCCTTCTACGAGTTTATATCAACTTCCCAGCTGACAGCGCACCGCCATTAACAATTAATTATCCGAGACAGGCACTAACAGGCTGGGTATACACAAGCCCTCTGGGAGAGAGAGACAACCCAGATGTCACAACGGACCGCCATGTATAATCCAGCGCCTCACTATATTCACTCACCCACTCCCAGAGGACACCCACAAAATGCCAACCAAAACACTTGTGCGTGTAAGGTTTGATCCAAAAGGCAGAGTCCACTTTAAGAGTGAGAGTTTATGAAAATGAGAGAGAGAGAGAAGAGAGAGAAGAAGAGAGGAGAGAGAGAGAGAGTGAGAGAGAGAGAGAGAGAGAAAGAGAGAGGGAGAGGAGAGGAGAGGAGAGGAGAGAGAGAGAGAGAGAGAGAGAGAGAGAGAGAGAAAGGGAGGGTTTGGGAGTATAAAGATCAGGCAGTGTAACATCCTTCAAAAGCTGACATTAAGTATTCAGATGCTACAAAAAAGCAAAGTGTTGGCAATTAAAATAATCAATCTTCCTGGCGACGGTGTACCCAACATCTGTTCAATAAGTCCCCCGCTCTTAGTCTACCGGGAACAGAGAGGGTAAAAGGGAGGAGAGAAGGTCCACTTTTAGCTGTCCTTCAGTGATGAAAACCCCTCCACCTCTAACACACACACTCGCGGGATGGCCGGTCCGTGCGGACCTGATGTCAGATGGTTCTGCTGTGTTGTTTCCTTTGTTATAAATAACAACAGGCCACCTGGACTTCCTCGGCGCACCGGTTTACCGACAATCCGATATAGGAGGGGAGACGGGAGGGGGGCACTAATGATCCCGCAGGCTATGGGCCTCACCGGTGCCCCACCCTCCACCCCGCTCCCTCTCTCTCCTCATCCCGGGCTAATGGGACGGAGGGGATTCAGGGTAGGAGTGATGAATGACAGAGACGGATGGCTCGGGACAAAGCATGTGCTGACAAGCAGTGAATACGGGGCAACGTTGCAGAAAGGTCAACGCCAGGGAGAGAGAGGAAAAGGGAAAAAGTGAGCCTTGCGTGACTTTCAAAGTTTTCTCTATCGGCTCTCGTTCAGGGGAAAAAAAAACGTGTGTCTGTTTGTGTGTGTGCAAGGGTCTGTTTGGGCACAGGATGAAAGTGGGACAGAACCCTTGAAGTCTGTCTGCTGACCTGGTCCACTTTAACCCGCATGTTGAGATTGACTTTACATTCATTTTGTTTGGGATTTCAGAGAGTCCAATGCCATATGTGCAAAATACAAATGGAATAATAATTCTGAAATAATTCATTTTTACTTTAATTTCCATTTAAATTAACATCAAATTATATTAGAATAAAATTCTTAAAAATATAAAAATATATAAATCGATAGATCGATAGATGGATGGATGGATAGATAGATATCTGCTCAATAAAGATCCGAAAAAAATAAAGCATAAAATGGTTTCAACAAATAAGGAGAGCAACTGTTTTCTACATTGATAATAAGAAGAAATATTTATTGAGTGCCAAATCAGCATATTAGAATGTTTTCTGAAGAATCATGTGACACTGAAGACTGGAGTAATGGCTGCTGACAATTTAGCTTTGCCATCACATGAATAAATTACATTTTAAAATATATTAAAAGAGCAAACACTTATTGTAGGCTGTTATATTTCACTTTGTTTATTTATCTATGTATTTACTATATGTATGTATCAAATGAATGCCGCCTTTGTGAGCATAAGAGACAGAAACATAAAAAATATATATATATTTTCAACAGTCGTGTATATGATATTATGTATCAACCTCATTTGTTAATGTTAAGTAGATTAAAAATACCCAAACAGACCATTGTGGGTAATATACAAGCAGGCTTGGGTCAAAACACATACTAAATCAATAGGCAAGCATTGTGGGATTCATTATTTTTTCTGCATATTGCACTCACTGTGGATTGATACATTCACATGGGTAATGCTTGGCCTCAAAACAAACCCCTGGCACAATAGCTCTGATCTACTTTTGAACCAGTGCCAGAGGCCTATTTTTTGGTGTGCGTGTATGAGCATGTTCTGATAGTTCCAGGTTAAAGGAGGCACATTTAGAGAAAGAGAGAGAGAGAAGCTCCCTCAGCTGCAGTGCCCACAAAACGAGGATCGGTGACTGCTGCTGCTCAAAGCACAAAGAAAGCGTTCAATTATGATGTGTGTGCATCTGCTGGAACATCTAGGCATGAACGTCTAGCTGCTGTCCCACAGGATCAAACCTGGCAGATCAGCCCAGAGCCAGGCGTAGGTAGCCAGAGCTGATTTAGCCGCTTGTGTGTTGTGTACATAGGTGTGCCGTGTTCGTGCACGATACACGCTCACATCACACCAGGGACGCTTGTACGCTGCCACGCTCTCTTCCACTGCCAGTGACCCCCATGCACAGCTCCCCATGGCTCCCCTTTTCAGCATGCTGTTTCTAATCCAAAACAAATGATCTCAGGAAAGAACAGGGCGACGTGGAGGGGGGAGGGAGGGTTGAAGGGAAGAGACAAATAAAGAAAAAAAAAAACGAGAGCATTATCACCTTGGCCAAGCATCAGGAGCTTAAAAA
The DNA here is from genome assembly GCA_018155175.1 of Sinocyclocheilus anophthalmus. Classification (NCBI taxonomy): domain Eukaryota; kingdom Metazoa; phylum Chordata; class Actinopteri; order Cypriniformes; family Cyprinidae; genus Sinocyclocheilus; species Sinocyclocheilus anophthalmus. Next base: position 180,513 of record JADLZN010003806.1, read on the forward strand.
AAGAGAGAGAGGAAGAAAAGAAGGTCTATGGGCAAATTCATCTTCTCCCCTGCTACAATCAATCTCTGGCCAAAAGAAATACACAATAACTAGGCAGGAAGAGGCCAAGATTTATGGGCCTGAGACATCTCCACTGACCAGCAACCACCTCACCCCATTCTGCTCCTCTCGCTCTCTCTCTCTTTCACTCCTCATCCTTTCCTCTCCTCTCCTTCCCTCCATCTGCCCCCCAACACTTACAATGATGTACTGTCTCCGCCGACTGTTTTACAAGTACATTAGCTTTATTTAATGAGATCAGCAAGTCATTTAACAGATGCATATGGAGCACAAGGCGAGAGACGCCCACTTACTCAAGCGCTCTTTTATGTTGTAAAGTACATTTTGGATCAGATGTTCTGATGCATGAAAATGTGAACGTGACCCTTCTGTGAAGGGTTGAGGAGAAAAGAGGATGTTTTGTATTTGAATGTGTTGGAGGAAGGAGATTTATGGTATGTTTGGCCCGATATGTGCTCAGCAGAGCCCCTCACATGAAGGACGTGTAACTCACTGCTCTGAAAGCACGACATGTTAGAAGGGATCAGGTTTGAACATGAATGTGGGGTCTTCTTAGGGGCCTTTACCATTCGGCATGCATCAGAAATTGCAAGAAATATTCCTAGTTGTGTTTTGTGATTGTCTACAGTAGTATAGATTCATGTTTTTTTTTTTTAATTGATGACACTATATCAGCAAATTAAGACCAACTCCTTTGTCAGGTACTCTTTGTTGCATATGCTCTGTGATTTCCATTAAAATATCAATTGATTATGTGAAATTAAATTATAACTTTAATTAAATCCTCCTGACACAGACAGGGGCTGATAATTATGCCATTTAAATAAATGAAAATGACACAGAATTACATGACTTTACATAAGATTAATTAGGATTTTTCTAGTTTCTAGTATATGTGTCATTCACATACTCTGTCTTTGTACGCCGGTAAAATGTAACGACAAAGTTGTATTTGTCATAGGGCTGTCAATTTAAAGTAGCGTGATTAACTATGAACAATATCATTTGTTAAAAGTGAACACAATTAATCAGGCCGCATGATCCATACATAAATTCCATAATAAGGAAGTAATACTTTCATGTTTTTGCGAGGCAAACTACGTTTGAAGAGATCAGGGAGCACGAGAATGAGTATGTTTGACAACTGGACAGAGCATAACTAAATGTAACAGAAAGCAAGTATCTCAAGATGCTTTTAACTGGACAAACCAACTTAAAACTTTGTATTTTCTGAAATGAATTTGATTAATCAGCATTTTTGAAATCGATTAACAGCCATTAATTTTTCACCACACACTAATTAATGAATTTCACCTATTTATGAGCATACTGTATATTACAGTTCAAAAGTTTGGAGTTGTTCAGATTTTAATTTTTTTTTAAAGACGTTGCATGCTCACCAAGGCATAATTTAAAAATACATAAAAATGCAGTAAAATCAGTAATATTGTGAAATATTATTATCATTTAAAATTACTATTTTGAATTTTAATATATTTTAAAATGTAATTTATTCTGTTGATGGCAAAGCTGAATTTTCAGCAGCCATTACTCCAGTCTTCAGTGTCACATGATCCTTCAGAAATCATCCTAATATGCTTATTTGCTGCTCAAGAGACATTTCGTACTATTATCAATGTTGAAATCAGTTACATAATATGTTTGCGTAAACAGAGATGTTTTTTTATGGATTCTGTGATGAATAGAAAGTTTAAAAGAATGGCATTTGTTTGAAAAAGAAAACCTTATGTAACATTACAAATGTCTTTACTGTCACTTTTGATGCTTTTTTTATGTTTAAAAAAAAATACTGATCCCAAACTTTTCAACCGTAGTGTAAATTTAAATAATAGTGTTTAGATCTTTGTTATATATAATTTAAAAAAGCAACATAAACTGCAGTGGCAATAATCTGCATTTTAGTAGAAAAAAACATCCTGTAATGTCACATTCAAAACATTCTCTTTCAAAATTAACATCCATCTCCAATGATGACTTGGTCAGCTATCCTAATGATTTTTTATCAGTATCTGATTCTGAAATTTCCCTGCTGCTTTCTTTACAGCTGATACTATATGGAGCCCTTTAAATAGCTATTGAGTCATCTTGACAGCAAATAAAAACATACAGTGCAGTAATACAAACAACAGGATAAGCCAAAGCCCTCATTGGCTACGTCTGTGTGAGTAAGTGTGTATATTTCCTAAAGCCCCAGAGATCAGGAGAGAACAGCTCCTACACACAGAGGTAAAAATTCATTTCTTGAGAGCTATATATCAAGCGGTATTTGTTTAATGAGTGCTCCTGTGGAAAGATGTATAGAACATGTCAGGCGTCCACTTTCAGTGTGTTCTGGGATACAGATAACATCACAGAATGTGACCGCTCACTCTGTCTCAACGCCCCATCCGCTTTATCTCCCTCTTCCCCGGTCCATTATAAATGAGAGGCTATGGGAGAACAAGGAACACAAATAATGGAGGAGGGGAAAAAAGCCTCACCAGCACTCCGCAACCACCAAAACAAACAAACAAAAGAATCATCAGCGCCGGACCAGGATGGACGTTTCGTTAAAGCACTTCAATGGTGCCACCGCAATGTGCTGCAAGACATGTCGTGACATGTCAACTCTGTGAAAAATGAGCCGTGTTTGTGGTCATCCTTTATCGGTTGAGTCTCTTGGACTCGTGTTGTGGTGAACCTGCTGTTTGGCATGTTTAACTAACCTGTGGTCTCCTCTGGCAGGTCTTTCTTTGCTCCTTTTAAGTTATGGAAATGAGATGCAAGAGGCGGACGTGGGGGTAATTAATTGTAACTTGAAGGATAATGTTGGCCTGTCAGGGACGTCTGCGCATTGTGTAACATTTTTTAAGGGGAATGTGCTCAAACTGGGAGGATCTGCTGGCTTTCTGTCTTAATTGCAGAGCGGCCGGAATGTTAAAACACTTCCTGCTTTTCTCCTCTACTGCCTCCTTTCTTTCCTGTCATAGTATTTATTGTGTTTGTAAACATTCATAAACAGGAATTATCAGTGGGCAAAGTATTGACTGGGATACATCAGCACAAGTGTGTAAAACACACTTTTACTTTTTTGGTAAGTAAACAAATACGATGCTTTAAATTAGTGCTGTCAAACGATTAATCACGAATCACAAAAGTTTTTGTTTACATAATATACGTGTGTGTACTGTGTATATTTATTATGTATATATAAATACACACACACGCGAGTATATATTTTGAAAATATTTACGTGTATTTAAATGTATATATTTATATAATTTAATATTATATTTAAGTTATTTAATATCAAACATCAACAATTCTTTAAATATAGACGCTGATGTGTGTGTAATTATATATCCATATAACTAGACAGCAGTACACACAAATATATTATTCACAAACTTTATGTTGGTGCGATTAATCGTGATTCATCAGTTTGACAGCACTACTGTAAATATGTGTATGTTTCATGCTCCCAATCTATCATAGGTTTAAGATTTTTTGTGTGTTTCCCACATTTAAGCATTTTTGGACACTACATTTTTTTATTTATTTCACATACACACACCTTAACTAGAGATATATAGATCATATATATATATATAAAACACTAATTATTACATCTAATAAAATAGAAAAAAATATAGAATAAATATATTGATCATAACATTGGGCAAATTACACCCCCCCCTCAGTGGAACTTGGTACCGCAAGCTACAAAATATTTGATATTTTTTCATGTTTCTCTTTTGGCGCATTACAAATATGTGGGAAAAAGTCGTGGGGGAAAGGGGGAAAAAATGTTTTTTAAAGGAATTTATAGCCTAATTTAAGAAAAATCGGAATAACTTTTGAGGTATTTTTATTTATTTATTTATTTAACATCATTGATTTTAACATGCCTTACTATTGCTTTCCTGTAGCTCAAACAGTATCAATTCCAAGGTCATTGGTTCAATTTACAGGGAAAGCAAATACCTTGAATGCAATGTTAGTTGCTTTGGATAAAAACACAAGTCTACTGAATGCACAAATGTAAGAGAAAAAAATGCTGTTTTAATTATAGTTATTTCAACATTAGTTTGTGTTAAGTCATTAATTAAAAAACAAACTCTGATTGATTAATCTTCACTTAATTAATCGTCAGTTTTGAAACTGCTAAAATTTCTCTCTTAATATTTATTATTTAGTATCTGCTTCCTCTATAACATGTAATTACGCTTTCTGCCACTGCTCATAGCACTTTGATAATCAATAAATGCCACAATTCAAATCTGCAAAAACCTTTGTTGAAAGTCGGATCTTGTTTTACTTTCATTTAAAAGTGATAAGATATCTCTCAGAGAAAGTTTACTAATAAACTAAAAAGTGTGCAGGTTAATTCACTACAATCCATGACAGTTCTCAAATATCATTGTTTAAGCAAATAACTCAAACAAACGTTTGGCCAGGCTAGTTTCACAGACACTATGCGCTTCTCCTTTAATTTCTGCAGTAATGCTGCACACTACTACAAAAACTATAAATATTGTGCATTGATGTAGCATGATCTATATGATGGGAAGTCAAGTCTACTCATAATACTCCAACTACACTTAATAAGCTTAGCTGAGTCTGAAAGAAAACAGAATAATGACGCTGGTGTTGATGGAAGCTGCCTCGTGGGAGACCAGATCACGAACCCCCTCTGTGACACATCATGCCAAGAACATGTTCGCACCAGCGACACCTCGTCCCCCTAAACCAGGGTGTGAAAATCCATCTGGATATGTAAATAAAGGAGGTGTACGAGCGAGGACATGACAGTGCCACCGCACCTGTACAGTGCTGTACACGGGAGCTTAAAAGCTTATTCAAGTCTCTGGTCCAACTCAATCTCCTCAAATCAACTGCAGAGCTCTCAAAAGGCTCCCTCTGCTGACACACGACATGTTTGTGACCCGAGGAGGGGAGAGAGGGGTAAATGAAAAGAAAAAAATTTAAACTGGGAAAAAATGGGGGGGGAGGATCCATGACAACCCTCAAAAAAGGCGGGAAAAGATTTTCAGCAGCACTGCAAGTGGCCCTTGAGCCTTGAGACTGGCTTTGGAGAGTTGAGCAATGGTTTCAACAGTGGAAACGCCTAGGAGTGGGAATCTACTACAGGAGATTATGGCTATTATTTGTCTTAATTTACACTTGGCTCTTAAATGTTGGGCCCTGTACTCCCTGCAGGATAAAGACGTCCCCTGTAGGTTGGACCTCCTACATGTGCGATGGGTTTTTATTGACTGTGAGAGAGAGTTGATCCGTGTGGGCCGTGGAAGGGAGGGGTAGCCCCTGGGTCTCGCCGATCCAAACGGATGTCACACAGCAAGAGAAGACTCTAATAACGGCTCTCTCGGGACCCTTCTGGGCCTGGTGGACCAACCCATGTGCACACACATACATAGGCCGCCTCATATTCTCGCTCTAATGTCTCCCTGCCTGCTAGCCATAAACAGTCACTGTCCTAACCTTCTGAAAAGCCCCCAAAATACCTTGGTTCTCTCACGGAAATGTCTAGCTGTGACAGATTCCAGCGGCTCTACGTAGACCAACCTTAGCTTAATTAAAATAATGTAGCTTCTTCATCCTATTATCCTCAAGACTTTCTCTCCTCCTGTTTTGTTCTTCTTTCACAAGAGCTCAATTGTCCACCAGGATCCTAAGTGACTCAACAGGGTCCAAAACACCATTGCTCTGAGACATTAGACTCAAACGTACACCTCTCAGCGTGAGGCCTGGCACCCAGAAGGTGACGTTTAGACCATCTGTCAGTCAAGCCGCCAAGTCTCTCTCTCTCTCGCATCTCTGTGTCTTCATGGACGAGCTGAACGACCTCTCCTTCCTGTCAGAGTGCCAGGGCTCATTGAGTCATCTTCACCCTGCGCCATGTCAACGGGGCCCTTTTGTTCCACGTCTCTCTTTTGACTTGGGCTAATGCAAACAAGTGGAAGTGCACAGTGACGTGACGCAAGGTGATGGAGGAGAGAAGAGCCATGGCTACGGCCAGCACGGGGGTTGAGCAGAGTTAGAGGTGTTGTAGGATGAGTTGTCTTGTAAACAGGGCACCTGTGGGCACATTTAGGGAAATATAACAGGATTAGGACGAGGATAAACCTGAAAAAAAAGAGGAAGAAGCAAGAATTGTGGCTGATGGGATCATGTGGGGCCACTGGATCAAAGTTTATTTTCTTTCTTTTACTAGCCAACCTTGACGATGCACAAGAAGGACAGAAATGTATTACCCCTTTTAATACTTTGTATATTTTACTAATAAACACCTCAAAACAAATGCCTCTCCAACGGTTGGGTAAAATATTGATTTTCTAATTAATCTGTAGATGATAGCAAGAAGACATGTTTTTATATTGAGCAGTAATATAGCGCATACTGTGCACTGATTCATGAATGACTCTTATGAGGTGATCATTTTAATGAATCATTCAAATTCAGTTACTGCTGAGTTAGTTACTGTTTGAATCTTTAAATTAATTAACTCACTGAATTCATGAGAGTGATTACTGAATCAGCATCAGGTCACATTATTTTCAGTGATGGAATATTTTAATGAAAAACATTAGATAGATTAATACATAACAGAGCACATAATTCAGCTAAACATTTTACAATGCTTTGATTTATACATATGCATACTATACGCTATTTTACTTGAAATAAATGCCTCTCTGAGGGCAGAGTTACAATGTAGATTTTCCAATTAATCACAATCTTTAAATAATAGCAAGGAAACACATCATCCTTTGAGCTGTACTGCAGTGCATACAGTGCAACCAGTGAAGTATGATTCATGAATAAATGAATCTGATCATTACGAGTTGATTATTTTAGATAATTAGAGTTACTGTACTTAAACTTTAAATGAATTAACTTATTAAATCTATGGGTGATTATTGAATCAATATCAAGTCACATTACATTCAGTGATGGAATTTTTAATAAACAGTTTTGATTTATACAATGTATGTAAGTAAATAAATATCCTGAAAATTTCACGGTAAAAACTGCCAGATGGTTGCCAGAAATTAACTGTAAAAAAATACTGTGAAAATGTTTCAAGTACTACACGAGATGACATATTGGTGTCTGTATGTTTTACAACTTATAACCATTTTATTTCATTAAGTCATATAATGTTAATACACCAATCTACTTGAACTAAAATGTACTGATCACCACCGTAATAATGCAGGTGGTACAATGAAAGGCCACTTATGATGACCTGATCCATCATGTGGCTTGTCCATAAAACATGGACAATACTCGTATGTAGATGGACTGCACACAGGGTCATACACACAAACACAAAACAACATCAGGGTAACACACATTACACTAAAATAATGCCATGAACATTTAGAATCATCACAATGTAGTCGGGATTCCTCCCAGCAATCGAAATCCTTGCTTTAAACCAATAAAACCCTTCATGCACCACTCTTCAAATCCAAACAGTGCCATCATGTCCTCCTCATAGGCTGTGAAACAGAACAGGGACATGTTAAAATTCACATTAAACACTGCAGAAACCGAGAGCAGCTCATATCTCAGCTCTTTTACGATTGTCATATAATGACAGTCACACCCGACTAGTGTCGTGGAAGTACAGGAGCACAGGACCGGCCCCTGTGGCCATATAAATCTCAGTGGGAAACGAACAGTGGCACGGTTCTACCGGCATTACTTACACATGTCATAGCTGTCCACACATGGCCCACATGTCATACCCTGACAAGAAAGGGGGAGGGGATAGAGGACTCCAGAACGTTCTACAGCAACTCCACATTTACCATATCACACGACTGCAAATATCTCTTGAACGCTGAGTCTCTGGGGCACAATTATTTGTAAGGGAATACAGTTCAGACTTGCTCTGTTCCCTTTGGATTTTATGATAACACAGCCATAAATGTGCTCCAGATAGCGCAGCACACAGTAAGGTAAAGTCCTTATACAGCAAAAGAGTCGTGTTTTGAAAATAGCCTCAAAGAACAGCATTACATTTATTTTATAGCATTTTCATTAAATTTAATGGTTCGTGAAAAAATGAAGTATGATCATTGGGCCGTTTATGGCTGGCTAAAATCCAGACTCACAGCGGAGGGTCACGGAAAGGTCAAAGGGTCGCGTTTTCTACAGAATGACAATAATCAGTATGATCTGACAAATTGATTTTGCATCCTGCTCAGCAGCGAAATGTGCATTAGCGAGCCCGCTAGCTTTTGTGCTGTGAGTAAATGGACAATAAAGCATAAAACAACACGCAATAGCTCTTCGGCATAATTAGCCGCTACCGTACGAGCATTCGAGAGGTGCTGTAGTGGAGGTGGCAGGCAGCACTTAACACCGGGGCTGTGAGGGTGTTATGTCGCATTTGCTTCCCTTACCGTTCCCTCGTTACAGCACCACGGCCAGCAGTGGGCAGCCGCTGCGGTCGGCGTGCCAGCAGTCACACATCAGCGCGTTATCTCATCTCATCTAACACAGAGAGATGATGGCCGTCATCTCAGTAACTAACCCCCCACCCCCACCAACACACATCTGCACGGGCGAGCGCTGCCTAGTAACAACAGTGAGCCGGGACCAGGCTCGTTTCAACAGCCGGGCCTGGCTAATAGATTTCCTTCTGTATTTATACCCAACATCACTCTTGCTCCCCGGGCCCTCAGCACAGGTAGCTGTTTTATATGAAATGAACAATCTTTATAGACGTGCCCGAGCCATAACAAGGCTGATTTTTAGCACCGGCCCCAGTGTACAAGTCCTGCGGAATTGTCAGGCTTCGCACTCGACAAATCAAGCCTAACTTATGATGTTTTCTGTGTAATTTTTATTCCCGTTTGACTGGCCAACTACCCGATGGTAATAGAATGTTGGGAAAAGGCCAGTGTTTGCGCTCTGGGTGATTGATCGACGGCCACCTCACTTTTCATTTATATCTCTCTCGCCCCTTCCATTGCGAATCGGTTAAGTTTAGGAAAAATGAATCCGAAAAAAGCACGGCGGAAGAGAAATGGCCAAAGATTACAGCGAGGCACAATTGTAGATCTAAGCCGGGCTCTGGTGTCGGGGTGCGTGGATTGTTTGCGAGCATTAAGTTATCTAAATGAAAATCAATACTATGTGTGCCAGTGTTTTACAACGGAGAAGTGCCCTGAGTCCATGCGGAGGGGTGGGGAGGAAAAGGGGAGGATGAACTGAGGAAAAGAGGAAGGAAGCCCTTGGGTCCTGTGGGTTTTGGACTGGAGTCAAGGCCTAATTGGCCTCCTGACCATATAACACACATATATGTCTTCTGATTATGTTTCTGTGGTATTGATCTAAATGTATATTCACACCATTCTGTTCATGTATACTCTTAAAGTATTATTTCACCTAAAAATGAAAATTCAAGATGTAGATGTGTTTCTTGCTTCATTATAACAGGTTTGAATAAATTTTGCATTACATCACTTGCTCACAAATGGATCAGATGAAGAAACAATCTACATCTTGGATGGTCTGAGTGTGAGTAAATGTTTAGCTTTTTTTTTGTTTGGATAAACAATTTATTTAAAAATAAAGGTTCCAAATAAGGGATTTTTCTCCATTTAGTGGACTTCAGTGGGACCCAATGGATTGAAGGTCCACATTGCAGTTTTAATTTCGTTTCAAAGGGCTCTACACGATCTCAGACAAGAAATAAAGGTATTATGTAGAGAAACAACTGGTCATTTTCTAAAAAGATAAAAATAAAAAAAATCATAAACTTTTTAAACAAATGTTTGTCTTGCACTAGCTTGACTTCACGCATTACGTAGTGACGTTAGAAAGGTCTTGCATGACGTAGGCGAAAGTACCGACCCAGTGTTTACAAAGTAAATGTGCAAAGAAAGTCAAATGCTCTTTCACAAAATAAGGTAAAACAATGATGTCTGAAGTTGGAGGAGAAAATGAGATGGATTTGTTCGCCCTACCCTACCTTTTTTACACAAAGTACTCAGACAAAGAACAAAACGTGTGTAATGTGTGAAGTCGCGAATATGCATCACAGAGCTAGTGCAAGACGAGCATTTGTTGTTAAAAAGTATAGAATTTTTTTTTAATTTTTTTTTTTTTAAAAATGACAGACCATTTCACTACATAAACCTTTATTTCCCAGATGGATTGTGTAGAGCCCACTGAAGTCCACTATATAGAGAAAAATCCTGGAATTTTCCTCAAAAATGTCTGAGGTTACGTATGTAACCCTGGTTCCTCGAGGGAACGAGACGCTGTGTCGAAAATGCTAGGGGAATGCCTTCTGCGACCCACGCTCTGAATCACATGTGAAATCAGTCCAATAGCTGAACGGAACGTCACGGGCGGGTGACGTCATGACCAGGAAGCTATAAAAGCACATGCGGCGGAGCCAGCGTCAGCTTCTAGGAATGAAGCAAGCGCTGGCAGGGACGCTGGAAGTATGGCACCGAGACACAGCGTCTCTTTCCTCGAGGAACCAGGGTTACATACGTAACCTGAGACGTTCCTCTTCAGGAACTCGAGCTGCGTTGAAAACGCTAGGGGAACGAGAATGCCCACGCCGCCAGACTTCCAAGTCTCTGCCTAGTGTGGAAGACTGCACAGCTAGAGCGAGAGAACAGAAGAGCCTGGAGTAGCTTGCATGTCTAGACCGTAAAACCTAACAAAGGTAAGGGGCGTGGACCAACCCGCAGCGTTGCAGATGTCCTGCATAGGCACACCTGCTAAAAAAGCCTTAGAGGCTGCCACACTTCGAGTCGAGTGAGCCTTGACCCCTAACAGTGAGGGGAGATCAGAGGACTCATAACAGATGGAGATGGCATCCACTATCCACCGACTGAGGGTCTGTTTAGTTGCTGGAAGACCTCTCTTAGGGGGACCGTAGCACACAAGCAACTGTACATTTGTATGCTCGCACTGGACACATACAATTAAGCTTCTGCTGGTCTGGTTCCCCGAAGGGAGGAGGACTGAAGGCCTGAAGTACGATGGGCTGCTGTGCTGATGAGGGGACTTTAGGGACATACCCCACACGAGGGTACAGAAATGCTTTGGCCAAACCGGGCGCAACGTCAAGATAGGAAGGGGCCACAGAAAGGGCCTGTAAATCCCCATCTCTCTTAAGAGAAGATATCGGCAGAAGAAAGGTATTCTTTATAGTAAGGTAGTGATCAGAGATCTCCTCAATAGGCTCGAACGGAGGCTTACAGAGAGCTTCAAGCACCACTGCTAGGTCCCACGTGGGGACACGTGATCGTACAGGAGGCCTCAGCCTCAGCGCACAACGGAGGAAACGTGTAACCAGGGGGTGTCTCCAATGGCCGCCACGTAAACCTTCAGGGTGGAGTGGGTTAACCTTGTGGATAAACAGGCTTGCAGGAACTCCAGAACTGTACCAAATGTGTAGTTAGCTGGGTTGAGCTGGCGGTCTCTACACCAGGAAGTGAAAAGTTTCCACTTCAACGTGTACAGTTTCCTCGTGGAGGGAGCTCTGGATTGGAGGATGGTCTCAACAACCTCAGTTGAGAGACCAGAAGCTACTAGTTGTGCCCCCTCAGGGGCCACACCCATAACTTCCACAGCTCCGGACGGGGGTGATAAATCGTGCCTTCCGCCTGTGAGATGAGGTCCCTCCTGACGGAAATCTCCCACGGAGAGCCGTCGAGAAGGGAAATCAGGTCCGAGAACCATACTCGGCCCGGCCAGAACGGGGCTACTAACAGTAGACGGACTCCGTCCCGGCGCACTCTCTCCAGAACTCCTGGGAGCAGAGCGATCGGGGGAAAGGCGTACAGACGAAGCCTCGGCCACGTCTGTACCATGGCATCCAGCCCCAGTGGAGCTGGATGAATCAGAGAGAACCAGAGGGGACAGTGCGATGTCTTCTGAGTCGCAAACAAGTCCACCTGAGCCTGGCCAAAAATACTCCATATCTGCTTCACCACCTCGGGGTGAAGCATTCATTCCCCGGGCCTCAGCCCCTGCCTCGACAGGATGTCTGCTTCCATATTGAGATACCCAGGAATGTGCACTGCTCTCAGCGAGAGGAGTCTGTCCTGGGACCACACAAGGATCTGGTGTGCTAACTTGTACAAGCAGCGCGAATGCAGACCTCCCTGGTGGTTGATGTAAGCGACCACCGCTGTGTTGTCGGTGCGGACCAACACATGGCGACCTCTCAGATATGGGAGAAAGTGTTTCAGTGCCTGAAACACGGCCAGCATCTCTAGACAATTGATATGCCACATTAGATGGCGACCACTCCACAGACCACGAGCAGGGTGGCCACTCATGACCGCACCCCAACCGGTAAGGGACGCATCTGTCATTAGCCTCACGAGGCGGCAAAGAGCTCCCATCACCGGGCCCTGAGCCAAGAACCAAGGTTTCCTCCACATGTCTAAGGCACGTAGGCATCTCCGCGTGACTTTGAAAATGTGAAGCGGGTTTCCCCTCGGGGAGAACCCCCTGGTCTTGAGCCACCACTGTAGGGGCCTCATGTACAGCAGGCCAAGAGTAATCACGTTGGACGCAGCTGCCATCAGACCCAGCAGTCTTTGAAACTGCCTGACAGTGAGTGACTGGCCTTCTCTCACTCCTCTCACAGCTGTGAGAATCGCTTCGATACGAGCAGGATACAGACGTGCCTGCATCGAGGTTGAGTCCCACACCACGCTTAAATAAGTGTTTCTCTGTAATGGAGAAAGCACACTCTTCTTGGCGTTTAGTCTTAACCCCAGCTCTCGAGGTCGACCCGCTACCTGCTCTGAACGAGCTAAAATCAACCAATCGTCGATGTAGTTGAGCATGCGGATGCCCTGGAGTCGCAACAGAGCCAGGGCAGCATCCACACACTTCGTGAAAGTACGGGGGGAAAGTGCAAGGTCGAAAGGAAGAACCCGATATTGGTAAGCTTTGCCCCCAAAAGCGAACCTCAGGAACTTCCTGTGATGGGGATGGATAGAGATGTGGAAGTATGCTTCTTTTAGATCGATCGTGACAAACCAGCCCTCGGACCTGATCTGAGACACGACTTGTTTGAGTGTGAGCATTCTGAACTTCAGTCGCATGACTGAGCAGTTCAATAGGCGCAGATCTAAAATGGGACTCAACCCCCCATCCTTCTTCGGAAAAATGAAGTAACGGCTGTAGAACCCGGAGTCTATCTCGTGCGGAGGGACCACCTCGATGACCTCCTTTCTTTACGAGAGTACTACTTTTTGTTCTAATACCAGAGCCTGCTCGGGACCCACTAGTGTGGGGATGACCCCGTTGAAATGAGGCGGACGAGAACTGAACTGGATTCCGTAGCCTCTTTTTACAGTACGCAGGACCCATTGAGATACGTTTGGCAGTAGCTTCCACGCTGCTAATAATCTACTAAGGGAATCAGTCTCTCGACTGATCTCTGGTGTGCCCAGAACGGCTAGTTCTGGGGACCTCTGTAGAGGCCGCGAGCCTCTCAGTGCTGCTATGTGTTCCGGGGCGGTAAACTGACAGAATATGGGGTTTGCAGCACAATCTCCCGAGGGCAACTGGGGGATACGGGCACGTGTAAATGCCTGTGTAACCTCTCTGCCCCGAAGGCCTGCTCCTCGCTAGCTTAACACTGCGAATAGTCAGGACTTTTTGGTCGAGTACCTCTAACCCTGAGGACGGTCCGCAGATCCCGGCTTAGTCTTGGTCTCCTCGCCCACCCCCCCCCCCCCCCCCCCCGCCCCCCCCCCCCCCCCCCCGCCCCCCCCCCCCCCCCCCCCCCCCCCCCCCCCCCCACCCCCCCCCCCCCCCCCCCCCCCCCCCCTCCCCCCCCCCACCCCCCCCCCCCCCCCCCCTCTCCCCCCCCCCCCCCCCCCCCCCACCCAAATCCCCCCCCCCCCCCCCCCCCCCCCCCCCCCCCCTCATCCATCTCTTTAAGCAGGTCGGCCTGGTACGCCTGTAACACAGACATCGTGTGCAGACACGCACCAGCCTGACCCGCTGCCGCGTACCCCTTGCCCACCAGCGCTGATGTTGTACGCAGCGGCTTGGAGGGCAGTGCCGGAGCCTTTAAAGATGATGCCATGCCTGGGGACAGATAGCTAGCTAGCGTCTGTTCGACCTGGGGCATCGCCTTATAGCCACGCTCAGATAGGCCTGCAACATTTCCATAATAATCTGAGGCAGGGATGAATAGGCGGGCTGAAACGGCTTGGCCCACGACCTCGACACCTTGGTGTGAAGGTCGGGGAAAAATGGCAGTCCTGCATAGCGATTGGCTTCGCGCGCAGGAAGCGTTCATCAAACCTGCTTCGCTGCGGCTCGGCCTGCTTCTCGGCTGGCCAATCGATTTTTAATTTGGCCATGGCACGAGTAAGCACCTCCACTAGCTCCTCATATTGGGGTGATTGAGGGGGCGAAACCTCTTCGACGTCCTCCACGTCAACCTCCTCGGAGGAAGACAGGTGGAGCGACGAGCCGTCACCCCGGGAGGAAGTAGCCGCAGAACGGGCTTCCGAACCCAGAGAACTGGTACTGGATCTGGTTGGAGAGGAAGGAGAGAGGGACTCGCCCGTCTCCATTCCCTCCACCAGATCCAACTGCGAACCCCACGAATGCAGCCGCCGCTCCGCCTCGACGGAAGCGGGGCCAGCACCGCGAGGAATGCTGGCGAAGACTCCCTCCTCAAAGAGAGCCCTCCGGGAGCGAAGCATACGCAGTTGGAGACGCTCGCAATGTGGGCAAGCCCACCTGTCCCCCCATAGCCCCAACCCGCCGCCCGCCCCCTCAAGAGCCGACTCTCTCTGCGTGCCCTCGCTCTCAGCAAACCAGCACAGTCTGTGTGTAGCCCACTCATTATGTAACTTGGGCAGGGAGGAACACACAGCCTATAACGTGGCGTGCACTCACCCTTTGCATTCTTTGTCTAGCGTGAGCCTTAGACAAAGCCTTTTTCTCACAATAGACAGACAACAATAAATATGACTGACACACACAGAGCGCTTCGCCGAATGTCAGAAAGCTGACGCTGGCTCCGCCGCATGTGTTTTTATAGCTTCCTGGTCTGACGTCACCCGCCCGTGACATTCCGTTTAGCTATTGGACTGATTTCACATGTGATTCAGAGTGTGGGTCGCAGAAGGCGTTCCCCTAGCGTTTTCGACACAGCTCGAGTTCCTGAAGAGGAACCTTAATTTATTTTCGACTGAATTAAGAAAGACAAACATAAACATCTTGGATGACATGGTAAATTATGAGGACATTTTATATTCTGGAAGTGAACAAATCCTTTAAATTTTTTTTGTCTTAGTAAATATTTTAAAATGTTTTCTGGAATTGAAAGGTTCCATAGCTATTAATGGTTCTTCGTAGAACCACGGATGCCAATAAAGAACCTATGTGTGAGAAGTCTATGTGTGTGATTGTAAGGGGACACTGAGTGGCCCCAGGATAAATCTCTCTCTGATCACAACACAACTGTTTCTCACCTGTCAGCAAGCACAGGATCATTCTATCTCTGGCAATTATGCAGATCTGTCCAAAGAAGTCTGATGAAGTCATAACCGTGCTGGCTATACACCATGCCTGTTACTGAGCCAGAGACATCCATTAGCAGACGTTTCCGCAATGCTGCAGCTATGTTGCAGAAATGTCAACAGCTGCCGGGCAGAAGCAAGGCCGTGTTAAAGGGTGAGAATAAGTGTGCAGAGCGGAAACCATCTCCAAATTGCAGATTACAGTACAGTTTGGTGTGCAATACATCGGATTATAATACTAGACTGGTTGTATTACTGAAAAACAGGAGGCCTGGGTCTGTGTTTGTTGTGGAAACACTCTTTGGTCACATATATAGTCATTTTCTTGAGCTTATAATGGAATGATAAGGGCAGACACTTGCCACAAGACATGCCATCATATATAATAAAGACAGTCATTAACCACACACATATTTTCCATGTAATTCATATCATTGTGGGTGGGAGATCTCACCCCGTTTCCACTTGCAGGTGGCAGATCTGTGAGGCTTTAAATAGGTCCCCTGCTCTCGGAAGTGGATCGTACCATCCATTCGTTAATGATTATTATCCTGCTGCCTTTATGACACCCTCAATGATTTTTTAATGTCAATGTTCAGAGAAGCTACCAATAACTGGATTAATATCTGAGGTAATCTAGATTTGCTGGTCCTGTGCATTTTGATTATATGCCAGGGGCCTCTCATTGGAAAACAGCTAATATGCTCAGGCACTTGCCTCTCAGTTATATGAGCTGCATTAACCCTTAGCTGTCCATACTCACCAAGTTTAACCCTTTTCCACATGCAAAGAAATGTCACCACCCTTACAAACAAGTGCTTCATACAGTATATACCATAGCTCTGAACTGAACTAGAACACCATGGAACTCATATGTAAATGCCATTGACAATCAAAAAAACAATTAAAAAAAGATTATTATTATTATTTATTGCTAATATTTTGTGAAGTACATTGGATTGAAAATGCAAATACACTCTTAAAAATAAAGGTTACAAAAGAGGGTTTTCACAGTAATGCCATAGAAGAACCATTTTTAGTTCCACAAAGAACCATTTAGTCAAAGGTTCTTTAAAGAACCTTCTCTTTCTTACCTTTTTTTTAATCTGAAGAACCTTCTTTCTCCACAGAGAACCTTTTGTCAAACAGAAAGGTTCTTCAGATGTTAAAGGTTCTTTATGGAACCATTTAGACAAAAAGGTTCTTCTATGGCATCGTGAAGCACCTTTATTTTTAAGAGTGTACCCTGGTATTTATATATAAGGCTTAGGTAGCAAAACAATCTTTAATCTTTTTTTGTATTATTGTTTTTATTTGAACATTTATATTTATGCACATTAAAGTGCTATATTCGCTATAATAGTGTCCTTAAATGTCTGACATTTTAAATTATTTTTAAGCCTCTGACATCTGAAGGGGGGGGGGGGGGGGGTGGGGGGGGGGGGGGGGGTTGCTGTTATGGAATCAAGCAGAGCGGTAAAAGGACTGAAGAAACTGAGAGAGGAAAGAACTGTGTATTAGGCAGTCAGCCCATGATGTAGCCTTATTCTCCCAGTTTGCTGTTTTAAAAAAGAGGAAATGTTTCCATTGCAGATGCACTCAGGCAGAGGACAGGAGCTCAGGCCATGCTAATAAATCAGCCCCTGAGCCTCTGGTGGCAACTGATCACTTGGGAATACTGAAGAGGAAGAGAGATCATGGACGTGAGGCCTAAGAGAGAAATTATATTCTCTTAAATAGCCCTGTACCACTGGACACACATAGAAACACACACACCAAACACAGGGAAGCAAATATGTGTAACATATCACTGATATCTCCACCTCTACGCCCTCACATTTTCCCAGACAAATTAAAGGAACCCTCGACAGCTACCACTGGAAAAACAATGTCTGATTTTCCAAACGTGTGAATGGCCTATTATTTGGCACACAGAGAGGCTATTTGGGAAAGGGCCTAAGGACACGAGTGTGAGTCAGAGAGAGAAATAACCTAAAAAATGGACTCCATCCTCAGTCAACGCAATGACTATCTGCCCTGGGGAAAATATCCTATTAAAAACCCCAA
This sequence comes from Sinocyclocheilus anophthalmus, assembly GCA_018155175.1. Taxonomy (NCBI): domain Eukaryota; kingdom Metazoa; phylum Chordata; class Actinopteri; order Cypriniformes; family Cyprinidae; genus Sinocyclocheilus; species Sinocyclocheilus anophthalmus. The sequence continues at coordinate 198,200 of JADLZN010003806.1, forward strand.
ATATAAAAGAGCACAAATGAAATTATATTCAAGAGAAAAATGGTCATTGCTTAATTTGTCCGCTTTTCTTTTGTACTCGAAGACATATTTTCCTGGAGCTAAACACAAACAATAATTTAAATATAAATACAGATTTTCAAACTGTTTAGTTTAGATCTAGCTTATAAAAGTTTTGTTTCTACAGTTGCAAATACTGGTATATATCTATACTGGTATGTATCTATACACAAAGTGCTTTACAGAAAGAAAGAAAAAAATATACCTTAATAAACAGAATACTACAATGAAGCATAAAATTCAAAAACTCAAAACAAATCAAGACTATAATTTCATAAATAAATGAATAAATTATTTGTTGATAAATTGTTAAAAATAATAAAAAGTGTGTGTGTTGTGTGTGTGTGTGTGTGTGATATGGTTTGTTAGGATAGGACAATATTTGGCTGAGATACAACTGTTTGAAAATCTGGAATCTGAGGGTGCAAAAAATTCAAAATATTGAGAAAATTTCCTTTAAAGTTGTCCAAATGAAGGTCTTAGCAATGTATATTACTAATCAAAAAATACGTTTTGATATATTTACGGTAGATAATGTACAAAATATCTTCATGGAGCATGATCTTTCTTAATATCCTAATGATTTTTGGCATAAAAGAAAAATCGATAATTTTGACCCATACAATGTACTTTTGGCTATTGCCAAAAATATATACTTGTGCTACTTATAACTGGTTTTGTGGTCCAGGGTCACAAATAATGAGTGAACAATTACAGAACATCCCATCTGTTATATGTGATAATCCGTACAAAAAAAAAACTGGACCTATTTTATCACATGGACACTTAACATCACTTCTTGTAAGAAAATGAGGACGAGTTTTAACGTGGAGCTCATGTGGGTCTAGTCCACAAAATAAATAATCTGGATCATAAATATACAGTTGCCTACAAAGTTCCTTATGAAAAAAACAAATATCACACATGATTGTCACTACAGCTGTAAGACCCTGTGCTAAACATCTTATCGGCTGACATGCTGAATATGCTTTATTTTGAATACATTGTAAAGCTTAGCGTTTACTGTCATTCGTCATCAGCTAGTTACTTCCTCAAACGCGGTCTCATTGCATCACTTTGTTTTAGTCAGCTGGTGTGTTTCAGCTTTATTCAATCAGGTCCATTCATTGTGTACAAATCTATTTCTCAAAACTCACTTCTGTTGTGCACAAGGTCTATTTCTATTTCTCTTCCCTTTCTCTTCATCTCGCGTGCCATTGCTGCGTTTCATCTTAAGTGAGTTTATTCAAGTGTAGTCAATGTTTTTTCCCCCTGAAAGAGTAGCAGAGGCGAGAGGGGGAGGAAGAGGGACAGGAACAGCAGTTTCTATGGCCACACAACCAGTCTAGCTCTGGTAGCCCAGAGGACACGTTCAGTAATCCCACCAATGATGTCTGCCGCCCCACTGAAGGCGAGCAGCCCCACAAATACCCACAGACCCCCACCATCCATTTTTATTGTATTCAGGCTGCAGTGCTGTATTTCCTGGCTCCTCTTAGCACCACACACACAGGGCACTCCAAAACAAAAATCCATACTATCGATCGGCCAGTGTCACCACAATTATTCTTTTGAAACAGCCATTGAAAACAAATTACATCTGCACTGCGTTTTCATCCGATTGCTCTGGGTGAGCAATGCTCACTCCCCTTTTCCCCTTTTCCCCCCACCCCAACAAACACCCGCCTCTCCCTCACACTCTTCCGCCCACAGCGCCGTGTGGCTAACGATGGTGCCGGAGTGCGTCCGGAGGGGGGTTCGCGCCGCATGACGGCGGTTAAGGAGAAAGCTACTTAAGAAAAACAAAAGCCTAAATTAGCGACACACCAGAGAGGAGACCCGTGCAACTGAACTACAGTATAACATTAATATTATTTCCCCCTTTGAGGAGGGGGGGGGGGGGGGGCAGTGATTAGGAAACGGTCTACTCTGTGTGTATAGGGTGAGTTTCGATGTACGTCTGTGTGACTAGGTACTACGGCAGTAATTACCTGGCTGGTTTCCTCTTTCTCCTATTAGAAAATATATCAGGGCATGGTGTATCAAACAGCCTGGGAGCCCTAATGGAATTATCCCTGTGCACCGATTCCTCTTATGCTTTTTGTTTCCTTTGTATAATAGAGAATCAAGTACACTTAAAGAGAGGGAGAACGAGTATCTGTGTGATTGTGCGCAAATGCATTTAATCAGGCCTGTTTGTTAAATCTAACACTAATACATGATTTAATTAGTTTTTTTGAATATATCATGTCAATTAAAAATCTCAGTTTACATTCAGTCCAAACTGAAGGTGCATCTGTAATTTGTACAGATCTGGGTGTGTAAACGATTATGGTTTGGTATAAAGCACTTTCTTTTAATTTGTCTATGTGGAATGAATTATGAACGAAACACACCACATATTGCAAACTAATTTTCTGTGCTTCTCAATTACACTAAAGTGTAAAAATATAGTTAGAGATATAATTATGGGTATTAAACAGGCATGATTTAGCTAACACCAGTTATTTCAAATTATTCAAGAGTGGCACACTCACAGAGACGTGTATATAATAGGCATTATTATATGAAACTGACTAGTTGAACATGAGTTTCACTAATTTTTGGTGTCATTATGTTCAAGTGAGGATGGTGTATGATTGAAAGATTAACTTTTGTTGTTCTTACATTATTGCTAGAACATTTAGGGCTCTTGATTTTGTGTGTGCAATAACTCAAAATATTAAATCACATTAGTGTTGCTTGTAAGGTGATAATACAGTAAGGCAAAATTCAGTACAATGCTTATTGACAACCTGTGATATAATGCAGTCGCTCAGTTGTTGACTTTAGTTTGGTGGTCAGTAAGTTTTTTTTTTTTTAAGAATTATCTTATGCTGAACAAAGGCTGCATTTATTTGAGCTTGAATACAGTAATACAATTATTTAAAGTGTATTTAAAGTTACTTTTAAGTAAATGTGTTCTATTACAATATATTTTAGAAAGTAATTTATTCCTTTGAATGAATAAAAGAATGAATGAATGATTTGCTGCTCAAGAAATCTTTCTTATTACTGTGAATGTTGAAAACACCTGCTTAATATTTTTTTGTGGAAAATATGTTGTTGTTTTTTTTCAGGATAATTTGATCAACCGAAAGTTCAAAAGAACAGCATTTAAAATAGAAAACTGAACCTAAATATTACTGTAATACCGGGACCTAAATATTCTGATTATTTATTTCAGATACATTGCAATTGTTCTCTATTAATGCTTTTAATAAATTGATGTGCCGTGAGTAAATGTATTACCTGCATGACTTGGGAGCCCTCAGGAACTTTGTAGTGATATCTCATACTAAACCTTTTCAATGATTTTATTTAACAAAAATTATTCTTGCTTTTCCTTTTCTCTTTTTCCCACTAAATCCACACCTATAGCTTTGTGTTTTAAACTCTCATTTTAAACAAATAACACATTTGCACACTTTACACTCAAACCCTGACAACATCCAAACCATCCATGGACTACCGAAATGTGTCAATGAGGTTGAGCTCTCCCTCGAAACCTAAAACCACTGATCAGCTCTTAAAAACACCAACACATGGTACAGTTAATGAAACAAGCCCTTCAGAGGAGCTGTCAGTCCTGGACATGCTCATCTGCGGTCCAGCTCAGCGCTGCAAACACAAACATACAGGACTGAAACTAATGGCTATGTGCCATGCTGTAGAATTAATTCTGCCTTGCCCCGGCCAGACTCAGCATTTGAGTGTTGGAGGTTGGAGGCAGAATCCCTTTGTTAAGCTTTGACCACACAAGTCACAGCATCGGCCCTCCCGCAGCAAGGGAAACGCCAACTTTGGAGTATTAAGAAAACCAATAGCCTTGTTGACATGAACATGGGAGCCTAACCCCCGCAGTCTCCTCATATGAGGCATTGATTTTTCTGTCTGGGCGCAGTGCTAAAGCCATTCATTCTCTATGGGCAGCAAGACTCGCCGGGCCCGGCCGAATTTTCCACCTCCGCCCTTCTTACCTAAGGGCTAGAGGTTGAGATTTAAGCTCATATACACACACATATGCTCACACACACACACACACACACGTGCAAGACATGATTGGTGCTGGGCTTGTTTCACATGGACGAGAGGTGAGGGATGGTCTAACATCTCAGAGTCTTTGAAATAGCTTGACCTCTCTGACCACAGGGGTCAAGGGTTCTTTATTCCCACCACAGAAGACTCTGTGGGTTTCACTTTAGCCAAAATTGGTTGCGCTTACTTAGCAAAATAAATTCAATAATTCCCTTAAATGCTTTATCATCCATCTAGGAGCTTACTCTGTTTCTCCATCACTCGCTTTCTCATTTTCTGTCCTTTCTTTTAGATTTAAAGAAATACGACTGGTTTAGTACAAGCTGAGCTTTATTTACAGTATTCATAGCAAAATTCTGATTAGGAAAAAAAAAATCTGGGTTACTTACATTGCAAAGGAATTCGGCCATCTGTAAAAGTCAAATTAATTACTCAATAATAATATAGACACAAGATGTAAACAATATTTTCTGTGTGAAGTTTGTAGTATCCAATTTTATGCCTTTGTCGCAATGTCAATGCATCACCATAAGCACTAAAACCACTGTAAAAATGCTGATTTAATGCATTTTACAGTTCAGATAGTACACAAGTTTTAACATAACAATTAATGAAAGTGCTTTAATAAAATTAAAAGCTTCACATTTCTTCTTTTAAATTCTCCAAAAAAATGGTCCCATTTACTTAAACTGTAAGTGCCTCACCATAACCTACAGAATATTATGTATTTATTTAAGAGGGACGAGTCAAAATTTAAAGCATTTGTGGCATAAATTACAACAAACATTAAGTACGCAGCCCAGGATATCCAGATGCTGTTTGATATACATTGAAGGTAGTTCTGTCACCTAGAGCTGTCTAAAAAATTATAGTCTTGCTATGTATTATAATGCATGTACTCACCCTACCTCACACTTTAACTGCACAAAAGTATTAAGTATTTCAGCTGACTAGTGAAAGGGATCCAGCTTAAAACACAGCAACAAGATCAGAGCAAACTAGTAAAACATGCACAACGCTTGCAGTTTTTCTAAAGCGCCGAGCAGGGAAGGCTGTTGAATTCAATTGCGAGAATTGTTAACATTCGTCTTCGCTATGCAAGGCCAAACCCTCTTGTTTTAATAACAGGGCTGAAGTAGTTAATATCTCTCAATAAATAATGCATGGATCGGCTGTAACAGCCTCCCTCGGTTTCCCTCACCAGCCCAAACAACGCACGGCATATGGTGGAGCCGGGTTCGCTGGCATTAAAAGGATTTGGAGTGAGAAGCGCACACCAAGGCCTTAGGCCACCTATTTGAATACTAAGCTCCGTTCAATCACATCAAATGCTTCCAATTCATTTATTCAAATAAAAGGCCCATAAACTCACACTTATAAGGCCTGAAAATATTGCTTGTCTCTCCCTTTTCTCCGGCACACGTTCCAATTTCGATGGAGTTCTGCAAACAGCCACTTGTTCAGTAGAGAGACGGAGAAGATGGGCAGCATTATCAACACAGCCGCGGAGCTTTGTATTCTAGATTTTGCTGTGAATACATTTAGTTTGATTGCATCAGGAGCCTCTGACTAGAGCTTAATGTATTCGTTTTTCTTATTAGGTTTGAAAATGAGAGGTGAAAACTGGCATGAGGGACTTGAGAGTGAACAGACAGAATTTATATAAACAGCACAATCATTCATTCAAGGCTTGATTAACCAAGCTCACAAAGAGAATTTAAGGAAATGTGTATAATTATTTGGACTGTCATCCACAAGCGATTGTAATTGACAAGATTTGTATGAGATATGATGCAATAAGAGAATATATTAAAAAGAATACCTCAATAAATAAATAAATAAATCCCAGCTTGATTACCGGGAGAACATTAGGGGGAGGCGTGATATTAGAACAACACAATTATAGCGCTTTTCCTCAGGACACGCTGCTAGCGTTTCTGATGCATTAGCGAGCCTTGGCTAACGAAGAAAAAAAAATAGGTGCAGCAGATTTTCCAAGCGGCACTTGTACCCAGCATCATTAAAAATGTATTCAACTTCTCCCTCCACATGACAAGTGTTTGGTCACAGAGTAGATGCATTGTGAACTCAGAAGAAAAAAAAAGTTTCTCTTTTTCAGTTTTATTTCTTTGTTTTGTTTTGTTTTTCTTTACTGTAACTCCCTCCCACTTTCACTTTCACTGTCTCTGTTTGTGTCTCTCCATCTCCACCTCTTCCTCCCGGTTTCTCTCCCCTCCTGTTCTCTTGCCATCAGCTCTGCAGCTGAAAGATGTACCCATTACAGAGTGACAGCTTGACACACAATGACCTGTCAGTGCATTCATCGCTCAATGTTTTATTTTAGCGGAGAGCCAAAACTGAGACGAAAATAAGCGAGTTGTTTCAAGGCCCTGGAATTAGTTAAAAAAAAACCTGGCACTCGCAGTCACAGGCCCTCTGATTTACTCTCGATCTGTCAAAGCGGTGAGTAAACTAGCCTTGTGATTAAAAACCTATAGATATACTGTGTTAGCACCACAACATCAATGTAATATGCCAGTGTAATATTTCAGCTATCACAGCAAAAATGTGTGTATGTGCTACTGTGCTTGTGTGTGCTTTGAGTGCTTAACGAAGAACACGTTTTCAAGAGAGTTTCAAGAGAAGTCCACCTGCACCTTTATCTAAGAGAAAGGCAATGAGATTGCTGAGAAGTTATCTATTTCAGAGCATTATTAGATTAAAGAAAAGCACTTCAATTTATCAGGTGGGTCACTGCTTTTATGCAGTACATTTTCATGTCCCCAATCATATATGTCTTAATATACTGGATAAAATATTAAACTCATAATTGTTAAAGAAGTAAATCATATTATTTAGTTTATTTTATTACAATCACAATTAAGTAAACATGGGCTAGTAGAGAAACATTCTAAATAATTTCACTACTTTATTTGAATGGATGCTGCTATTTCTGCCTTCTGCCATGGAAAATTACGAAATATAATTATCTTTCTTAAGAAATGTAAATGCAAATACAACATCAACATATTAAAGTATTAAGACAATACATTTTAAGAATGATGTAATATTTAATGGCATCTGTTGTTTGGTCTTAATTTAAAACATTACATTCTCTCTTATTACAGTGTCAAAAAAATAATCATAACTAACCCACAGGCTCATTGGAAGAACATGCCTCTACCTGTATTTCTGCAAAAATTACTTTTCACACAAATTATAATTACAGGCACAAATGACTGATTAATAAATACTTAGCTTTGCAGGGTTTTTGCACAGTACTATGTTATGTACCTCAAAACACGTTTACTATAGTGCACACTATAACAACCTTCGTAGGTCAGGAAGGAAGCGGCGGGAACTGGCGAACATTTAAGATTTTAATAAAATAAACACAAAATAGCGCGACAGTCGCACAAACAGAACCAAAACACAAAATAAAATCCAGGCTGTCCCTTCGCCAACACGGTCGCATTTGCAACTGCTCGCACATTATGTCCTCTCCGCTGGTGTGCTCCGCAGTGAGCGACTCGCGGGGTATCGGTGTAGTGTCGTCGCACAGCGGTACACGACCATCAGAATTATGCGGCTAGCTCACACTGGCTCTTTGGAGCCCAGAACCCCGTCTCTTTGTACTTGTCAGTCTCGCTTGTTCGTGTTGTCCGATTTGTCAGCTGTATCTTCAGTCTCTCCCGATGGTCCCGTGCCGCGCCTGGTTCCCTCCCTCTGGGATCGTAATGTGATATAGCCGCACACATGTAAGAAACCCTTCCCCGGACTACTAGCATTGTCCCGCTACCCTTTGCTTAGCAAAGACTCATCACTCGCCAGGAGTCTGTCGTGTATTAGTCTACAACCCTCAGATCACCAACCAGAGACATGTGCCTGAGTGAGGCACATTCCACATTTGTACCCTACAACCGGCCCTGGCGGTTTCTCTGCGTTTCCATATGTCTTACTTTTCTCTCACACTTTGTTTTCTAGCTTAACACGTTACTTGTAGCTGATTTATCCTGTGTTCCTCTGTCATTCGTAAACGTATACTTTGTGTTCGTACGTTTGTCTTCGCGTCGGTTACCCACTTTGTTATTGTTTCTAAATTCTTTTGCAATCATTCACCATTTACCCCACTTTTTCTTGTTGCCCATTCACCATCCCACCCCTTCGGACCATGTTTTTTGTTGATCTGGACTTTGAAACTGCTTTCAAACACGTACAAACAACCAATGAATTAAACGTTGCCCACATCGAATTCATCTGTTTATGGTAAAAATCAAGCATACTTTTGGCAATACTCATGGACATTTCCCTTCCAAATGTCATGCAACAGGCAGCAATCCCTACTAAGCAAAGGGCTATTTTTCTCTTATTTCCATTATGTTACAGATCCTTAATGTTTAAAAATTTTGAAAGGCCCCTTTTATATGCATACTTTGAACTTTCAAACTTTGAGATCTATATATAATTATTATTATTTTTTTTTTTTTTTTCAAAACTCCAAAGGGTCCCAATAACAGGAATGACCAATGTAGATTGAAATGAATAATACACTTAAAATGCTTTCCATCCATCTAGGAGCTTTTTCCTTTCACACTAAAGTGCTAATTTACATATTACGGATACTGTAAAAGGTTAAAGCACAAATTCAGATGAACAACACACTCACCCTAAAGTATCTAAACTGCACCAGCGATTACTCGATTCCCCAACAGTGTTAACCTCGTATGCTCCAATAGTAGAGCTGCTCTAGGAGCAAAGGTCATCACCCCCAAAGTGATGAACATGTGTTGGAAGTGTATTATTTATGTGATAAGTGCTTTCATTCTGCTAGTGTGCTCAAACGCACATACACAAACGCACAAATTGGCACAGGTTCAGGTGGCCTATGCCCCCAAGTCCTCGTGCAGTTTATTGAGTCCCATGGTGAGTTGATACTCTGCTAGTGTTTGGTCATCAGTCACCGCCCACATTGTGTCCACCGAGCGTCTGTGTCTCATCTCTAGCTGGACACACAACGCCTCCACCCACAGATTGTGTGTTTTTGTGAACGTGTGCGTCTTTGTATGTCCACACGCTACAAAAAAGCAGATTAATCTATGCTATACTGTTGGTTTGTACCATCAAAAACAAAGCGCTGCATGAGCAACCATTTAGTTTTTCATATTGTTAAGTGTAAAATCATTTGAGACCCATAATAATAAGTCTCGTTTCTCCCTTAAGCGAACAGTGATTGCAATTTACCCCAGCGTTTCAAAGCCAAAGGAAAGTGGTATGGCATATCTTTGTGTTCTCAAGGATGAATATCCCAAGGCTGGGCCTATCTGAAATGTGCAATGGCCAGCATGTTTGAAAAAATAAATGCAGGCGCAGAGCTCAGTTGCAAGTCTCTGTTCCTCCAAATCAACATATGTATCACGTTGCCTTGCGCATTCATGTACAAAAAAAGAAAGAAAGAAAAAAAAAAAAAACGGAAAGGGAAAAAAAAGTTAAAAAGTAAAGGAGCAAAACTGAGCTGCGGCTCAAACCGCTGATAAAAGTGCACCGTGTGCTAATCCACGACCCACAGAAACCGATACACTACAGGGCATTGTATGCTAATGCAGCCTCACAATGCAAATGAAACTAAACTGAGTGTATACATGTACATGCTCAATAGGGATTATTCACTGTTCGTGGAGATAATGGGCATTTGAATAATAATCACTCAAGGTTCATATATCACGTTGTTATATATCACTTCCTCTATGCCAGAAGTTCAATGAGAACGTGTCCCCTAAGGTTTTGTTGGCATACATTACCAGATAGCCTCGGTTTCATTTCGATAAAGGACATTTTTAGGTATGTGTGATTCCGTGAGATGGAATAAATGATACGAATATGGTATTAGTACAGGGCACACTGTAGGTTGCTGTCTCTGATCCCTGAGCCTGTGTTTCCCATCAGGCCTACAGGAGAGAAACATACAAGCTGTGATTGAAAGCCCCTGTCAGTCAAGCCATTCCCCGGCACCCTGGAGTTGTGTGTGAGAAATGCCGATTGCATGACTGAAACGAGCACAAGGATTTTATCCGGCCAGCTGGGGAAAAAACTGAGACTAATTCATCTGAGCGCTGTGGTCTGCTTCCCAGTGTGGTTCTTCTGCTGGAATTCTGCATTAAAACCAATGGGCCGACATTGGCTCTCTAGGATAATGGAGAGTTCAAAGAGTTTAATTTAAGAATTAATTTAAGGCATTTAAGTTTGTTTTTCTATATGAATATTAAGAGGCTTTCTGTACAGTACTGTACAATACATATACTACCGGTCAAAAGTTTGGGTTGGCAATTTTTCAAATGTTTTTTCACCTCAGAGTCTAGTGAGCATAAGAGACTTCTTTCAAAAACATTAAAATATCACACGATCCAAACTTTTGACCGATAATGCATGTGCTGTATTAAAAGCCTTTTTGCCCATTGTTTCCTCTATCAGCTATACTGTGCTGTACGGAAGTTCTAAGCGGCCATGCATTATTTTTTTTCCCCTTCTTGTTTTCTCGTTATAACGACTTATTTTCTCATTATATCGACATAACGAGAGTTGTTTTCTCGTTATAACGACTTAATTTTCTCGTTATATCGACATAACGAGAGTTGTTTTCTCGTTATAACAACTTAATTTTCTCATTATATCGACATAACGAGAAAATAAGTCGTTATAACGACTTATTTTCTCGTTATATAGACATAACAGGAGACTTGTTTTCTCGTTATAACGACTTAATTTTCTCGTGATCTCGACATAACGAGAGTTGTTTTCTCGTTATAACGACTTGATTTTCTCGTGATCTCGACATAAAAAAGTTGTTCTCTAAGTTACAAAACAGGTGGCACTATTGACCTGAATATAACTGATGGGGTGTTGTAGGCTATACTGTATGTCCACTTTACTGTACGCGTTTGGGATAGAATAGGACCTACCTCGTGATCGCTATAATTTGTATAGTATTGTTCATTAGGCTACTGACATTTAATTCATTCATAAATGTTAAATGCTTGAATCAATATGACTATTTTGTGTATTAAGTTCTTGCTAGATGCATGAGTTCACCAACGCGTTCTGTGTCATAAAAAAATAACTGCTTATTAAAACCAAGGTTTACGTCACTGTATTCTGTTTGCACCTATATCTTATTTGTGCTTCTTTGAGGTACATTATTGTTAGTTAATAAGCGGGGGTGTTCTGTTTATATACAGTAGGACGGGCTTCAACGACGTAGGCTATTTGTAATGTGCCTCTTTCCTTATTATTAATCTTTATTGTTAATCATTAAATGTATATTGATAAGAAATGTGATTTATATATAAAGTGTATAGGCTGATTTAATACAGTGATGTTCTACAGTGTTGTAATCTTTTGTGTTTTCTACATTTCTCTGTGGAAACCACACAAGCACACACACACACACAAACACACAAAACATCGCTACACATGAACGGCACTTTCAAACAGAAGCTTGTAACGCACATGATATCAGTCACAGTATATAATGACTACTAAAAATTACAAATTATATATTTTCTTTCAAATAAAAGGAAAATTGAAAGTGAGTTGAATCCAAGCAGCTCTAAAAGATTTTAGAATAGTTCTGCATCCTGAAGGCGCTCCGCCTGTTTGCGGTGTTGCTTTGACCATTTAAACATGCTAACTACACAAACACATGTTTAGCGTACTGTCTCTGGAAATATAAACCGTGATTGACAGCCTTTTTTTTGTATTGTAGACGTTATTACTAGGCGAAGCAAAAGTTGCTGAAATATCCAAGACCTAGGCTACAGTAAGAGCGCATGGTTTATATGTCCATCAGATGCTTTCGTTACTATAACACAGTAGATCAAACACTCATTGTAAAAAAAAAAAAAAAAAACTGTCGATATAACGAGAAAATTAAGTCGTTATAACGAGGAAAAAAACTCTCGTTATGTCGATATAACGAGAAAATAAAGTCGTTATAACGAGAAAAAAACTCTAGTTATGTCGATATAACAAGAAAATAAGTCGTTATAACGAGGGGGAGGGGAAAACAAGAAGGGGAAAAAATAAGCATGGCCCGATTAGAACAGCAGTCTAATATGATGATTAATCAAATTTCAATCAGTATCTGATGCTCAAAAAATATTTCTTATTCGCATCAGTGTTGAAAAGGTTGCTTATAGTTTGGAAATTGTGATACTTTTTTCAGGATTCTTTGATAAATAGTTCAAAAACATAATTTACTTAAAACAGAAATATTCTGTAAAATGATCAATTATAGAAACATAAATTATAGTGAAATATATTTGTACTGTCACTTTTGATCGTTGGAGGGATTCTTGTGAATAAAGGGATAATTACTTTCAATAAATACATTAATAATAAAATAAAACGTAAGGACCCCAAACTTTTGCATGGCATATTAAATGTATAACAATAATTTAATATTTAAAGGCTTAAATGATTAATATTAAATGCCAATGACAGACCAGATGGAGCATGGGGGATGGAGAAATCAAAGTGTTCATGTCGAAACAAATGACAAATACATTGTCTTAGAATTGAATTGTTTTTTTTATTTACCCTTATAAACGTCATTCCAGCAAGAAAGACTTAAATATGTCCATCTTAAACTCTAATGTGAGATATCAGGGGTATGTTTTGAGTGATATATATATATTATATATATATATATATTATAATATTATACATCAGTATAGGATGTATTTTTAAACATAGTATTTTTTTCCTGGCGGTGAAACCTTTTCTTCTCCCCTGTATGCATCAGCAAACATGCTGATACAACTTAAAGGTCATGTTCTTTTCATGTTGACAGGGCCTTCTGAAACGTTGACGAGGCGGTCCCTCTGTAGGAGTGCTCCGTCTGTCCACATGCTATAAAGGAATTAAGCTTCCTATCAAACCTTTGTCAGCTCACTCATGTGCAGTGATTAGAAAACCAAGTAACTGAATGAAAATACTGGAACCACAACTCAACAGCCAAAGCAGACATACTGCGAATGAAAAAAGTTTAGCAGTCATCGACAGGAAAGTATGCTGCATTTTGCAAACATTGCTATAACCTCATTAAGAGATCAGTGAACTTGTAGACAGCCTCCTCACCCTCACTCATCTCAAATAGCCAGCAATTTAAATATTTATCCACAGCATGATTAATAGATGATATATCATTAGGATACAAGCAGCACAGTAGTTTAACCATATTTCAATACAAATCTAAATAGTAACATACTGTTTTAGTTGTTAATATTATACGTAGGGAGGTGGGTGTCTAGATGGTAACTTTGTTCATTATTCATTCATACACATACACATGCATACGCAAATGCAAATCGTATATACGTCTATCAAACGTATATTGGTATCATCAAGTACATCAAAAATAAACTAATCATGCTTTTAGATCATGTACCCTGCTAATCAGAGGGCGTTTCTTAGCCATAAATTTTTGATATTTGACGCCCAGCCACCAGGCAAAATCCTATTGCCCCCCCCCAAAAAAAATAAAACTAAAAATAAAATATATACAGTATATATATAATTATTTTCAGACACCAGTTGCTTGTCACATTCAAATTGGTTGTCATAGTAACGACACTAATTTGTGGAGATTCAGTGCATTGAGTTCCACAAATCTGAATGCATTATTTGTAAATTGACTAAGATAAACATTTTGCACAATTTAGTATCTGTAATATCATTGTGTTGCCACTAGATGCCTGTATAGCCCTATGTAACAATCCCTAGTGGCTAAGACATTGCACATAATTTACACATAAATCACACATAAATTAATTTTATTACATTTTAATTTGGATACTATACTACTACATATTGTTTAGATATTATCAATGGCTACTTTTTTGTCTTTATCTGTTTTTTGTTCAATTTTTTTGTTGTTGTTTCTTGAAACATTGATTTAAAGTGTCAGTTATTGCAATATTATTTCAGTCAAACCTATAAACCCCCTTTGTTACCCCAAACTACATATAAAAGCTTTATCAGTGGCATAAAAGTAACCAATGCAGCTACTTAATCATTTGCTACTCATCAACACGTTAACTTTCCCTTTAAATAACGTGACGCTCTGCCACTCCCATTAAGCGCTGTTGGAAGTGAATGAATTGATTCAGCATTTCGACACCTCCGTAAGGATGCATTTAACTCGACAAAGCGGTCTAATAAAGGATGTATTGATGTAGTGAATTAGCGAATTTTACTATACAAATATTTTTTAATTGGATGTTAAAGTTTATATGGGAATATTACATGACACGCTGATCCTTTAACAATGCATTGGCACAAAAAACGCATACCTTTTGGACAAAAGTGCCACAAATACTGCCTAAACAAAATACTGATTTTGTGCACTTTATTTACTGTACCAATATTTTAAATTGGCCTTTGAACTTAGCTTTATTGCATGGCAAAAAAAAGTGTTACCTTGCCAAAGCACTGACAGAGTTCACTGATCTAATGGCGTTGTTGAGTGCTCCAAATGCAAACTTTGCATGCAACAATCAGGCAGCAATTGACAGCACTCTGATCTAATGGCATACAGGCATCGTCAGATTGACAGTACTCTAGCCCAATAATGTTGGGGGATCCAGTATGGGCGGCAGTCATATTTCAGGGTGACCGTGCCACTCTTTATCACAACCCTGCTAAAAGTGCCAGTACGTGCGCTCATTGGCGCCCCTTCAGCTGGTGGCACCCTAGGCGACCGCCTAGCTCGCCTATGCCTAGAAACGGCCCTGCTGCTAATAATGCACTAGTCTACATATATATTTACATATAGATATTTATTCTTGAGTGAGAAAACACTGAAAAGATCAAATCTAAAAAAGAAATGATGTTTTGTTGTCTTCGTATAAGAACATCATGTACACAAACCTGAGAAAATCTGCTATCTGTTCTGTGTGGGAATCAACACAAGAAAACAGGATCTACATAGACGTCATCATTGTAGCCATCTGTGCTTAATCTTACACTGCGTGATAAACAATGGAGAGTTATCTTAATTGAAAGTGAAACGCCTGACCCTTTTCAACCCACCTTGTTTAATTTAAACTCAGTGATAATCATGAAATGCACTTCCTTTATTAAATTAAATGTGACATTTGTGAGCTTTGCAAAATGCAACGCAGCAGTATGGGAATTTTAGTGGCGTTGCCGCGATGGCATTCGTTGCAATCAGGATCGTCATGCTACCCTCTTTCAGTCAAACGTGTGCCATCAGTGTGGCACGTGTTGTAGTCTGTCAGCTCCATATATGTGTGCGTGTCTGTATATATGTGTGCTGGTGTTTTCAGACAGCTCCTCGCCTCCCTCTTGTTTTAAAAGGCACGTGTAATAGCCAGTAAAGAATGGCCTTAAGAGACTCTGGCATGTTGATGCCTGATGCACAAAGGTCATTGATTCCAAGGCCCTCAGCTTTCTCCTAACAATTCGTCGGGATTTTGGCATTTGGTGAGCACACACAGGACAGCTTCCCGACAAGCCGACCTTGACAGCGAATTGGATAAATAAACCTTCAATTTAGCCTCTCTCCTCCCACCTCGGTGCAGCCCCGCAGCACGTCCCACCGGGAGACTTCACCTATCCATATCGCTCAGCCCGTGCCTTCTCTCCCTGAGCCTGGCACGTCTGCTCAGCCTGCCCTCACTCCAGTGACAAACATCGTCTAGCGCACGCACTAACAACCCTCTCCTGCAGCAGTCAAAGTCAATACAGCTCCCCTCAACAATTTAATGCCAATTCTGTCTTTGGTGCTGTCCGTCCCGGGCTTCGACCACCTCTTCAGCGTTACTTCAAAACGTACGCCCTCGCGAGCGCTCGACAACCCCCTCTCCGCAAGGCGAGGGGCATCGCTCCATAACGGGTAATGACATGGCATTTAATGATACTGTCCGAAGTGATCCGCGGCCCGTAGACAGGTAATGCACCGGCGGTGTAGTGCAGATAAGCATGGCTGCACTGCTGCGTGCTAGTGCTGCTGGGCCGACGGCAGCAATACTGTATCTCTCACAGGTCCTGTGCAGATACCGGGTGACATATGCATTGCTATTCTCTCCTCAGCCCTGCCATGGACTGTAGTTAAAAGAAAAGAGTGCTGTCTGATGGAAATAACCCTTAGCAGAGAGTGTGCATGCATTTGTATGCAAGATGAGGGCAAGAGAGATGGAGTCTCTCAAAATACAGAGGGAGTGTGCAACAGTGCAGCCTTAAGATCCTTTTTTTTTTTTGTAATCTTCCACAGTTTACTTTTCTCTATTACTCACTGTGTGTCCTTATAATGTTACTGTACAACTTTACATGCACTGACATTTAACAACAACATCTAGTTTCTAGTGATTACTTGTTTATGACTGGAATAAAGTCTCTCTAATCTAATTCTATTATACAGTACTGCTTATATGTAGATTATACTACTTTCTTTAAAGGAATATTAAAGAAATGAATATGTTATCCAGCAAGGACAGATTCAATTGATAAAAAGTGACCTTTATAATGTTACAAAAGATTTCTAATTCACATAAATGTGGTTCTGTTAAACCTTCTATTCATCAAAGTATAGAATAAATATGCACAAAATCAGATCTGAAAGATCATGTGACACTGAAAACTGGAGTAACAGCTGCTGAAAATTCAGCTTTGCATCACAGGAATAAATTCCATTTTTAAATCAATTAAAACAGAAAATTAAATACAATAAAATTAAATTATATTTAAGAATATACTGTTTTTTGTGCATTTGAATCAAAGAAATGAAGTTTTGATGAGCATAAGAGACATTATTTAAAAACATTAAACAAAACCAACAAAATGAGTAAAGAAAATAAATGAAATGCAATGAGGAAAGAAAGAAAGAAAGAAAGAAAGAAAGAAAGAAAGAAAAAGATAAGAGAAAAGAAAAAGGGAAATAAGATAAGAAAGAAAGAAAGAAAGAAAGGTGTATTAATTTCAATATACAAAAGGAATATATTATAATTTACATTCATTTCTTGTCATCTGATTGTTAATTGTAGACTGTTTGCAGAAGGAATGGGGTCACGTGGAGGAGAAGAGAAGAGAACTTGATTCATTCTGAAGCTAAAGGCTGTCAGCTGAGAGAGAGGAAGGAACAGACAGTGAGACAGAAAGAGAGGCACACAATGCAGAGTGATGGACAAGGGTAAAAAGAGCTGGAGGTTTTGATCATTCGCTCTTGTCATTCTTTAACCATGGCAAGAGAAGGATTGGGAGGGCAAAGAGAGCAGGGGGTAAAGAGAATAAAAAGTACAATGAAAGAGTGAGATGCAAAACTCTCAATGAGAGTTTGAAAGACAAGAGTACAGGATCAGTCTGACACCTCTCTCTATCTCCTTTTCTCTCCATGTCTTTTAGAGGCCTTTAAATGCTTCTGAAATTATAAACTGGATGGAAAAAAATGGATGTGGAAGTGTTAATTCTGCAGTGCTACAATGATACACACAAATTATTACAGTGTTTATCTACCAAACTAAAGGTTTTAACATTTGTGTGGCAAAACTGATACATTTTTGTAATTGATCTTGCTACAGTGGCAAGAATAAGTTTGAGAAACCTTAAGAAAAAAGAGAAAGAAGACCAGAGAAAAAAGACCAGAATTTCTGACTCATAAAATGTGGTGTTGTCTTAATTTACCCAAACATATTGAAAAAGTATAACTTTGCATTTCAGTAGAGATGGACTGAATTTGTTTGGAGTATTAACATACAACCTATTGTATAACACATGTGAACTTCTCTGAGAGCACTGAAACAAAACTGTTGTCCAGACGTTAACAGGAACCATTAGCAAATTGAACATTTCTGCTGTTGCTGTTCATGATAAAGCTATTAACCAATTTAAGTGGTGATCTGTGAGCTTTCATATCTCAGCATGTAGGACATAACTTACATTCACACCACTGACGTAGCAAAACTAGTCATTTGACCCTCTGGTGCTCTTCGGTCACTTTTGACTGAAACCATTTCTGTTTTGAATTTTTAAAAATCACAGCTTCATCGGAATAGTACAAAACTTGGTGACTGTTATGGCATTTGGAATGTGAACACACAAAAAAATTGAGGGCATGATTCGAGCAGACAAAGTGGTCGGAAAAAAAAGTCACACTTGTGGTCTTCGGTCAAAAATGACCGACCATAGGAAATGAATGGGAAATCGACAAAAACAATCTACAAATCTGACACAATGCAGAAAAAAGTACACAGCAATGACAGGGTGAACCTCTAAAACATCAAGAGTGCAAAACCAACACATCCACTCACACACACGCATACACACACACTTATACACACACACCTATGAACTGGTGTGACCGTAACACAGCAAATATGTAAAATAAAAGCAATAATTCAACTACAATGCAGTAAAAAAGTGGACAGCAAGGAAGGGGTTACACTCTAAAACATCAAGAGTGCAAAACAGACACACTCACTTACAAACAGTCACAGACACACACACAAACATACACAATTATACATACTCAAATGAATTGGTATGGCTATTAACATATAGCCAAACCGAGTCAGAAAACTAAGAAGGATTACGCTCTGTTCATTTTTGTTACATTTTTTTAGAATTTGAATTGTTTGTGTAACAAAATGCTTTCTCTGTGTTCAGGTTTGACTGTAATAATAATAATTAAAAAACTGACGCTTCAAATCAATATTTCAAAAAAAAAAAAAATCTAAACCTTTACAAAAAAGTTGCCTTTCAGAATGTATATGTATCCAAATTCACAACTTAAAAAAAAAATGTCTAAAAACAACTAGAGAATTTAAAAGCCTTTTATATAGAGCTATATAGCAATCTATGGGCTAAACCATGGAATTGCAGATATTTTTAAAATTTTATTATTTTCAATGGGCAGAAATTCATCATAATTATTGCATAAATATTAATTAGTGCCATGAATTTACCTCAAAATACAAAATAAAATAAAAAAATATTACATTGATTTTACTGGGGTGAAAAAAAGTTAAATTGCAGGTGTCCTGTCACTTTTGACCGTGAAGATCACAAGTGTGACTCCCAAAAGAGGTGCTCCAGAGGGTTAAATAAGATAAACACTGGCTTGCAGCCGTGTATGAACATGAAGCAGCACAATTGTTTTTAGTACTGATAATAATAAGAAATGTTCTTGAGCACCAAATCAGCATATTATAATGAGGGGGGGGGGGGGGGGGTGGGGGGTGGGGGGGGGGGGGGGGGGGTTTCTGATGGACCGTGATGACCCTAAAAACTGGATAAAGGACCTCTGAAAATTCAGCTTTGCCATCACAAAAAAAAAAAAAAAACTGTTTTACAATATAATCAAATAGGAAAACTGTTATTTTAAATTGTAATAAATCCACAATATTACTGTTTTTACTGGTTTTTTTTTTAATCCAGCATTGCAAGAACAAGGCTATTCTTTCTCAAGTATTTTATAAGAATGCTTTTGTAATGGTATAGTCACTCATTGTTAACATCATGCTCAAGTATCATACTACCCGGTAAATGTTTCTCAACCACACAGAAAGGAATGAATGAAAGTGGCAAATTAAAAAGGAAACAGATCAAGTAAACATGATGACAGGGTGAATCCTCTCTCTGTGGCCTTAACTGAAGCCTGCTGGCTGGAGAGGGACAGGCTGTTTGTGTGCAGTCTGACAAGAGGAAATGACTGTTATCATAGCAAATGAAATCAAGCCCTGACGCTTTCCTTCAGCTAACAGCACGGGGTCATGCGGCGGTCTCGGACCCCCTCCGCACCCTGCTAGTTTTGGATTTTTTTTTGTTTATTTTTATATGGTCTCAGCGTACAGACCATACAAAGTCCTCATCTTTATTCAAGCTACATTACTATCATACATTTAGCAGAGTATTACAGGGATTCATAAAAGTTTATTGACAATGACTGCTTGTGAATTAAGGTAAAAGGTTAATGGCTCTGGTTGAGACAATGTCATGCTCTTAGAAAATTCTCTGCAAAATGAGAAAGAGTGAAGACATTGGCACTCACACATATTAACCCTATACAGCCTACTGTATCATATTTGATAAGCCTTCTGTACACAACCAGTTGATATTTTTTGCTGTGAAATCTTGAATGATTTGTATAATATAAGAATAGCTTTGATATTGTTAGTAATATTTTAAGATATTTTAAGAAGCATTTACTGAAGCAACTTCGGTTTGCAAATATGATACAAAAGGCTTTTGAGGAATGTTTATTTGTACATCTCTCAATCACCAATGTACTGCATTGCATTATATGTTTGCCACTCCAAAAATAAAAAACTAAGCATTTAATTATAACCTTACTCAAGATATAAAGTCACAACTAATATATCCATTTTATGTAAGCAGCCTGTTATATTTGTTATTATAATATCATTGTTTTATATTGCATCTATATAATCATCTTACTTTTTGGTCACATAAACATTAGCAACTGCAGCAAAATTGCATATTTTTTGCTCAGTTTGGGCCTCTGAATAAAATTGAGGTGTTTTTGTTGTTGTTTTTCACCCCTCATTACACTACATTTAAAAAAAAATGGTGTAGGATTTAATTTGTGAAATTTATTAGCAGTTTCTGAGTGAAGATTGAAATAATTACAAATAAATGGCAACTAACACATTTAATTAAATAGGATATTTTGAAGTAGAAAGACTGAAATAGAATTTTCTTGCAAGATGTACTCCCAACCTTTATTCATTCATTCATTCATTCATCCGCTCGTTCTTTCGTTCATTCATTTTTATTACTATTTTTAACAGTGTATATGGTCATAAAAGCCTGGTGTATAAAATATGATGCACAAATTTCCTAAAAATAATTGGCGTAGAAATAGTTTTCATTCAGATATTGCATAGTAAATCTCACAAACAAAGAAACACCAAGAAACACATTGAATAAAATACTAAAATAGTATTTTCTTGTAAAACATGCTCCAATAATCTTACAGTTGAAAAATAATTTTTCACAAACTACTTTTTTAGATAAAGTTTCAATTCCAAAAATGAGATTTTTCCGTCTATTATGGTGTGTCAAGCTGTACAGTGTTAAAGCGATGTGTAAGGACACAGATGAGGGCTCAGCCAGGGTCTCAGACAGCTCTAATGACACCTTCAGCCATGAAAGCGGAACCTGGCTCTCCCTCTCCCTGACAGTGATAATGACTGGCTTTGCATAAACCTGTGTCACTCGCAGCAAAATACACCAGGCCAACTTCATCATATAATTAAACCCTGCCTACTGTATCTCATAATAAATGCATGTAGAGCTAATAGCTACCTCTCCGCCGCACCACAGCTTTGATTTAGCCATTGCGTTCCTGCAGGTATGTTTTTGTCCTGCCTTTCATTCCTTTTTTTCTTTATTTAATCTCTGATTGAAGTACTACTCAGCTGTTTGAGTGGATACGTGGGAATTAAGTGGTCTCAAAGAGAGAGAGACCAAATCGAGAGAGAGAGACTGGCCGACTGAAAGGTAGATGAATCAATTCATTCTTATGTGTTTTGTGCATTTGACTGTTTATGTGTGTGTGTAACAACAGGTGAGTGTCTCTCTGTTGTCTTGAAGGCCCGAGGGCTGCCTGGGGGCCTGCCTGCAGTGTCTGTTCTTACACAGCTCCCAACATCAGGAAGAAGAGCAGACATAGTACTCTAGCCTGCAGCAAGCACACACACGCTAACGTGTTTTTATGAAGCTTTCTTGCGCATATAAACAAGCTCACACCTACCCCTCCTCCCACTTTAATTCACTCAGCTCTTTACGGCACTATAACAATACATAAAAACACAAATATACACCTCCATATTTCCCCTTCTCTCTCTCTCATTCTCGTTCCACCGGTATCTTAGCAGGAGCCGTCCACAATCTTGACTGTCTGATTTTATTTGCATGGCATAAATAAATACATCAAGATGGCTTAGTAATGCGTACAGCAAGGCCACAGCCCCACAAATCACCTGCAGTGCTGGCCTACGCCATCACTCACTCGCCCCACACTTTACAACACAATTACCCACCGCCTGACACAAATGAGCTGGGCCCAGCAACCTGCAGCAAGCTAATTACAGCCCAGCATGGCCCGCCTCCCATTAAAACAATGTCAGCCTTTGTGGCACCGAAACCACCAACAAACTGCCACTGCCCACTGAGCTGATGCAGATCTCAACTTCTGATCTTCAATCAGAACTGAAATCAGACACATCCTGACCGTTTCGTTTTGCGTACGACCGCATCTTATGCTAATGCATCTGATGCTAACACAAAGCATTTTGGGTATGAGTCTGACTGGTACAGAATAGCAAAGGCTGTCGCAGTAAAGGCCAATTACAGTGATAGTTGATAATCTTGTGACAGAGTTATGCTGTGAAATTTATGTTATGTTATGTTATGTTGTGTTTTTTGGTGGAGCATTCAAGTTTATTTTGAGCCATGTTATTAAAGGGATAGTTTATCCAAAAATGAAAATTCTGTAATTGACTCACCCTTATGTCATTCCAAACCTGTACACTTATAAGAAAAAGAAAAAAAAGAAAAGGTAACTTAAGGACATTTCCTTTAACCAAAAAAAAACAACACAATAAAATGTAATTCAAAATACAGGTAAGAACACCTCTGAAAAAATCTATACTGGAAATTCCTTTAGATTATTTTGGTAACACTTTAGCGACCAATTCTAGCTATTAACTAGTTGCTTACTTGCATGTGTATTACTAGCATATTGGCAGTTTATCAGTACTTATAAAGAACATATTCTGCATGACCATATTGTATGCATCCCTAATTCTACCCACTACTTAAACTTAACAACTACCTCACTAACTATTAATAAGCAGAAATTGAGAGTTTATTGAAGCAAAAGTTGTAGTGAGAATTGGACCTTAAAAGAAAGTTACCATTATTTCTTGCAGACTTTTCTTACATAATAGTATTTAGATCTACTGTATTACAGTGGCGAGCGGTGACTTTTTTAACCAGGTATGCTGAGTGATAAGACCCCCCCAATCAGCTTTTAGGACACTCAAAAGGGATCACAGATGACAAATAAGAAACACCGTGGCAGGTGTCGATTTAAAAGTATGCACATTTCCTACCTTATTTGTAAATGAAATTACTCTCCAATACTTCTTCTATCATTTCAGGTTTATCCATTATTATTCAAATGCTAGAAAAATGTAGATGGTTTTCCAAGTAAAAACCGCCAAATAACGTTGACACATAGTTGCGTTATGATACTTAATCAGAGGGTGGTGATTCCCCCGGTCTATATGTCTCTGCATCAGCTAAATTATTTTTTTATTCCCAGTGAATAGGGGGTAAAACTCCCACACGGGTGACACTACTCCAATAACAGACCATGCAAAATAACCAAAAGTATTTAAAATATTGCAAAGCAACATTGCAACCTTGCAAACAATAATAAAACCAGATAAGGACTTCAACTGTAAGCAACACGAACATAAGCAAAACAAAGGGAACAATATGATGTTTGTTATTATTAAAATTTTATATAGCCCACGTTTTTATAAACATTTTTTTTTTATTTACCGATAGGCAATAACGTTGACAATAATGTATAGCTTCAACATACACAGTCTATGACTAAAAATGTAAGAAGATATGTTTTCAGTGGACTTTTAAAATTTGCTTTGCTTGAGAAAACAAAAATATACAGCTACAGTGTTTTTTTCTTTTGATTTAGTCAAGTTGGTTTTGCATCAAACACAATGTGATTTTTAGCAATCGAGATCTGACAGGCTCAGCACATTTTTCCGCGTAGGCGAGGCGCTTTGCAGACAGATTACCCGCGCATGAAATCAGCCGCAGCCAGCAACATGAGAATGCGCTACAATCCTAAGGAGTATAGCAATAGAGCAGAGGCGAGGAAAAGCAGGGGGGGAAAGGCGCTCGACCGGAAGCTTCCACAACTGGAGATTAAAGAAAAAATTACTGCGTTGGCAAATCAAAATCATTTTAGTACTTATCCTAACTCTGTAAGCTGTTAAGTTACATTTCAAATGACAAGGATCAATTATAATCAGGGTTTATATTAATATTCTCGTGAACTTATGCTCGCAAATGGCCTGGGTAGGCGGAGCAGGCATTCGCAGCTTATATGGACAGGAATGCCCTGATGTATTTTGTAATAGCTGTGTGTTGGTGTTTGGCTATTACATAATATTAATGAATTATAACATAATACATAATAGATCTAAAATAATAATTATGCATATTGCTAGAGCTATCCAACACACCCAAACACACACAAGTTGTAATGTTAAAAAAGTTTTTTGTAGGCATCTGACCAATCAAAACCCAATTTTCAGTGGATTTAACAAATCAGTATTCATTAGATTTAACAAATCATCGCAGTCCCTCACCAAAAACTGGGTGCCAAGGATGTTGCAAGACACCAGGCCACCCTGGTCCCGCATGGTAACAATGCTGATATCACTGGTTTTATGACCCACAGGAATGAAAGTAGGGAAAATCACTGCATGTTCCAAAGCAAGAGGCACAATGCACAGTAGAAACTGACTTTTCTACTAATTAATTCATAGGAAAAACCTTCTTTGAATGAACACAATATCCGCAGGTCATGGTTGTATGTTGTCTTTGATACTTTAGACTATTCTATGCATGCTTGGATGGAAACCCATTCCTGTCATATACCATGTTTAGTATCTATGAATTCGCCTTCTGATGATCGAAAAAAGCATGTATATTATATGTTGGTACATAAGCAATATATATTAGGCTCCTGAGAATCTTTAGTAATTTAGATTCAAGTTCCATATGCAAATTACCATGCTCTCACACAAAGGGTCATAAAAACTCCCAGTATCTCAAAACTCCCACTTGGGATACCGGCCTTTCTCATTGGACAAGCCCATATTGAAAGGCGGAGATCTTCTCCGACCATAAAGGCCCTGCTCCAGGGACCCTCCCAGTCGGTGGTTTGTTTGAATTCTGAGAAGATGTGAGCTACAATACTCCAGGACATCCTTAAGTACGTGCCAAGCTTCGGCCTTGACTTTTCCATTCAACAAGACTCTCTGACTCAAACTGGTTCTTTCCATCAACCAACTTCAGCAAAGATCAACTTGAACCTTGGACTGCATCAAGCCTTTCTTTCAGACAGATGAGACGTGCAAATAATCAAACTTAGTCTTATTAATTGATACATTAAGCATCATTTGCACCTTTTACAAAGGTGTTTGAACTAAGAATCTGATGTTTTTTTTTTTTTTTTTTTCCCTCCAGGTGTAAATCTGCTGAATATCAAATGATACCATAGCTTCATATTTTTATTTCTCTTCTCTTTACTGCTTAAGCTTTAACCCTTCCTATACCAACTGTATGCGTGTGCGTGTGTATGTTAGACTAGTTAAAGTGTTTATGTAGTATGTTGGACTAGTTTAAGTGTTTATGTAGTATGCTAGACTAGTTTAAGTGTTTATGTAGTAAAATAAAATAAAACCTTACTTGTATCACACTTAACGTGGTTCATTGTTTGCTCATAACTGGAGGCACTTAATCATGCAGATTTATGCTACAAACTCTTTGTAGAATTGTACAGTAAGAAAGTTATTTCCCCTAACCAGGAAATTAACATTCTTAGAACTGACAAGACAGTTGACCCTGAGAGGTAAAGTAAATACTTACAGTGGATCTAAATATTTATAATTAATTATAACTAGGTATGATTAATTATTCATATTTCCCCATTGAGCTGATTCGCTACACTTATGCTGCATCAAGGCTGTATCTTTTTGATCAAAAATACAGAAAAAATGTAATTTTGTAAAATATTATTGAAATTTAACAGTTTTCTCATTTAATATACTTTAAAATATAATTTACTCCTGTGAAGCAATTTTCAGCATCATTACTCCAGTCTTCAGAGTCACATGATCCTTCAGAAATTTCTAATATGCTGAGTTTGATCAATGTGAAAATAGTTGTGCGGTTAATATTTTTTGGACTGTGAATTTTTTCCAGGTTCTTGATAAATAACAAAGTAAAAAATATTTGTTCAAAAATAAAAATTGTAGTTCCAATTAGGGGTGCACCGATACCACTTTTTCCAGTACTCGCCCGATATTGATACTTTTATTTTTGGTACTTGCCAATACGGATACCTGTATTTTCACTGCATTTGTAATTATTTTTTTAAATATTGGGTACAGAAAACAAAAGGGTATGTATAATGTTAGTTGGTTAACTTCATTATCAAATAGATACAGTCAAACCAAAATTGATTCAGACACCTTCAACATTTCTCACATTATCACTGTTTATTCGCTATAGTTGAGAAAATGGTAATAAAAATATGACAAGAACTCAGAGTTACACTGTGTCAGAACAAATTAATCTTGAAAATGTTAGATAATTTTGATAGAAATGTATGTAATAGATTACAATCAACCAAAAAAATTATTCAGACAGCTGTTAGTAAGACAGTATTTACACAACTATCAATACTAAGTCAGGCAACCCTTAGCCTCAATGACAGCATATACTCTCCTGGGCAGACTGTCATCCAGGTTCATGCAAACCTCAAATAAATTTTTTTCCCAGACTCGGTCTGAAAAATTTTTAGACCCAAATGTGTATCAGTTTTACTGGTAGTCCACTGTATCAAGAATTTTTGGGTATGATTTGTCACAGATTACTTTATTTTGCTATCCTCACTTAAATAAATGAACTATAGTGCCCTACACCCACTAGTAAAAAAAAATATCAAAAAATATTTCTGGTGTCTGAATAATTTTTGATTTGACTGTATATCATTCTGTATATCATTTCACACTTAATTATGCCCATTAAAAATTATTTTACAAGTTTTTGTTACTTTCAATGTTAATTTTTTGCTCTATGGTACATCATCTTTAATTTAATAGCATTAGAGCGGCTCCATTGCAGCAGCTCAGTACTGTAATCACAAAGCGTTTTCCTAAAATAATGCAGGGAACCACTCATTATAAATATCCTAACTGTGATATTTTCAGAAATAAAAGCCGCGTTTTTTTCATATGAAATGTGCCGCGATTTATATTCCAAAGTCACTCATATAATGCAGAAACACTCAAGCAAGCCAAACACACAGCAAGCGTGCACGTATGTACTGATGTACTGATGAAATGAGAGGACAGCCTGGCATTTCACGCAGGCTGCTAGATCACTTTCGCCAGAAGTCGTGTTGCCTAAGGTGAAAATAAATGATTATAGTGAATGCCCTATGAAGGGTTTTTTTTTACGATTTTAGTTTTAATCAAATGACGCGGTGCTAAGTGAGTGAACATCAAAGATCACCACAACAGAACTGTGCTCTCTCTCTCTCTCTCTCTTATCCCTACCATTAAGTAATCGTACATGTGTTTACTTACTTGTTTTTGGACATATCCAACCGAACTACAAACTTTCTAGTGATGTCTGTGAGAAAGGTATATTCACTCGACAAGCTCGCGCATCTGCGCCGGCGCGCGCTCAATCCACTCAGTGTGATTTGTTTATCAGCTCGCGCACATTAGCTATACAGGCGTTAATACTGAATGTTTTAACATTATATTCATTGCATACATATACTTCGTAGTAGACATCCTTAACTCCTTTCTGCTGTCTGTTGTTCTGTTGTCGGTGTTTCTTTCTTTGAATATGGCGCTTATCACATGCTGTGTGGTATCGGCGTTTGGTATCGGGGCATTTTAACGAGTACGAGTATGTCCACAGGAGACCAGTATCGGGCCCGATACCGATACCAGTATCGGTATCGGTGCATCCCTAGTTACAATATTCACTACTATTCAAAATTTTGGGGTCAGTAAATTTCTTTTTTTATAAACTTTTAGAATATTATCATTCAGTAAAGATGTGTTAAATGGATAAAAAGTGATAGTAAAGACTTATATTGTTAGAAAATATTTCTATTTTGAATGAATTCTGGTCTTTAAACATGGGGGAAAAAACTATGAAAAACCACAATTGTCCCTTATTTTCTTTTTCTGAAGTTGGCAACACTACCTCTGTACGATGAACGATCAATGAAAAAATCCCATAATGTATGATAGTTTCAGAATTTTGTGACACTTCAAATGATGGTAGATGTAATCATAGGGCTTCTATACTCTCTAAATGGGCTCAAGCAAGCCTCAGAGTGTGTTAAGAATGCAGGAGGGTGCCCTGCTTTTAAGCCAACGAGTATGGAGCCAGATCGGCCTCAAAAATAATACATTTATAAAACAAAATTCATAAATTCACAGCACAATTTACATTTACAAAATCCGATTCGTAAATTCAAAACACAATCCATGAATACAGAAGTAAAAGCATAAATATTTCCCCAAATGCTCACACAAAAGCATCTTACCTAAATAAATGTAAAATGTTTACACAAATATGTATATATCAAGTTCTTGAATTAATTTTCATCACACATTTATGAATGATGTTACATGTATTTATGGATCGTTGAATCTGCATTTGCAAATCATCACACATGCGTGGGCTGCTTTGAATTTGTGTGTGCGTCATGGCAGGCGTGGCGTACTGGTGTGTTCACTGCGCAGAGTGCTGCATAAGAAAATGCCATCAGATAAAAAAAAACTACTTTACTCACTCGTTGAGTGTGGTTTTCATCCTCCAAGCAAAAATCTCTCCGCTGTGTGTGTTCGAAATCTCCCTTCGGTGGTGATAGCTGTTTTTAATGCCTGATCAAAAGTTACTACTAACAACAACAACAGAACACATTACATAATTGTTGTTATTAAATGAAATATCTGGACATTTAACACCTATTTGATAACATCACAGATTGAGCAACTTTGGTGTATAAGACTGCAGGCTAACCGGGTAGCTGTATTTTGTGCGAACGATATAAATCATAATGTGATTTTGTAGAAATTGTAATCAGGTGCTAACAAAAAGAGTACCCATTAAACTGTCTTTACATCAAGGACCCGATCATAGAAAAAATGCACAGTACAAGCGCAGCGTTGAAATTCTTGAGTCTGTTCAGTAAAGAGCGATTTGATTGGTGGATTAAAAGCTCACCACAATTGGCTGAACGGAACATCCTCCAAAAAAAAAAAAATATTTGAATCTTAACCTGGCAGGAAGGTCTCAAAAAATACCACACACAAATTCAGAACAGTCCACGCATGTGTGACGATTTGTCAATGCAGATTCAACGATCTATAAATACATATAACATCATTCATAAATGTGTGATGAAAATTAATTCAAGAACTTGATATATACATATTTGTGTAAACATTTTAATTTATTTAGGTAAGATGCTTTTGTGTGAGCATTTGGGAAAATATTTATGCTTTTACTTGTGTATTTATGAAATGTGTTTTGAATTTACGAATCGGATTTTTGTAAAGTAAATGTGTGTTAATTATGAATTTATTTTAAAATGTAATGTATTTTGAGGCCGATCTGGCTCCATTAAATGAGCCAACTAGTTTGCGTTCCAGGTGGCATATAAACTGGAAAATGTACAAGAATCCCCTCAACATCTGGCAACACACAGGCATCCAATGACAGCGACACAGAGGTGGAGCTTTTAATACAGCGATACAATAAGCTTTCAATGAAGCAACTCAACGTTCCTTCATTACTAGTTCTAAAGTGACGTTATATATTATATACAGTCTATACATTGAAAATCATTGGGGTTCAAAACAACTATTTATTTTACTTTTTATTTACTTTTTCCAAAGTTTTTTTGAACCCTAATGATTTTCACTGTATAAACCAGCTGTACCTCCAAAAATGCTTTTTGGTTTTCCAAATCATACCGGTTTCGAATGACATGAGAGTGTAAATGATGACAGAATTAAAATTTTTAGGTAATTTATCCCTTTCAGAATGGGGTGGTGCTGTTTATTCAGCCCTGAGGTGGCGCTGTGGTGAACTTTATTATAGTTAGCAGGGCGTAGCTTGGGATGTGCCTGTGAAACTGTTTTTAATTAACATTAACAATGCCAGGGGCTTCATTCACAGGATGATCAACCTTACGTACCACAAGTGTAACGATAGAATGGCTGATGGTAGGAAAAATGGTGACAAAAAAGAGAGAGTCAACAGCCCCCCTTTACCTCCTTCACTGGCGGAATAAAAAGTGCAATGATAGCGGATATTCCAGGCTCCTAATTACCAAATGTTTACAGTGCACTGCCTCTATCTCTACCCTTAGGCCTCTGTTCCCTGAACCTGAGATTTAACAAAGGGAGTAGAACAAGTGAGACAGAGAAGAAGAAAAAAAACATGTCAGGCATTTTACTTTGTTCCATGAGCACAAAGACACAGAGGAGAAGAGCATAGCCATGCTGGGTGCCCATGATGGGTTCTAACAAATCCCCGGGGAGACACGGGACTGGACCTATGGCTAACTTGCTCCTACTGAGCATGAATTAAATTTAAACAATTGTCTTCACATATTTAATTACCATTCTGTCCTTATGTGGGTGTTCTGCAAAGATGTCAGTAATGACTTTATGCTAAAGATGATACACCCGAAATGTCCTGTTTATTGCACATAAAACATAAAGACATAGCTTTTAATCCCTCAATGTAAGAGGTTAAACTGAACAAGCTAGTGTCAAACAACTACTGTCAATCTCAAGCCCAACCTGCATGGGTGGAAGAGCTTGTTTTTGCTCTTTCATGTTGAAGTCAGGATCGGGGAGAAGGAAAAGGTCAAATACTTCCACGTTTGAGTTTGTGTTTATGTGTCATGCATTTCACTGCCATTTGTTTGTTCTTGGCATCCACAGCTGGGAGAAAAAAAAAAGGAAAGGGTGCCTGAAACAAGACCCATCTCAAGTCTTTAGCATTTCTTCTTTTATTGGTAATAAAAAGAGCAAAACCTCTTGAGTTTGAACAGAAAAAAGAAGCAGAAATATCCCCCCCCCCCTCCTTTGTCTGTAATGGTGTATTAAAACCATATTTTATGTCACTGCTGACATATATACGTTGTGCCTTAAACAATATGAACTATGTGTTAAGATATAAATTGCTTCTTCCACTGGATTTCTTATTGTGACACTTCAATAATGGAATTTTATAGAATGGTTTTTTTTTTTTTTTGGTCACATTTTCTCCAGTGCCAGCAGATGTGGCAGACGATTGTCATAAAACATCCATGATCGGCGAGATGAGATGTGTTCCGGTGTACTGGAGCGCTGTGACATGCAGTGAACTAGCACAAATGATGAATTTCATACATGCTGGACAATTTTCTAAATTTTTTAGGTTTGTGTTAGATTTCTTAAAATAAAATTTGAATAGCATGTAGGGTTATCAAATTAGAAAAAAAAGATGTATTAACTAAATTAACAAATTGTCAAAAAAAAATGTAATAGAATTCAATAAAAACAATTAAAACTTAATTATTTAATATTATTTCAAAATATTACTTATTATTATATTATTATATTATACTATATGATTTTGATTGTATTTTTGGTCAAATAAATGCAGAAATCATGAGCATAAGAGACTTCTTTCAAAACATTAAAAAACATTGCTGACCTCAAACTTTTGACTGACAGTATGTGTCACATACATGACGTGCATGATTAATATATTTTATTACTCCAGTATTTAGTGTCACATGATTCTTCAGAAATCATTCTAATATCCTGATTTGGTGCTCAAGAAACATTTCTTTATATTTTGAAAATGGCTACGCTGCTTAAATGTTTTTATGGAAACCATAATAAACCATAAAACCTGTTTTACTATTGCACTTTGCATTAAAAATAAATAAATGAATGAATGAAAATCATGCAATTCTGTGAGCACAATGATAAGAATAATAACAATAATAATAATAAAATACACAAGCACAGTATAAGAGCATTTTTTAACTTATTATATTAGCAAAGTTGTTTGTACCAAAGCAAAACTTTGCATGACCAAATTTCATCATGTCACTGACCCTTAAATTAAACTTTATTTTATTTTATTTGTATTTTATTTTACTATTTATCAAATAAATGCTGAAATCATCAGCATAAGAGACTCCTTTCAAAATATTAATAAATAGTGCTGACCTCAAACTTTTGACTGACAGTATGTGTCATGTACATGTAAGAGGGCATTATTGATATATTTCAAATCAAAATTTATTTAAAGGTAATTTATTCAAGCAGCCATTACTCCAGTATTCAGTGTCACATGATTCTTCAGAACTCATTCTAATATCCTGATTTGGTGCTCAAGAAACATTTATTTTCAATGTTGAAAACAGCTAAGCTGCTTACTTTTTTTAAATGGAAACCATGATTTTTTTTTCAAGATTCTGTAATCAATATAAAGTTTTAAAGGAACAGCATTTATTGTAACATTTAAATGTCTACTGCTTTAGGCAGATACTTTTATAGACTTTGATTAGTTCACGCATTCCCTAGGAATCAAACTTATGACTGTTAATGACATTGGTAGTTCAATGAGCTGCAGGAATTGTATTAGAACAAGTAGACTATACTGTGTGGTCTTTATGGAGTCCATGACTGGAGGGTCAGTGTTCTCAGAACACAGCCGTGATACAGCACAGGCAATGCGATTAGTCACGGGTTAAACCTTAACACATGCTGAATCCTGCATGATCACAGATAACCGCACACTCAAACAGAAGATGTCTAAGTGTGAGTAGCAGAACTCTGTCTCTCTGGCCATTAGCAGCTTGCGATGGAGGAGGAGGAGAACAACTGCGTGCCATTCCACCATTAATGTGTCTGACACATAAATCAGAATAATGAACAGCTCACCCTTGACAAACACTTTCTCATTACTCTCACTCACTTTTTCTCTTCTCACACACTCACACACAGCATGTTTCCTCTCAGCTTTGATTGAGAACTTCCTGTCTCCACAGCAGCCCCTCTCTCCAAAAACCCTGCCCCTTTTTTCCTCAAGCTCATGAATATTCAAATCCCCATTACATTATGTCAACATTCACTACATCAAAAAACGCCACAGAAGCAGCCCGTTCGTTTCCAGTCAGCACCTGATCATAAACACCAAATCGGTCTCGAATCCCAGAATGCCTCGGCGTCTGCGGCCCCACTCCTGCTCCACTGGGGCCGTGTCTCATAGCAACCTAGTGTGTTTCCCTTCAAACAGGAACCCGCAGACAGACTGCTGTTGTTTTGCTCTACTCTGTCATTACTTCTCATTGACTAAATGATGGATATAGCAGCCCAGCATGACAGCGGTAGTGACGGGAGCCAAAGCCTTTAGGGAAAGGTGGATTATGCAGCCAAGGTGCCCAAGGAAGAGCGTTGTAGGCCAGGAAAAGACAGGTGGTGGGTGTACATGAGGCGAAAGGTGCTGATGAGACTGGCATTTAAATACAAACATATGTTGACAGACACACACTTTCTCACTGATATTGAACAAGACAATGAGGTAGAGAAGTAAAAACAGGGGTGACGTAGTATAGTTTGTTGTGACATACTCCCCACTTCTGGCTTTCAAACTGTGCCAAACTTTTGAAGAGACGATCTCTGTCTTTCTCTCTCTCTCTTTGTCTATCTCTCTCACTCAGTTTATAAATTTCCCCTCCCATCCCGGAATACACCCACACACACCCCTCTGCACGGCTCCACAGATCTTGGCACATCCCCTTCTTTCTGACAAGCAAATCAAACCAATGTGAGTGATAGAGAGCAGAGCAGTGTGTGTGCGTGTGTATGAGGGATAACAATCAAAAGAATGAGAGAGTACAGGTGTTTGGGTTTACGAGACAAGCGCAGTTGCCTGGGTCTTTGACAGCTGTTGATGTTATCACAGACACTTATTGGCTGCGAGTTTGAAAGGCAGCCGGAGGGGGCGGGGAGATTGGGCGAGAGACCCAGGGAGAGAGTGGGAGAGAGAGTCAGAAACTAGAAGTTGGAGGAGGGGGAGCAATGGGCCTCCCCTTTGAAACCTCCCTGTGCTAGATAACATTTGGCTGAACTTTCCGATGCGAACCTCCTCCTGACATCCAGCAATCTGAGAAAGAGAGACACACAGAGAGAGAGGGATGAAGACGAGTAGAAAAAAATATTGACTGGAGCGTTTCGCGTCTATTAGGAGTAGCAGAAGAGGGGGTCCGGTCTTGAGAGGTCGTAGGGGAACGTCTCGGCGAGCTGACAGGCGTCACGATAATCAGGAGGAAATGTGTTCGGTTGAGTCCAGAGTCCTACCGCACACTCAACCGGAGGTCGCTGCATAAAACAATGAACGGAACAAAAAAAACGCAAGTGTAATGCAGTCAATCTAGAGTGGTCATTAGCGGCCATCTGACCAGCTTCGTTTAAAACCTTCCTGTTCCTTTTTCCCTTTACTTTGACATATGATCAGGCCAAAATAACACAGGGGTAATGTGCAGCTATGGAAAGGATGTGTGACGGCCTCATGTGACAGCTCAAGGCCTGTCATTCTGTAGCAGTGGGCCTCACAGCATTGACAGTTACAACTGATGATTCTCAACAAAGTAATGTGCATCGACTGATATGTGCTGGACTGGTGTCTCCATAACAGCAGATTGTCCCATTAGAATTTTACAAAGTTTTTGACCATTATTATCATAGACCAATGAGCATTTGAATGAACATTCTAAAAAACAACTGAAGTAATGCCTGCTGAAAAAATCCAGTTTTGCCATCACATTAATTAATTACATTTTAAAATATATTAAAACAGAAAACTATGGGCTAGTTTTACTAACAGCTTTTGTTTAGACAGTTTGCAAGAATGGTTAGCGTCCCTGGTGTGAAAATGATCGTTGCGAGATGCTGCAGGAGTGAACCAGGCTTGAGAGAGTTGTGAGTGAGGGCGCGGGCGCGGTTTTTGGACTTGTCTTTTCCACTTAATTTAACACTTTAGAAAGTTAATAAAGTAGGAAGTTTCAGTTTAGAGTCAGCGATATCTTTATCTTATCTTATTTGCAAAAGATTTGTAGCGAATCAGCTCATGGGGAAATATGAATAATTAACCATAACTAGTTATAATTAATTATGAATATTTTAGATCCGCTGTAGATATTTAGCTGACCTCTCAGGGTCAACTGTCTTGTCAATTCCAAGAACGTTAATTTCCTGATTAAGGGAAATAACTTTCTTACTGTACAATTCTACAAGCTTGTAACATAAATCTGCATGATTAGTGACTCCGGTTATGAGCAAACAATGAACACGTCAAGTGTGATACAAGTAAGGTTTTATTAACTACATAAACACTTAAACTAGTCTAACATACTACATAAACACATTAAGCTGGTCTAACATACACATACACACACACACACATACAGTTGGTATAGGAAAGGGTTAAAGTTTAACTCAGCATAGAAAAAGGCATAAAGAATGGATTTTATGGAACACTTTTGCATATTCAGCAGATCTAAGCCTGAGGGAAAACGTCAGATTCTTAGTTCACACACACCTTGTAAAAATGTGTAACTGATACTTAATATATCAATTAAATCGACTAAGTTTGATAATTGCGAGTCTGTCTGAAAAAGATTCCTGATGCAATCTTAAGGCCCAAGATCTTGCTGAAGTTGGTTGATGAGAAAGAACCAGTTCTGAGTCAGATAATCTTGATTGAAATGGAAAGGACAAGGCCGAAAGAAAGGCCTGGCACAAATGCTTTGGTATCCTGAAGCGTCTTCTCACATCTTCATCTGCATCTAACCGAACCACCGACTGGGGCGGGTCACATGGTTGGTGTAGCTAAGGGGGGGGTCAGAGAAGATCCCTGCCTCTCAAGATGGGCTTATCCAATGAAAAAAGCCGGAATCCCAAGTGGGCGTTTTGAGATCCTGTCTGGAGTTTATGGCTCTTGGTGTGGAAACATGGTACTTTAGTATCTGAAACTTTGATTGAAAATACTAAATGTTCTCAGGGCACTAATATATTGCCTATGTACCAACAAAATTAATATACATTCTTGTTTAGATCATCAGAAGGCGAATTCATAGATACTAAACAAGCTATATGTAAGGTTATATGAATGAGTGGTTTATCGTAAGCATGAATAAAAATAGTATATAATACAACAGATTAAATACAACAAAGCAATAATATACACAATGGCCTGAAAAAAATGGGTGTTCATTCAAAGAAGGTATTCCTATGAATTAATTAGTAGAAAAGATTTCTACTGTGCATTGTGCCTCTTGCTCTGGAAAATGCAGTGAGAGTCTCTGCTCGCATTCCACAAGGTTGTAAATGTATCGGGTTACCATGCAACCAGGGTCTTGTTCGGCGTCCTGGGGCGTTACAAAGTATTTGTGAAATCTAGCTAACAAAATATATATTGTGTGTTTGAGTGGTTCAGACGCTACAGATGGACATATTAATTATTGTATTGATTATTTTATTTATTTTTTTTAGTATCAATATCTGGCAACACTGTGATCGCCGGCACTTAACTGAAAGCAATCCAAAAAAAGCCCATGGATAGGTTTTTGCTAGTCTCAGCCTACGGAACACCCACGGAACTTTGGCTAAATGTCTGATGCATATGGCACACAAAAAACACTTCGGGAGTTTCGAAGTCATCATCAGATTGGTTGAAATATACAGGATTTCAGAGAGACGTGCATGTTTCATTCTTTAACATTCCACCTGGAAACAAAGATGCAGTGACGCCAAACCCCCTCACGAAAGAAGAAAGCCGTCGTGTTTACAACGGTGACAACGAGCGCTTATCAGGATCAACTAAACGTTTTTTCTTTTTTTTTTTTTGATTTTCAACACAATAGTGAAATATTAAAGTTCACGGCAGAATCTTTAAAAACGTTCGAGGTTTTACACACCAAGTCTGGTATATGGCGACATTTCCACGCCCCGAAAACGTGATATGAAACTAAACAAACTGTGATTGTTGTTGAAATGTCGGTAAAAAGGGGCCTCTATGGGCAGGCCTGGGACAATGAAAGATGCCATGGATTCCAGACTTTAGCCGTCCAGTCTGAAGGTTTATGGATACGCGAGAACTAGGCTTTTGCTGACAGGATACGACATTCAGTAAGGAAAACGCTAAAATTATCATGATATTATCTGTTATAAACGTTATCAACGCTGTCAAAAAACAGTAGCATTTAACACTAGTACACACAGATCTGTAGAACAAGTAAGTAACAGAATTAAATGAAATACGCAAAAAACTAGCCATGAAGAAGTCTATGCTATGTCATTCAGTAGTTAAATTTTCACAAATAATGCTATAAACTTTCATAAGAGCACTAGACAAAATTATTGTAGATATGTATTGTTGCAATAAACAACTTTTGCAATAAACAAAAATTGTCCACCCTTAAATATAGTAAAGTAGCCTATTAACAAATTTGATGCAATAAATAGGGTATGATTTAAAAATAATCATCCCTCCAAAACAGAGAAAACATCTTTCACAAACATCTACATGTCTGTCTCTTTTAAAGTGTTTATAGTGTATATAATGAGTTGTATTTGTATGGGTTATTATAACACAATTCTTTAACACCAACCCGGATCTCACTAATTTTCAAAGTCTGGGTACGGCCATATTCAGATGTAATCAAAGATTAGGGGGTGGTGGCAAATATAAAAAGTTTGATTGCAATGAAAAAAAAAATTTCAACCAATAAGCTGAATAAGAATCTATAAATCTACTGTCAGAAAGAGTTTAAGAATAAGTGGTCTTTATCACAATTTAGTTTTACTCAGGAGGCTCAGTTTCCAAAGATGGTCTTGTTGAGTTCTGAAAGTTATAATATAATTTCTTAATACAATGACATCTTATCTCAGACGATCAAGAAAAAACAAATTCCTTGAGATAGGACCCCTTTAATGCACATATTTAAATTATTTCAACTGAGCGTCATGTTATGGTTCAGCCTGAGCCTTATCCCAATCCCTCTTATTCCTCAGGAAACCATACAGAGAACTCAAAGAAACCAGGATACAAGCCAGCCAAAAGGGTTAGGATTTCCCTCTAAATCTATTTTCCCTTTCCGTTCGAGACAAAACATAGACCCTGGCAGCGATTAGACAAAATTGGAAAGCATGGTATGTTAACATATAATCCTTTTTTTCTATTCCACTTCTTTTTCTTTTATTCAGTGCATGTGAATTTGCTTTGTGCAAGCAATGTCAATGGATAATCTGTATGGTAATGGGTCGGACCCATCCCAACACCACATACAGTATAAAAATTTCAGACTCTGCAGGAGTTAAAAAAATATTGAAATCTTAGAAAATGAGTCCCTGTCTCACTCTCGCTCTATTTTCTTCCACAA
This sequence comes from Sinocyclocheilus anophthalmus, assembly GCA_018155175.1. Lineage (NCBI taxonomy): Eukaryota > Metazoa > Chordata > Actinopteri > Cypriniformes > Cyprinidae > Sinocyclocheilus > Sinocyclocheilus anophthalmus. Next base: position 236,670 of record JADLZN010003806.1, read on the forward strand.
AATATTCATTTCCACCTCAGATGCTAGTGATTGATACTCAGCATGGTGAACTAATAGCTGAAATTATATTCGGTAATAATTCATGTTCGGCGGTCTCCTATGAGCTCTGTGTGCCCCCCCTGTCTAATTCAGCTTTAGGAAGCCAATGTGAATTTCATGTTTAACCAAGTTCTACTCTATTTCTACAGGGAAAACTCTCCTACCATACACTTCGCTCTGTATAAATTCATATTCTAAGGCCTTTTAAGGTTACCATGTCATTTATCATAATGACATAAATGATTCATAAACTGAGCACCTCATCTCAGCTTGTTCGTTCATTAGTGCTTTGCTTCCTGTAACAACATCCACATATTTGGGCCTTATGCACATTTTATTGTATGTGTCGGTGTGTGTTTACATGGCACTTTTTTACATATGCATATTTTAAATGAGCGACATAGCAAAGCTCTGCCAAGGGAAGGAGACTGGGAAGTGGTCATTAAGGAAAAGTGCAATACATGTTTCTCACTTGTTTTTTTTTTCTCCTAATACAACAGATGACAAATTGCATCCCCCAGGTTGCTTGTGTTATTCCACAATTACAGTAGGTACGAGTGCAAGGGGGTGTTTCTACACAGGCTTTCTTAATGTCTCCGAACAAAAGATTTTTGGACTGACATTCTACAAGACATACTGAAGATGGACAGGATACATAAAAAACATAACCTACCATTCAAAACTTTGGGGTTGGTAATAATTTTGTAATGTTTTTTTAAGAAGTCTCTTATGCTCAGTCTCTCATGTTAGAAAATCATTTCTAACATTCTAAATGTAATTACTGTCACATTTAGTCAAATCTTAGCACATGCTTATGAAATAAGGTATTAAAATCTACTAAAGAGATATATATAGATATATATATATATTAATATATATGAATAAATCTTACCGACTCAAAACTTTTGAACATTGTATAGGACCATGATTTTTCTTCCCTTTTGGACTAGTTGTTGCATTTTCCTTTCTAACTATTTTATACTTTTTTAAATAATCAGGGTTTATGTTAATATGTTAAATTGTTTATTTGTGGTCATGCCTGGAATTGACTGCACAAATTGGTGGGTCCACTAGGTGGCAGCACTACTCAAAGTAGTAGGAAAATGCAATAAAAACAACAAAAGACATAAGGTCGAAACAATGTGGATATGCAAGCAGAATACAAGGTATTTGTACAACAAAAGTTTCAAGATGTCACATCTCTGCGATGTCCTTTGCAGCTCAGGAGGAGCATCACAAAGCAGTCATAGGTGCATGTGTCATTGGCATTCTGTCATAAATACTTTACTCATCGTCAAGGCGTTTCACGCCCACAATACTTTATTTTATCTTTGGCACACGAATTATGCTATTTTTAATGACACCTGAGTGATTTCTGTCCCTCAACTGAAAGTCCATACCACCAAAAGTCAATAAAGACATTGAAAAATTAATCCATATTAATCAAGCAGTTTATTCCAAGTCTTCTGAAGTAGCACGATTGCTTTATATGATGAACAAGATTAATGTAGGCTTTTATTCCCAAATAAACTTGACATGAGAGAACAAACTTCACTGGTTCTTCCACATCAAGCAAGCAGAATTTGAGCTTCCATTTACCATATGTATGTGCACTGATCAATGTGAATTTCAAATTGTATTTTATTTGTTTACATACACTCTTAAAAAATTAAGGTTCTTTATTGGCATCAATGGTTCCACAAAGAACCTTTACCATCCACGGAACCTTTTCGTTCCACAAAAGGTTCTTTACAGTGGAAAAAGGTTCTTTATATTATTAAAATGTTCTTCACACTAAGAAAATTTTTTTTATTTTAAGAACTGTTCACTGAAAGGTTCTTTGAGGAACCAAAACTGGTTCTTCTATGGCATCGCTGTGAAAACCCCCTTTTAGAACCTTTATTTTTAAGTGTGTAGGACCACATTGACTTTTGATTTTATGGACCAAAAAAGGTCATATATGTTTGGAATGACATGAGTAAACAATAGCAGAATTTTTATTTTTGGATGAACTATCTCTTAAACACAAATTAACATTAACCTGAATTATACTCCCCTAATCATGCTGGCTTTTCCTCATCATCGCAGTTTTTATTATGAGATAGACGTTAACACCACAAAGAGTTGGTAGCCTAAAAGTGAGGGTGGTACAAGCTAGTCTAGAGTGAACGTGGTGCTGCACTTGAGTTGAGGAGGGGCCTACGGGTTAGACGAGGTGATTTTGAGCTTATTGGGTGTCAGTCAAATCTCCTCTCATGCATCTGCCTCAAATAAAAACAATAAAGTACAGCCCAGAGGATACACACTCATCAACAAGTGGTTTTAATCACATAAGCCTGTGATGCTAGAGGGAAGGTGGGGGGTTGGACCGGGACGTGTCCCACTGGCCATAAAAAGTGAGCCTGAAGTTGGCTCAGTTCGAAACACAGGAAGATTTATCTGCAGATTTGCCGAGAGATGGGTTCACACACAGTGTCAATAATGGCCTGAGAGGATGACCATCACCCCAGCCAGAGAAGTGTGTTTGGAGCTGGAAGTTTAAACCTGTGTTATTGTTGGCAAGAATCATAGGATGAGAACATAAGCACCAAAACTGTCCGAACTATCAACAAAATTTAAGTCTTCTGCAATTTCATTTCTTTCGATTGAATGAGTGTCTATGTTTTAAAATACCGGTGTTTCTGTTCACTTGTAAGTCTGCATCCATCTCATTTGATCTCCAAACTTTTCCAGGATCTTTTCCACCTGACTGACTGAGATGCAGATGAGCAGATGAATGCAGAACCACCTTGTTAACTGAATCTGAATGAGCTCCAAATGCACTACATCTGCAAAAATTAATTATGGACTTTATGATGTTAATAATATGTAATGAAAAGAACAGAAGGAAGGATGAGAAGAGGGGAAAAAATGGTTCTGTCTTTTATCATGAAACCCTTTCCAAATTTAGAAGTGCTGTGTGGAGAAGCTTCCCTTTTGCTTTGAGGTAAGAAGGTTTTTTGACTTAAGGATAGAAAAGGGAAGGACAAGAGGAAAGGAATTAAAAAGGGATGAGCGAGCCCCAACAACCGGCTAATTTTAGTAATTAGCTGTAGCCACCTCAGCGTTTTTTTAATGATTAATTTCTGAAGTACGCAATATGAAGTTCCTCGTCTCTCAAACTCTCTCTCTCTATTGTGATCCGGGACAACAAAACAACTGTCCCATCCAAGCATGCACAGCATATGCCTGAAGAAGAAACAGTGTGTGTGTGTGTGTGTGTGTGCATATGCGCATTAACTTGTGAGTGTGTCTTCCTTCTTAAACAGCCCGCTAATCACACAAATTATTGCATCTAATTACCGCACAGGCTCTAATTAATTCCTCCAGTATCACATCATTTAGTACGCATTCACACCACAGCACCTGTTTTTGGCAAATCCACACCGTTAATTTGCTTATAAAACAAACAGCATTAGCATAAAATGTTTAATAATGGATTTAACCATTTGGCTGTCCCGTGTCTCGGCAGCACGGAGAGGTCAGCCGATAGCGAGGCCGCCAAACCGCCCGCCCTATTGTTCTGGCTCCTACCCCATCGCACTCCAGTACATATTAATAAAACGAGATCACTCACCACTAATTAATACAAGCATGCGCTGCTAATTACTGCGCTGTACAACAAGCCGGTTGATGAACCCCCTTTAGAAAGAAGGAGAGGAGAAAAGAGGACGAAAGAGACAGGAAGGCAAGCACACCGTAGAGTAGTTTGTAGCAAAGGAAAGAGCAAAATGGGTTACAGACAGGGAAAAAAGGATCAAAATGATAAATGGATAGGCATGATGGACTGATAAAATGTGCTATTGATGTAGTACAATGGTAATGCTTTGATTCTTTGAATTAACTCTTAAAACATATCTGACGATATAGACATTTGTAGGCCTGTGTGTGTGTGTGTGTGTGTGTGTGCGTGTGTGCGTGCGGTGTGTGAGTGGTCTGGTTTTTTTATTTACTGGCAATGAAATACTGTAATATTTTGTCTAAATATGAATAATAGATTGTCCAAACAAGCTAAACAAATGTGGATTGTGATGATGACATGGTCATTACAATGTGGGGATAATAGATGTGTTTATTGTCTGAAATTCAAATGTTATGAGCCAAATCTGCACATATAGTCAATTAGCAAAACCATGGATTTTGTATTACATAATTTTTTTTCACCCATTTTCACTGCATAGTTTATATCAAACTATCAAACGTGGTTTAAGTGTGTGGAATATATATCCACAACTGAAAGTCATTATAACGAAGCCTTTTTTTCCCCCAGTGGCACCAAAGAGTATTTTGACAATTAAGGTAACAGTTATAGGAGGATATTTGACCAAATATCAATTCAAATGTCATTTGTAAACTGCTACAAGAGTATTTCTGAGAACTAACTAAACTCTAGCATTATAAATATATTTTGTATATATGTATTTTTTTATTTTTTTATTTTATTAACATACAGTACATACAATTATCTTGTATGTTTTTAATGAAAAGGGTGTGTGTGCTCTATATCTTAAAAATATCATATTTCATTTGATATTTTACTGTATAATGCAAATACATCCATACATATTTACATTTAAGTGTTCAAGTGTCCAAATACTCTTGTATATGTTTGTATATGTTTGACATAGGGACAGTGCACTTAAAAGCATGTTTGAGCAAATGTGTATTGTGAAGCTGTTCTGGGCTGAGAGCTCTTGAATGAATGTAAATATCCCGTTACACTAATGCTTGTTTCTTTGTACACTCTTCCCCCTACTGGTGTGAAGATATAATTATGGTGCTGTCATCAGTTTACATGTTACTGCTCAGCTCATGTCACTCGGCTCTGTATTGAAATCAGGATGAAACCTTCATAATCAATTGATGGGTTACCCAAAAATAGTAAAGCAAGATTAAAAAAAAAAAAAAAGGAAAAGAAAAGAAAAGAAAGATATAATATTAATGGAATATTGGATGTGCTCCGTTTGAACGACATTCCACAGAAATGCCACTTGTATTTAATGCTTCTCAAACGAAAAACATGAATATAAACTCACATAATGCCTTCTTTTAAATACATGGTTTGTCATACAAGGGCCACCGGTGAACTAGCGAATGCTGTATAGGTGCCTGAGCACACTAAAATAAAAAGAGAGAGACTCTAGCGTGCTCATATACACACACACACTCACATATACAAGCTACAAATCAAACAGGCCTACATAAACAGCACTGAGACACTTACGACACACAACAGACAGATCTCGATCGGTTTATCTGAATGTATGGTGGAGCTCCTCATATTTTAGCCAAATGCAGATAGAGATAAACACATTGATGTTTTATCATCACAAATGCTCTTTGTTGCAAAAGGCCACGGCACAATAAAAAGGCCTGGCAAAACAGGGGCTAGGTGGCGATTTTTTGACATCCATCATGCAGAATTAATTATGCTTAATTATTCATGAGGCCTTCCAAAAGTTGAACATTAATTTTGATTCCATCCCGGCCCATTATTTGTGTGGAATCAAATGAAATTGTCATTGTGCACCGGACAGTAATGTGTGAGAATAACAATCCATTGTTCCTGGCCGACACTCTCTAATATATGAGATAGATCGAGGTGCATTTACACAACAAGCTGCATTAAAAGAGAACACGGATCCGCCTTATCAATTCAACTCGCCTTTTACACTCAGTATCGCTTGCGCAAGCAAGGTAACATTCAAGACACACATTATTAAAAAAGCTGCCCCCTTTTTTTTCCTGTTCGAAACACACACACAAACACACACACACTTCAACCCTACCCAGGGCTAAATAATTACCCCACTTCTCAGGGTGATTGCTCATTCTGGCTTTAAAGTACATGCTATAGGCTCTCTCTCATTAGAAGCCTCCAGTCCACCAGCACGCAGGCCCATGTGAGAAATTATCAATTAAAAGCCTTGCATCATTTGCATAGGAGGAAGAGGAGATTTATGGGAGTGCGAGGCGCATGCAGGGGCCGCGTCTCCCCGTGCAATCCGGTGCCGCTCAGATTGTTTGTGACCAATCTTAAATTCTGGAGCTCCAACCAAGATGAACGGCCGTGTTACTGTTAACGTCAAGGAGTCGGAGGCCCGCGCTGAGATTTATTAGGAATATTATCACAAACATGTCTCAAGTTTTCCCTTTTAATATGTGCCAAGCTCCTCCGAGGAATGTTTCCAACGCTGCAATTACACTCCTCAGCAGCCACATTCCCATGCCTGGCATATAATATATTAATAAACATCCACCCTGCTTTTTTAATATATGTACGAGTGTGTACGTGCGTGCGTTTGAAGGGGTTAGAGAATAAGCACCAGAGGATGTACTTATAAATCATCTTTGTGTTTATTGTTGTTCTCTTTTCTCCTTTTTTTTTTTGTTTCGTTTCCTCTCGTCCTTCCTGTGTTAGGATGAAAAAGGCTGAGTGATCACAGATGTCTCCTGACTGAGTGGAAAAAAGTCGCATAAGTAATATGTTTGATTTGGAGAAACAACATTTTCATCATTAAAATTGTTCCCCTTAAGCCATGGCATTGGCCTATTTAATGGAGTGTTGCCCTGCTAAATTGCATCGACCTCTGAGCGTTCGCGAGCGAGAGCACCTTGCTTTCTGTTGTTGTGTGTTTAGTAATCTTAAATTAGAAACCAAAAGCCGACGAAGGCAGGGAACTACTGCGACCTCCTCTAGTATTCATACATGGTCTTCATCCCTTTGGTCTCTTGTGGGACTTCAGGATGTGCCTGGCCTTCATCTCCTCTCTGTCTAAGTCAAGAGTCCTGTACTTCAGTGACAGTAAAGCACATCATGAATGTCTTTGATATTTGTGCTATAATTAAATTAGATTTGTCCTGGAACGTATCACTGTCATACGTGTTATATTAGAAAATGCTCTTTTGTAACTTTTTTTTTTTGCAAAAAATATTTTAAAACTTCTAAAAATAAAATCTATAAAATATTCAGCTAATATATAAAATAATAGCTGTAATATTCTGAAATAAATGGGGCATACTGTATTATAAATTGAATATAACAAAAACCTTGAAATTTACAGAATGAGAAATTATCTATAGAATTTCAAATATACACAATCATTCTGAAAAGTCAAATAAATATACATTTATTTAAACAAACATTTAATTAAAAAAAATAATCTTCTTTTTACATAATGATTGCCATTTATAAATATATTATAAAATGTGCTATTTAATTTTATAAAGTAAATATAACACTATTTTGGTTCGGGGCTTATTTTCCAGTGTGTGCACTTACAGTGTTATTACCAGTTATTGTAATTACTACAGTACATAGCAGAGAGTGAGGATATGGAACAGGGCTGTAAAAAAAAATAGCTACCCTATTTTACAGTGTCCGTGTTACAACTTACACATAGCAATATGCATAATTTACTGTTGTTATTATTACAAGCATTTAATCCTAAACCAAACCCTAACTCTATATAGTAAGTACATACTAATTAATATTAGTGTTAATATTATTCAGTATGTATTACACTGTAATAAAGACACCTTAACAGAGTGTACCGAAAGTAGATTTTTAATGTTGAATGTAAACTAAGAATGCTCTTATTCAACCAATTCCAGCACTTCATTCTGTGTCAATAACCTTACTACTGTTGTTTTCATATTTATTTTGACAAAAAAAAGAAAAGCTGTCATGTAAAAATTAATTATCATAAATGACATACGTGCACAAAATGCTAGTGCTGCTTTAGTATTGTTGACAGATGCGTTGCTCCAAAGTGATAAAAACATCTTTCTATCACGCATATCAGTAGTTTTAAGGAAATCGTGTTTGTTGTTGATGATTCTGATTCCCTCAGACAACACTAACTGAACGCTATGAAAAACCTCAGACTGCTAACAGGACTGACATACATTAATAATGAGAGACTTTATCATAAACAAGACTTAAAAGTGCCGGGAGCTGATTTCATGTTAGAACACGCACTCGTCCGCGTTTGTTTGTCTGGCGTGCAAGAGCGAGAAGGATCTATGAATGATCCACATCTGCGAACGTCATCCATGCATCGGAACGGCTCTTTTAGCCCGAGCCGGGCTGCTCGAGGCAGTCTAGATATGAAGAGAAGGCTGAATATGGATCGGCCTCCCAGAGGCTAAGTGGGATGGCTTGTTTAATATCCCCCAATTAGAGTACAATTTGAGAGATCAGCCGCTGACTAGCCCAGGCCGTCCTCACCTCTGCAGAGGGGCTGTCACCTACTGTCACATACAGATACTGCAAATGTATGCGCTCAATTACGGAGCTCAGGCAGCCAGCCACGGGGCCGGGCTAAATATAAAATGGCAGCTCTGCGGCCCTCCGGAAAAGGGTCGAGGTGGGAAATAGTGCACGAGTCAATGGTAATACCCAGAGCAGTGCCTCAGAGGGGAACGTGTGATCTCTGCCTTTAGATTTATATAGGTTTACAAGACTTAAATAAAGAGTTCTCTCCAGGGGGACAGCGAGAGGATGTGAGTCTCGGTTGCTCTCCCTCTCTCCTGTGGAACGTGTGGAACGTGTGGTGATAGGGCCCCGCTGTGACCTGTAGTGTTGTAACGATGTGGTGGCTTCCCTGCATTGGTGATTACAGGGGGATCTGGTGCCTGCGTTCACAGCTCAGCCAAAGGCAAGCAGGTCTAATTGCTCTCAGAGGGGGTGAGGGTGAGAAAGAGTCGGCAGAAGCAAGCCGCAGATGTGCCGGCCCTCCGTACGCCATCCAAATCCAGACACGAGCGAGGAGAGAGGAAGGGAGAGCAACGCAAAGCTCTTCTCTACGAGAAGAGCTAAAGGAAAGCAGAAAGCAGAATGCGATGGAAGGAGAGGGAAAGAGATAGATTGTGAGAAAGGGCTCCTTTATTAAAGCTAGTGCTAATTGAGATAGGAGCCAAATAATGGAGGATGACACTTTAATGAAGACATGCTATGTGCCGCTACTTCCTCTCACTCCCTCGCTTCCTGCCAAAGAAGAAAAGAGGGAGAGAGAGCGCACGAAAGAGTGGGAGAGGAAACAAGCGCGCACATTTCTGCTGGTATATTACAAGAAAGAAAGACATAATGTGGAGGTATCCTCGCTGAGCAGTAATGCGTTTTTGGAGCAGTGTCAAAAACACTGAGGGTAGATGTTATTGTTCCCCTGTGTTAAAACCCAATTACGCAAACCAGAGTGTGATTGCATTCACCAGCGCCGCATCTACCTACAGCTCCACTCGCTGTAAAAAATGAGATGGTGTTCACAGAACTTAAAAAAAGAGAACTGTTTGCTTTGCCTTTTCTGAGTTGAATTCATCAGATTAATGATTTGACTTAATTTTTTTCGACTTAAAAGAAAAAACTAATTTGCCATCACTGTGCTAATCATCTATTTAGAAATAGTATGTTTAAGTAATGTACAAAGTTATAAAACTCCCTCAATATAACTTTTAGTAATATGCACTTTTTAGGCTTTCTTTAAAACTTTAAATGGAGAGCAAACTGCTTTTCGTCAAAGTAATGAAACATAAAATCAAATAAAACACCTCTCGCTACCTGGTAAATAAAACACAGCAAGGGCAACAATCAACTGATCATTTTAAACACCACTAGGCAGCAGATTACTAAATAAAATAAATAAATAATTAAAACTGTGTAAATAATGCAGCCATAACTATTAATGCCCCAGTGCATGCTGGGGGGAAATGCAATAGAGCTGAACCACAAACTATGTGTTTACGGTGTGAGCCTATTTGAACAATATAAATGCTTTAACAGATTATTTGCTTGAAGATACCTGTGAATAACTGTGCTCTAGAAAATTTAAGCTGTTAGAAATTATGAATAAAAATAGTATATTCTAAATTAAGTATAAAACAGGATAAAACAAACTGACATGGACGTGAACTGAATTTCTTTTTTTTTTAAGTACAATATTCAATTTAGTCTCAAATAACATGAGGTCATGAAGAATTATTGTATAATAATTATACAATTTGGGGGGTTTTAGATGGAGCTTAGGGTTTTGTAGTTATTTTGTGGCATTTAGTTATTTTATAACTTCAAACTACTACATCTGACCTTCAAGTCCCCTGATGTAATTATCTACATACTGTACATTTAAAACACTAAATGGAATCAACAATAAAAGAGTGTCACACCGCAGGACAACAAACATCATATTCTTAATGATCAGGTTTGTGGTGACTTTTTCTTAAAACAATATGACAGAAAAAAACATGACTTATTCCTTAAAATAGATCAAGCTTTGTAGATATGTCAAGGAAACTTTTAAGGCCTTTTCTAAACTGTACATTTCCTAAGAATTATATTTAGACAAGTTTATTGTGTGCTGTTCAACACTGATGGCGTAGCAGGGAAGGGGACTAAGCTTTCATTTTGGAAATTAAGATGCATCGAGAAAGCAGACAGTTGATAATAAAATATACACATTATTGTTTACCACAAAACTACGTCTTTTTTTCATGAAGAGCCAGTAAAAGTAATGCAAGATCAATTTCTCAAGTTTTCACACAAAACATCACACTAATGTGTGGTCAATTTGGGCATCACAAGAATTTCAGGATCCATAGAAACACGAGTCTTTTGCTCAGTCTGCAAATCAAATGAGAGGAAAATACAAATGTTCTCCTGCTAGCAGTCAACGATATGAAAAAAAAGAAAAATAAATTATTTCCATTAAAATTAAGCTAAACATTTTTGTAAATATATTATTCTACTGCATCACATGATCACAAATGATTACATAAAGTCTAATCCAGTTAATAAGAGGTTTCATTTTCAGCTTAATATTTTTTATATTTTGCCCTTCTACACTCAACTTCTCCACTGCTGAGTGCACAGAAGGGTTTGAGACTCATGACAAAAGCCATTACTGATCACACTCAGTCTCTCGCTCACAGAGATGAATGGCCTTTTACATCCTCTCACACCTACCATCACGACAACTGTGCTTATCAAGCTAAAAACAACCCGAGTGTATGAGTTTATATGTGAGGCTACTTCTGAGGGTTTCTAACCCAGGGTCGCTCTGTCATGGATAGGTGCTGAGAGAGCACTCCAACCTGTATAATGAGCTTTTCAAACACACTTCATTATATAACATTCAAATGAGACCACAGTCAGTTTGTTCATTTGACTATAATAAACCTGCACTTTCAGTTTGTTGGTGCTAGTTTTTTTTTTTTCTTCTTCCAACCGAACTCTCCAAATTTGCACAAATTTGATTGTTTAGTATTTCGGATCTTATTTCCCCCCAAAACACATACTAGCTTTGTTAAACTCTAGCAAAAGAGACAGCGCTACTTCAATAAATGTGTAATGAATCTAATCATCTTAGTAATCACTGCTTAATATGAACAATACGTCCTTGTTACAAAGTAACAAAGCCTTATTAAGCATTACTTTAGCTGTTGTCCTGGATTTGACCTTTGTTGATTAAAATGAGATTGAACACAATCAGGCATACAAGTGTTACAAAAGCACTGCAGTAATTGCCAATTAAGACTTTCTCGAGGAGCAGGTGTGCAGAGCACAACAACGAGTAAACGCAGCCGGCATCGTGTATGATGCTGTTGTTAATTCCCCGAGCTGTGCTGCTGGGTGTTTGAAGCGTACGGGGAGGATCTCTGGTCATTATAGGCTGAGGTGTTGTCTTGGCATTTGGGAATTCTGCTGAAGTAGTCGATTTAGCTCAGAGTGACCCAAGAACATCACCCTACCTCTCTTCATTTTCGGTTTATTTACAGGTCGTCTTTATTTATTGTTTGTTTACACTCGCCTTAGTTACATTTTTGTCATGATTATTGACATACCACCATCACAAAATATATATTTTTCTGTTTGGCTGTCAGTCTTCTTAATTGTTCAGTAGCGCCATCCAGCGGAATACGATCTGTCTCTCTTTTCCCTTCAACGTCTTTCTCTCTCTCCTCGCTAGTTCACTCTTTCCTCCAAATTTCAGCGTTATAGTGTGTGATAGTAAAAAATGAGCCGTCTTTAACAGGGGGAGCTAAGGTTCTTTTGATTGAAGTGAGTGATTTTCACAAGCGCACCTGCGTAAAATTGATGATGATGCTGTTGAAATCATTTATTACAACTTTACTAAGATGAATATGAGCTGTGTTTTCTCATCATGCAAATGCCGGCGGATAATAAGGCCTCTCTTTCTCTGGAGACAGAAAGCGGGGGAACTTTTCCATCTTTCTCTCCATTTTTCCCCCTCCTCATAGTTTCTGGTTTTGCTCCAATGAAAAAGATATCATTTCTTTCTTTCTGCAAAGTGCGGCGAGTGCTCTGTCATCTTCGACCACTGCATTAGGTGATAGGCAGACAAAAGGAGAATGCATTATCATCGGCGAGGATCAGATTGGGAGCGCTGCAGCTGAGGCCTATCAATCATCTGTCACGAGGACTCGCTTCGGATTCCACATCGACTGATCCTGATCGTTGCAGGCAAGCTCTCATACTGTACTTTGCATGACCCAACCTGTAAACATCATCCAACAAAAACAGCACCTGTCACTTTCTTCAGGCACCGAGGCACAAAAAACGCTCGCTGCGGGAAATGTGCACATTCAACAAAAGCACAACTTGGTATTCTGATCACTTTCGAGTTCAATTCGTTCTGTATTACAGCTCCGGCTCAATGGGTGGTGATTATAGTGTCATTGTCTCTTAGTTTGTTTGTTTATTCATTTTCTTTATGAGACTTCCTCATTCCTCAGATTCAAGTTATTTTAGATGCCCTGCTGAGGTGCTCCTATTCCACTTCCGATATTAAAGACACACCTCATCATGTTGAGCTGCCCTTACTGCAAAAAGAGGGAGAAAAACGAACGAAAGAGACAGCGAGAGAACGGATACTCGTCAGTTGAGGTTAGCGTGAGCGCTTCGGCCAGGAAAACAAATGAATTTGATTACAAATGCACTACAGAAAAAAATCATTAGTCCAGGCGAGTGGAACCACACAGATTTGGAATACAAAAAGGACATTAAAATGGCCTCAGCAAGACAACCAATCGGAAAATGTAAATGTGTGCGAGAGACAGTTACGGACTGTAAGTAATTACCTGAGAGAAGAGAAGCAAGCAGAAAGGTTTACATTAAAGCACTGAGTAGGTAATTACACCATAGCGGAGGTTGAAGCTGGGCTTTCTGACAATGTTTTACTCCTAGCTCCTATGACAATAAAAAACATGTCGAGTTATTTAGCAAATATTAAAATAGGATTTCCATTCATCTTATAGGGCAGGGGTTCTCAAAGTCTACATTCAAAGGTCCAAATCTGAATTTCCATCAGTGTCAAAGGTCCGGACCGGACCAACTGGTTATTACAAAACTTGTTTTTAATAAACATACATAACATGCATAACAAATAAACATTAATTTTTTGAAAAAATGAAGTGCAAAAGTGGCAAAACAATTAATTTAAGTGTCAGCAATAGAGGTCCACCGATAAGGGTTTTTCTCTGGCCGATGCCGATATTTAGAAATCAGGGCAGCCGATGGCCGATATATGATGCCGATTTTTTTGGCCGATATGTTCGGCAGATTTATTATTTTTTTTTTCCCTTTATCTCATAAAAGCGAGTTTGAGTAAATGATTATTGCAGGGCACAAGATGGTAATAGTAGTAGTAGTAGTAGTAGTAGTAACTAAGGCATAGGAATATATACATGGCTCAAAGACGTCTCAAAACAGTTATGAAGCATGCTTTTTGTTTATGTTTGCTGACAGACACCAACCAGTGTTTCCCACAGACTTGCACAAGCAAATTCATTCTCTGCCAGCAGGAGCGCTGGAGTGGAGATATAGCGGTTTCCCCGGTAACGGTTGTAACCAAATACAAAACGCTAGGAAAGCCGAAATGAAAATGACATCAAAGCTTTTCTGAAGACGGTCAGTTCTTTTCAATTATACATTCATATAAAAACACCCGTGCTGCATTTTAATTTTGAAATGTGCAGTGCTCAGTTTATTCAACGAAGTAGTTAGAATCCTTTTGGAAATCTTATTGTTGCTGGTCAATTGTGATTTGTGACGGGATTGGCCACCAAGTAATAACTCAATATATGGGAAACACTGGACACTGCTATAAGTCAAATGCCCATAATCTGTGATAAAAAAGTGATAACAAAAACAAAAAAAAGTACTCATATTAGCGGTGAAATGTCGTCCGATTATGTCAAACGTCATATGCTCACTGGATGTCATAACAACAAATGTCATGAAGGAAAAGTTTCAATATCTCACCTTTTGGACCATCTCCAAAAAGACATAAAAAAAACTAAACATATGATTTACAAGTTTAACATGCGTTTATCAAAGTAGAAAATTAGTGTTCTTGAAATACGAAATGGAGGTGGGTCCGGACTGAATTCCCTCCGGGTCTGGATCCGGACCGGAGTCCGGACTTTGAGAAGCACGGTATAGGGCATAAAAATTTGGGAACTGAATTTGTGTCAGTTTTTAAATGTACAGTATATGTTTGTTGTAAATGATAAGAAATTTAATACATACCCCAAAGGTTTTAAAAATTTTATATATGTGTGTGTGTAGTGTAATATTATATAATTGATGTATATAGTATATATATCAAAATGGACGTTAAACTGTTCATGTGAACATGTCGTCACATTATATAATTGTCGAGCATATTATATATGCTCAAGATATACTTTTTAAAATGAGCACTAGTCTGAGGAGCCATGCAGAGCATTAACATAGACATAGAGCAGTAACTCAGTGAAAGGGGGCTGAGCACTTGTAATCCTTAATATTACCAGGACAAGATCCTCTTCATCTGTGAGCCAATCTCCCTTGTGCTCTGACAGCCTATTGTGCATTTTCCTCTTTCTGTGATGTGATGCACAGTTTCAACTCATCTACCTCCCACAGTATGGGGTTAAGACTAGTCATAGTCTAATGCTTAGTCACAGTCTGATGTCCTCCCATGAGACACAGTACTCAGCATGCAACTTAGTAAGAGCCGAGTGAGTGTATGTAACACACAAATATTATGTAATGCATAATGGCCCAGATTCAAAATAATATATTACAGGGGCACATGCATTTTTAGGGTTATTGAGTGTTTTAAAATGGCTATAGAGTGAAAGTCAAAGTCACTTTAACCAAGGCCCAATATAATGTGACGACATGTTCACACGAACAGATTAAAATACAAAGTACTTGTAGACATGAATATTAAGGGGGAGAAGACTTATAAATGTTTGATTATGTCTTTAATTGATTTTTCCGTACATTTCTGCCATATGTACATTAACTGACAGTCACCACTGATAAGCTACTACTAAATATATTGTAGAAAGTTCTAAGGTTATGTACATTCTTTTTTCAAATTATTTTATTTTATTATTTTTTTTTAATTTTTTTCTTATTATGATCTTGTGATTGGCAAAGCTACACTTTTCAGCACCATTACCTCATAAAACAGTGTCACCTAATCTTTCAGAATATGCTTGACTTCTGCTCAAGAAATGATTTCTATTATCTATTAGCAATTTTTTGTGTAATTAGTGAATTATTTCTTCAAGGATTATGTGAAGAATCAAAAGAACAGCATTTATTAAAAATAAAAATATTTTGTGTGACATTATACAGCGCAGTCCTTACTGTCACTTTGTGATTCCAAATATTTAACTGCCTCATTGGATTAAGGAAAGTTTGTATGTGGTGTGTGTGTGTCAGTCTTAATCTAATCTTCTGCATCATAGTTCGCAGTTGGATTCAGTTGTAGATACACCAATAAATGTTCAGTGAGGTTATCACTCACCCAAACTTCCCCTTATTCCCTCCTTCCTCTGCGCTAGTTACAGGGGGTCAAGGACGTTGCTAAAAAGAACATATTTTGTGTATTTGGTGTAATGCAATGTGTTTATGCGGGTAATGGTTCAAAACAAAACAACACATTATTTTCCGCATACTGTACATTATTGTTGCTTCTCTATGCCCTGCCTTTCTGAAAGTGTCGATTTTTACAAAGCTCATCACTCTGAAAAGCGAGATGTGCTGTGATTGGCCAGCTATCTAGTGCATTGTGATTGGCCGAATACCTCAAATGTGTGACGGAAATGTTACGCCCCTACTACGTGATTACCGTGTGAATCAGTATGCGCTGAAGAGACAAAACCAATAAAACCCATTACAAACGAGGCATTTGTTGCATCCAGTGGGGACATAATTACTGATTATAATGATTTATACTGTCTGTCTTTTTTATGCTCTTGTGTTGCGTATCGTGCTTGATGGTATACATAATAACCAAGTCGAGATAGGATATAGTACTAAACAACACTAATATGATCGTCTCCTCTACACTAGGGCTGGTCTGAATACCATTTTTTGAGCTTCGAATCTTCGGTAGTAATCAACACCGAATATATTCGAAGCTTCGGAGGGAGGGGGCTGAACATATTCTTCTCTCTAATAAAGGCATGAATCTCTATGTGTCTGTCTGTCTGTTTGCATTTTTGTTATGTCGAGAACCGTTCATCCAATCGGCTTCACGCGTGACGGGTGTGTTGCTGCAGACCCAAGGGAGTGCAGTGTGGCATTTTGGTGCAATATGGACACGCGACACATTCAGAATTAATAAACTTTTAATAAACTACAGAACAGCGCGAGCCAGAAGCGGCACGCCTCACGCGGGCAGGGCTTATATGATCCGAGAACGGACACTGCACTAGTGATACAAAACACACAGGTCTGTTAAGAGCAATACTTTTAAAAAGGTAGCCAAACATTTTTCTAACAAACAAATCACTCCCAAATAAAAAATTAGCAGCACAGTAATTACTGACACTGTAAAGGGTAGGCTATTTAAATAAAAGAAGAACGAATAGGTCGTATTATGAACGAAGCATCAACAACTGTATTATAAAATAACACATCGTAGGTTGGTAGCATAGACAAATTATTATTAGACTGGGCTACTGTACGTTTTTTATGACTACTGTATTCACAAGTATTTTCCAAGCAAATTAAGTGCACGTTTTTATCATGTGTAAAATTACTGATTAACATGGCGGATAAAAGCAGCTCGTTTTTTCAGAAGCGCCAGACTGTCCTTGCAAAGTTGGAACTGCCCCACTTTATAGAAACAGCCTTTGTGCACAGCCGGAATTGTAGGAAACTCTCACAGGTTCAGGAAACAGTCCTCCGTAAAATGCGCTGCACACATCTGAATATTTGGGTTGTACTGTTCTGGAACAGTGTTGTAAATACAACTTAACCACTGATTTATAGTTGTGTCCTCTTTTGGAAGGCCAAACAAAGTAGTTTCGCTTTCACAACGAAACACACAGTGTCTCCACGACATGGCGGCAATAACAATACTACAGCGAGAATCAAAGTTACGCCTTCTTTCTTTGCATGAACATTTGGGAGATGTTATGCAAATATTCCCACACAGTGACGTAGACATGTGGGAGTGTGTTTAAACAAGGCGTTTTAGGAGGGCGTGGACGAGTCTTCCCTTTTATAAAGAATATCTCTTTGGGTTTGAGTCTTTAGTCTCTGCAACTTTAGGGATCTTATCGATGCACAAATGGCTTGTAACACTCCAAAGAGAAAAGAAAACTTGAAATTGCATCATATGACCCCCTTTAAATTACAAGTGTAAGAAGGTCTGCCTTTTTCTCTGTATGTCTTTTTATTCTCCAGTTCCCCTGTTCCCCTATTTTTTTTCTTCGTCTTCTTATCAGGATAATAAAAGGATCTTAAAAGTGTCTGTATAGGCTACTCTTTCATATGCTTCTGGTTATTGCATTGCAAATTTAGGGCCCCTCCGGAGTCCAGTAAATCCTTCAACAAATGTCTTCGAAAAAAAGTGTGTCTGGAGGTGACGAGACGCAGGCCTGGGAGGGGTAAGGAGAAAATAGACTGCAGTGCTGGAAAATGACTTTTTCTCTTTTCTCGCTCTGCTTCTTTCTTTTTCTTCTTATTCCCCCTCTCTCTCTTTCTCTCTAAGACTATTTCTTTCTCTCTCATTGGCTCTCATAGATCATTAGAAGGATTTAATTAAAGGTTGGAGGATTAGGCAAGTTAGCCACAGTCGTTTGCGTTTCTTTTTTCTTAGTTTTTTCCTTGTACTCTCTCTTTCTCTTTTCTTCTTATCTACTCTCCAGGTTGTGCTGCTATTTAAGGGCCTGATTGAGGGAGAGGATGTGTAAATACTTGTGTTGTGTGTGTGTTGTGTGTGTTGTGTGTGTTGTGTGTGTGTGTGTGTGTGTGTGTGGTGTGTGTAGCTGTGTGTGTGGTGTGTGTGTGTGACTCAGTTAAGAGTTCTCGGTGCTGTGTGGAGTAAGCGACCCTCCATATTAAGGCAGAGCTGTGATCAAAGACATCCACCCATGTGGCTTCAGATCTAAAGGAGCTGGTTCCCTCTGGGTGAAGCTGACTGCAGGGGAGACCCTCACTCCAGGAGTTAAGAGCTGAACGAAAGCTGCCGAAAGACCCCGCAGGGGGTCTCACCTCAATCGCTTCCTACTGTGTTCACCTGGGGGAAGGAGAAGCCACACAACTACCCTTTTAATGCAAATCCAGACCATTCTAGCACCAAGCTTATGAATACTCATACTTTATGTAAACATCTACATTGCATAACATTGGCTTCATCTATAGGCCATATATAATATGAAATAAAGACCGTTTTACAAGGAAGAGCATATGTATATTAGTAGTCGACCGATATTGGTTTTTTGACAGCCGATGCCGATATCTTGGAAAGCAGGTTGGCCGATGGCCGATATAAAGCCAATATAATTGTATTTATTTTAATTCATATTTAAGAAATTTGAAATCATTTGAAAATGGATTAAAAAATAAATGTGTAAAATAAACATACTTTAGATGACAAAGTATTTTCCACAAATAAATAAATATTTAATAAAAATATAATTAAAAAGGAAGTAAACTGTAACCAACAGAGCACTCAGTATTCTGGGAAGTTTATGTGCATTCTGCATTGGGAATCATATTTTTTTTTAAATATAAAGTCCAAGTGGTAACCTTATTTTATCATAGCAAGCACGTCAGGTGAAATTGACCATTGACGATGTTGGGTTAGATCAGAGCTGCAAATGCGTAACAGCGCGGTTGTAGCATATAGTTTGAAATCATCAAGTGTTACAATGGTTAAAGCGCATTACAATTTGCAACGGGACCATAATAGTCATGCAGAGAAACGACGATCATGCAGGTACCTGCACACTTCACAAGATCTCACAACTGGATGTGAAATCAAATTTTCATTAGCCATTCAAAGATTTGTTTAAAAGATGTAAATGCGTATTTGCTGAATACTGACGGCAAATGAGAAAGTATTAGAATGTTTGCCTTAATATCACTAATAATATAGAAGCAATCGTTATAATACTTTTCTTATTAGCTGCCGCTCTCAGCACCGTCAAAATAAAAGTCCTGCCTTGAACGCAGGATAACAGAAAACTTATCGAGCACAGCATGACGATAATTTGAAAAAAATGTCCATAAATTTCTGGGTTGAAGATATAGGCGTGGGTTGACCACTGATTGCTATTAGATGTTGTTTGGGACATACATATTGTTGATAATATTATATGACAATTAATTTAGCTACACAAGCTTAAAATACATTTTCAGGGTCAGATCAGATATAATTAATGCTTTAAGGAAAAAAAGCCCATCGTTTCTGAGAAAAGTTCTTGAATTTTTGAGAAAATACACTTTCAAACTTTCAAGAGCTGATTCAAAAACACCTCTTTAGCTCTCCCTCGCTCTGTCTCAATGTGCTGTGAGCGCCGTCAGAATGCAGGTGCGAATGACAGTGCAGTATGGCAACGTTTGATGGCCTTGACAGCCTGTCAGAGGGAAATCACTGCCACATGGCTCTCTTTCTCTCTTGCTCTGTCTTTGTCTCTTGCTCTTTTTCTCCCACTATCTCTGACTGGTTGAAGGGTTGACCCTTTCAGCTGGCCCCGCTGGTCACGTCATCACTGTCTCTCTCTTGCTCTCACTCTGACAGAAGACATGAGCCACTGGACACACCAGGGACCAGACAGGTGAGGCCCACTGCGCAAGCACACACACATACACACACACACACACACACACAAAGACTCAAACAAGTTGCTCATACGACACAGAAAAACAGACACCCACACACACACACACAACACACAGACACACAGCGAGAGAGAGAGCCCTTGGCTTTCAGACGTTTAACTGTCATGTTTTGTTAAAACTGACTTCTACAATATGTGTGGCATTACATGCCAAGTGTAAAAATTATAATACAGTGTATAAGTACAGTGTGTATATCTGTCAGGAAACTCTAGCTGGTGCAGGCTGATAGGTATTAATGTAAATTATGATATATACAGCATTAAACGTCTTTGCACAAGCTGATTGGTTTGTGTTGCATACGCAGCCAATGAGCTTGCTGCTTTACATTTAAATGGTCGGTTAGTATTCACTAGAGCAGTTTGTAGCGTGCTTTCAGAGATCCTCTGAAACCCTCCAACTTCCCCAGCTCCACCTATATAGATCCGCTACAGGTTATTTTACATGCTATTTGTGCAGCAGCATGTCTTAAATACTCACAACACCGCATTGCCGTATGCAGCAGCAATAATCTACAACTACAGCAATAAACAACAGCAGCAGCAATTCAGCAGCGTAGTAGATCTATTCCACCAAGAACAAATACATAACATTGTCATAACACAGCATGCTAAAAATCTGCTTAGTGTAATGATGAGAATTCTTATATATATATATATTATATCTATAATAGATATATATATATATATATTATATATATATAAATTTAGTCATGACACTAAGCAGATTTAGTTAGATTTTATTTATATTTTATATTTTATATCTCTATATATATATAATATATATATGGTGTAGTGTGGTGTGTGTGTGTTGGTGTTTGTGTATAATGCTCCGGTGTTGTTAACATTGATTTCGAAAAACCCTGTTTTTGGTCATTGTCGTCAAAAGCCAAATTAATCTTCATTAAAAATAATAATACTTATGTATATTAATAAAATTATAAAAATGTAAAATTAAATAGTATAATTTAATGCAGAACCATTGAATTTCTGGTTTTTGGTATTTTCTAATATCTGGACTATGTAAAATTGTTTATTCAGGTTGGAAATTTTTGTTTTTAACCAATTTTTTTTTAATGTTAGAGGTAGCTGTTCATACCTAATTTATTTATAACATTAGTTCGTTAAGCTTTATTAATAGATTAGCCTTGGGCTAAGAGACGTTGAGCTTGATGAGTGTTAAAACACTTTCATATATACACATATAGCATACACGGTCACACAGACCCGGTGTCGTGCTGAGCTTCGTAGCCGTGGGAGGGTGTCATGAATGTGCCAGTTAGTGAAATGGCAGAGCAGACTAACGTTTGGAGCAGAACATCCTCTGGCTGCAGGAGCTGACAGACAGACAGACAGGTAAAGCACAGACAGAACCGCAGTCTACAGCGCTGACAGACAAAGAGAGGGAAAACAGAGAGTGTTTTAGAGAGTTACGTTTGGACACGGAGCAACAGGAGATGAGATGTGTCTGTCTCTGATAGAGATAATGGAATTGCCACTTGCTGTGACAAAATGAGAGGATTAATGTCATGTATTGCACATGTGTTCAACGTTCATGTGTGCGTGCTCAGAAACAAGACGTTCCTCAGAGCAATGCCTTGAGCCCCCTACTAAGAAAGGAACATCCACTGTCAAGGTCTTTTTCACCATGGTAAAGCACAAGAAAAGGTGCTTGATAGAGCTTATACACCTCTTTCAAATAAATTACACAGGCCACGTACACACTGCAGCTAAATATGGCTGTCATCCCTCCTCCGAGTGCTTAATATCAGTCTCTACATACAGTTTATTTACAGGACAGACAACTGTGTTATACAGCTGAATTCACTCCTGAAAAAATGCAGGTAGTGACAATTATATTTAAATTAAATGTGTATACTATGTACAGAATCAAATGAAACAACTTATTGTTACTAATAAGGAGTTTGATAATTACTGATAGTGTAATGAAAATTCACTTATTGTGAAACGAAGGTAGGGGATTGTTGCACGAGTACGTATATCTTCGAGTATCGGTAGTCAGGCTCGGAACATAGCTGGGTGTTGACTCATTGTTATAGCGGGTTAGAATCGATAAAATGCCGCCGATAACAACCGCCGATAAACACAGCATGTAGGATAAGTGCCCAATTCAAAAAAGACACACCCAACAGACACGCAGAAAGAGGTTAAGGGTGTCTACTACGAGGGTATATGTATGCATGAATATAATGTTAAACTATTCAGTAGAACGCCTGTATAGGATGTGAGCAGTTAAACAAAGCCAGCTGAGTGGATTGAGCGTCGCGGCGCAGATGCGCGAGGCTGAATGATACTGAATATATCTTTCTCACAAACATCACTGGAAAGTTTGTAGTTCGGTCGGATACTTCAAAAACAAGTAAGTAAAACAATGCACAAGTTACTTAAAGGTGGGAGGGAGGGAGAGAGAGAGAGAGAGCCTTTGTTTCTGTGGCGTCGACAAGATTCGGTTGTGTACTGAGTGCTTCTATTGTGAAGTGTTCACTCACAGTTAAGGCTACATGCGTACGAATCCCATTTGTGATGAAAACGACATCGTAAAAAGTAAAACTCATTGCATAGTGGGCATTTCGCACTATAAAATCATTTTACTTTGCCACCTTAAGCATGACACGAGCTTTCTGGCGAAGTGAAAAAATCTCTAGCAGCCTGGTGATGCGCTAGGCTGTACTTCCCGTGGTCTTGTCTGCACAGTCTCAACTTATGTGCAATGTGATTGCCGCATGGTTGTGCTTGCTTGAGGTATTTCTGCATTATATGGTGGCTTTGGGAATCTCAACGCAGCCATGTTTTCACAGATGAAGATAAAAGACGCGTATCTTATTGTTATGAACATATCACAGTTAGGAGATTTATAACGAGTGATTCCCTACATTATTACAGCAAAGCAAGTGATTACAGTACAAAGTCGCTGCAATGGAGCAGCTCTAATGCTATTAAATTAAAGATGATG
Source organism: Sinocyclocheilus anophthalmus (assembly GCA_018155175.1). NCBI lineage: Eukaryota > Metazoa > Chordata > Actinopteri > Cypriniformes > Cyprinidae > Sinocyclocheilus > Sinocyclocheilus anophthalmus. The sequence continues at coordinate 259,867 of JADLZN010003806.1, forward strand.
TAGGTGTACCTTACTTTATAGAGCAAAAAATTAACAGTGAAAGTAATAAAAACTTGTAAAATACATTTTATTGGGCATAATTAAGTGTTAAAATAACCAAAGGATATACAGTGAATCCAAAAATGATTCAGAGACCAGATATCATTTTTTATATTTTTTACTAGTTTGTGCAGGACACTATATTTCATTTATGCAAGTGAGGATAACAAAATAAAGTAAACTGCGACGTATTATACCTAAAACTTCTTCATACAGTGGATCGTATGACAGTAAAGTTATTTACTAAATTTGTGGGGTCCACCAAAAATTTCTTCAGACGTATGAGTTGTGGGAAAAACATTGAAGGTGAGGTTTGCATGAAGTGGATGACAGCATGCCAAGGAGACACATGATGTCCAGTGAGGCTAAGGGTGCCCGACCAATATCATAGTTGTGGAATACTGTAATAAAACAGCGGTGGTTGTTAATGTATTTTGGTTATTGATCTATTACATACCTTTCTATCAAAATAATCTAACATTATCAAGATGAATTTGTACTGACACAGTTTAACTCTGAGTTCTTATCATATTTTATTACCATTTCTAAACTATAGCGAATAAACTGTGATGATGTGAGAAATGTTGAAAGTGTCTGAATAAATTTTGGTTTGACTGTGTCTATTTGATAAATGAAGTTAACCAAATAACATTATACATACCCTTTTGGTGTCTGTACCCAATATTTAAAAAATGTAAAAATGCAAAAACAATATCGTATCGTGTACTCGGTATTGGAAAGTACCAAAAATAAAAGATTCGAAGGGGCGAGTACTGGAAAAAAAAGTGGTATCGGTGCATACCTATAAACAAGGACCGGCTTCCTCAAAAAAAGATCCAGTGATAATATTTTTTCTCTGTTATAACATCACTTTTGGTAAAAACATAGTCCCCCCCCAAAAAAAAAGAATATACTAAAAAAACAGGATTCTCCACTAAACAGCATTTATTGTTCCTATATTTAGTTTTTTACTCATATGTTATTATTATTATGATGTAATTTTTACAGATTATTATCGCAATTATCTTTTTCCTTTATTGTAGTTAGTACATAGAAATATTATACAGTTTGTCGCTGGGTAAAAGTAGGGGTCAGTAGGACATTAGCTTTTCTACTTTATAATTTTCAAAAGTCAAGTAATTTGTATTATCTTATTTAAACAAGACTAGTAATAATAAAAAATAAAAACATAATTAAAATTAGAATGTTCAAGATTAGGATTAGGATAGCATTAGCTCCATTACCAAACCTGTGAATACTTTTTTTTTTACAATTATTTATTTATAATATATACAGAGTTTCTGGCATGAAACTCTAGATGGCGCAGTCTGATTGGTCTAACTCAATCTGATATAATGACATCATTATCACATGGCACAGTTGATTGGTTCTCTTCTGTATCGGTAGCCAATGAACTCGCTGCTCAACACTCAAAGATATGACTAGTGCTTGCTGTAGTGCAGTTGCAGCACGCTTCAGAAACCCCCACCTTCCCCAGCTCCACCTGTATAAATCTGCTACGAGGTGATTAATGTATGCTATATGGGGGTTATTTCATGTGTGTTATATTTGCAGCAGCAATATTTCTTGCAGCAATATTTCTTACATGCTCACAGCAGCATGTTTTGGATGTATTGGCAGTAGCAATTCTCGGTACTTGCTCTGCCACAGCAGCGTAGCAGATCTATTCCGCCAAAGACCAAATACATTAACATTGTCATAAACATTACCATGCCAATCCCTCCGAGAATTGTCATGACAGATATATACAGTATATGTATCATGTTAATGTACTGTAGGATATCAGACAATCTAAGATTTGGTCAAAACATGGTTGACACATGAGGAGCCAAATTCTTTGAGAGGCCCAAGAAACAGGATGTCGTAAATCAGATCCTGGCGCCAAAAGCCTGAACCAACCAGCAGCTTTGAGTAGCTCACAGCATTTAAACAAAATAACACTTATTGACAATTCCAAGGAGATTGTCAATTTTGGGGCAAGTAAACAAGATTAATGGTCAAAGAGATGCACATGTAAACCAGTGATAGTAATCACGATCACGAGCTCTTCGGATTTACTTTTCCCCCACCTCTGAGACAGAGAACAGACTGAGATTCCTTACAGACATTTTAACCTCTCTGGTCTTCACAGAACGTATCCTTACGTCCACAGAATGCTACAGAAACTACCTTTCCATGTATATATGCACCTAAATGACGCTAAAATGACTTAAGAGCAACTAATCATTTCTATGCATAACTCCATATTATGTATGTAACCCACACGTTTAACGATCATGTTTTAATCACGTATTGTGTATGTCTTTTTGATAACTATTGAATAGCTTAAGGGTTCATATTCATGTTGGGTATGTATGTGTTTGAATCTTCTTGCTTGAAATGTTTCTTCCAATCAATTCTTTGTCAAATGTATCATATTCTTGTTATAGAAATCATGCCCAAAACTATACTCTGCAAGAGCGGGAAAAAATGCAGACCATGTGACTGATAAAAGAACATTTGATTTATTGAATGGGGAAGAGAAATATACAACACCCCAGCAAAGACAGCATCTAATTGGTCAAAACACCATTTGGGGTGTGTTAAACAGCCCGGTTTAAATACTCAGGACACCATCAAACTTGGCTTTTTGTGTCTAGCTTTTAGCTTTTCGCTTTTAGTCATGCTTTTTAGTTATATGCTTTTTAGCCATGCAACTTTTAGCTTTTCGCTTTTAGTCGTGCTTTTTGTGTCTAGCTTTTAGCTTTTCGCTTTTAGTCGTGCTTTTCAGTCATCGCTTCTTAGTGCTTTTTGAGCGTGCTCTGGCTTACACGCCAGCTCCTCCAAAACCATGAGGAGAAACGCCACCTAGTCTCGTCAAACTTTACTTCTATTTCTACTTCTTTAGTTTGTTTTATTTTCCGTTGAGAGTTTCATGTGTTCCGAGTTAAGTTTTGCCCAACGCCTTGTCTCCGAAAGAGTGCCGTCTAAACTTCAACTTCAGACCACAGCTCCGCGTCGTCAGCCAACGCCCAACCACTGGCTTCCCCAAGACTGAACTTCCAGCCAATCAAAAAAGCGGGAAACCCCGTTCTGCAAGGACCACAACAAAGGGAAACCCCACACACAACGCAAGTACCTCCAGATCCTAGCTGAACTGGTGCATTTAATATAAATTTAACCTCATTGAGGAACTCAATTCAAGGTTTAATTAAGTGATTGATGGTTGTTCAAATCTATACAATGGCACATATTGCTGTAAACATGGGATTTCATATTTTCATTCTCTTAAACTAATTATTTCCTCACTTTCTGCAACTTGTGTGAATGCGTGTATTCATGTTTTAGATTAGTTTATATGTCTTAGATTTATCCAATAAAGCCTCATTTATATTGAAAAGAGAAGTATATTGTGTTTTGTGCTCACAAGTCAATGTCTTAAACTGCCGACCTTGTTACATGTGCTAATTAATAGTGATTTCACTATATTCGCGTGGTTATTGATACCATGTTGCAGGAATTTAGGTCAGTGCAGCTACGTTTCATATGAATCGCTTGGGCCATCTCTAGTGATCATGACGTGTGTGAAAATACAGTGATTCTGTACAAATGGCCCTTTAAAATCTTAAAGGTATTCCTTTGAGATCAAATTGACTGTGTCTAGCTTTACATGTATGTAGTGATGTATGTATGGGGGTGTAATAGATATTATTTATATAACGATAGATATATATATATATTCATTTTATATATATTATGATATTATTTTAAATAATAATTTTGGTATACAGGGGAACGTCATAGTGGGCACCAACAATAAACTGTTTATCCAGTGTCTTAGTCAAAATATCTTTAGTTTATTGTTTCTTTATCTCCATTATTTTTTATTGGTAAATCATTACAGGTTTGAAACGGAATAGGGGGATGACGTATAATGAGAATGACAAATATGTTGGAAAGCTAAATGTGTTGCAGGTCATTACAATTAAAAAAAAAAAAAAAACTTTAGCCCACAGAGCAAAGGTTGTTTTTAAAAACTTAATTTTCTGTCAACTGGCCCTAAACTTTCTTACAATGGTTAGTAATCTTTACTGATCAACCCTGAACAGACTAATACGGTTATGACTATTTTCATTACTAATTCAGGAGTAACTGTGTGTACACACAAAGAATTATATTTTAAAGGATGGTTTTTGACATCCAAAATTTTGCAGCCTTCACACAACCACAATCTACAAAAGCAGAAACACCTGACAAACCCACTTCACAGTCCAGATCACCACGGCGGTACACAATCCCTCTCCCTGATAAACACGCTCATCAAACAACCCTCTCAAAGCACGCAGGGACGAAATATACACCGAGCTCATAATCCGGAGGTCACAGAGGCATTGAACTTGATTGAAATGAATGAGAGAATTAGCCTGCAGTCATTGTGATTCCTGCCTTTGAAGAACCTCAGTCCTATTGGCAGCTTCACAATTGGAGCTACAGATGTCCGTCTGTCAAAGTGCCTGGAGCTGCGGCATACTGGCTGAGGGCGGACAGACAGGAGGTTGGATCTGCGCAATATTTCTGAACAGATGACAGAGGTGAATTATTCACATTGTTATGGAGGCCCCCTTCTCTTCCTTCATAAATCTTCCTCTCCTGATGGAAACAATGGCAGAACAGGGAGAGGGTGAGTGATACCTGCTTTTCTCCCAGTTTAACAAAGAACATCTAGCATCAGAAAACTCAGAAAGCAGAGAGTACCAGGATATTGAGCATGCATTGATAATCCCACGGTATTAGACATTGACACAGTCATTGACTCCTTGAGGTAATTTTAGGAGGTATTAATGGAGCTGGACTGCAGAGCAAATGGAACATTTCATTTTTGGAAAACAGGTAAAGCAGCAGAGACAGGGTTAAGTTCCTGCCTCATGTACTCGCGGCCAGAGGCTGTTTGTTTCTTTTTAAAATGGGCGACACGCCATATGTGGGGGTCATTAGTCTTGACAAAAAAAAAGAAATACTGTCCTTCACTTATTATAAAGGACAATGTGTCAATGAGGAAATTAACTTTTTCTCTGTCACACTTTTTGTGTCCTTGACTTTTTCCTCTGTTGCTGTTTCTAATAAATAGGACAGCTTTTGTTTGTAATATAGGAAAAACATGTCTCCATTACTGCTGGCCACTAGACTAATCATGGAGCACAATGCAAGGGGCATGTTAGAAAACGTGTATTTAAAAGCTATATTTAAAGTAAAAAATATGAATGAATGAATGAATTCTAAAATATACAGGTTATAGATGATCAGTGTAACTTTAATTAAATAAAATAACTCTTTATATTTTGTAAAATTGTTTTATATTTTTCTAGATCAGTGTTTGTCAAGACAAATCTAGCTAGATCTAGATAGAATCAGAACGACAAATAAACAGACACATGGATAAAGAGACAGGCAAACGCATAAGGAGGAATACAGAGAGGTGCCTTAGTGAAAAATAAATACTCTAACATGTATTTGAAATTATTTATTTCATGCTAGGTATACTACAAATACATTTGCATATTTATGTATTTAATAAAAATACCCTGCAATTTTAATTTTCATATACTAAACTGTTATACTTGAAGTATTTTTGATTGTGCTATTACAAGTAAAGACCAATATTATTCAAAGCTCATACAATCCTTGTCAATAGTGATATTAAAACACATTTTAGGCTTAATATAAGAAATGTACATTGTGCACTAGTAGTACTCCAAACAAAGTTGAATCATAATTTTTTATTTCAGTAAGTCTCATCGATAGTTAATAGATTTTTTATATAAGACATAGTAAATATGTTAATAGATTTGAACTATTAGTATGAAATGAATGTATTTTTAAATATATTACTTTTTACTAGGGTAGAGAGACAGGACAAAACTGTAGAGAGAGAGACAGACAGACAAACATAAAAAAATATGGTAACATTTACGGTAAAAAAAACGGTAGCTGTGGTTGCCAGAATTTTACAGTAAAAAATACAGTTGCAACATTTTAGGTTTTACAGTTTCAATTTAAATTTACAGTTAAATACCGTAATTTCATTAACTTATATGAGGTTAATATACCAACCTATTGAAGTACTGAAAACAAGTTTTGTACCTCTGTAATACACTGATAAACACCCAATGCAGGTGGTGATGAGAAAGTCACACGATGAACCAAAAGCCCATCACAAGCAGCTTTTAAATATTAACATATATAGAAGATGCACAGTGTCATTCACACAAACACTAAACACCATCATGGTAATGTTTTGGATGCTTTTCTCTGTAAAAAAAAAAAAAAAAAAAAAAAAAAAAAAAAAAAAAAAAAAAAAAAAAAAAAAAAAAAAACACACATGAAACGAAATAATGCAATAAAGAAAAGGAAAAAGGAAAGGATGTGACGTGTGGCCAAGTATGGTGTCCCGTACTCGGAATTTGTGTTTTGCATTTAACCCATCCAAGTGCACACACACAACAGCCAATTCGGGTTCGGTGCCTTGCTCAAGGGTCTCACCTCAGTCATGGTACTGAAGGTGGAGAGAGTGCTGGATATTCACTCCTCCATCTACAATCCCTGCCGGACCTGAGACTCGAACCCGTGACCTTCGGGTTACAAGTCCGATTCTCTATCCCTAACATTTATTTAACAACATTAGGTGTAACACAAAACCCCAATATACAAAACTGATAAGAAAAAACAAGCAACATAGTTATGTAAAAAAACAATCAAATTGAAAATGTAATGCAGGGAATTTCTGGGATGTCAATTTACGTTTATTCACTGAAAGCTCGTAGTATACATTATTTTTCACTTCCAAAAATGGTATACTACCGTATAATTACATGTAGTGTCCAATACAGTTTTTCACCATTAGGGGAACTTACCGTTTAATACCTTTATTTAACCAGGAAAAGACTCACCGAGATTAAAATCTATTTTCCAGGAGTGTCCATGGCCAAGATAGGCAGCAGAGTTGGCAATAAATAAACAACATGGTTACATCATACATAACAAAACCAACATATAACCAGTTAAAAACAATTACATACAGTTAAGTTGCTCTGTAGATTACATAATAAGGACTTAAAATAATTAAAAAACACCAAGTTTTGTAACTTAATCTCCTTTTGGAGTTCATTCCAATCTGAGGCGACAGCATATTTAAACAAGGTTTTACCAAGATCAGTTCTGACAAAGGGCACACAGAGATTATAATTTGAATAAGAACATAATAAATGATTTCCAAACAAAGTCATTTGTATAAAACAACAGATATAATTTGGCAAATTACCCAAAATTGCCTTATATATATATATCAACAAATGCCAATGCATTTTTCTCCGAATTCTCAAGGAAGGCCATGCAACTCTTTCATATAATTCACAATGATGAGTTAAAAATGTACAATCAGTTATAAAATCGAGCATCATGGTACAAAGCATCCAAGGAAGAAAGAAGGTAAGAGTGGGCATGCTGGTAAACCACATCCCCATAGTCGAGAATCAGTAAAAATGTAGCGGACACTAGTTTTTTCCTCACCTTAAATGGGAAACATGACTTATTTCTAAAGTAAAACTCTAACTTCTTCTTTATTGTTTTACTCAGATACTTAATATGTGAACCAAAACGTAATTTGTTATCAATGATAATACCCAGATATTTGTACTCTGACACTGAGGTAATTTGGCAGCCACAGATTGTTGCTTAGAAGGAGCTGAACAGTATATAATAGTATAATCTGCGTAAAAATGGAACCTTGCTTTATCAATATTAAAATCAAGGCAATTTATATATATACAGTATATACTGAATAATAATGGTCCTAACACAGATCCTTGTGGAACTCCCTTGACAACCTCCAAAAGATCTGACTGAACACTTTCCACCTGGACACATTGGGTTCTACCCTTTAAATAAGCAGTGAACCATAAAATGTTCTGATAGTCCTACCTGTCGGGATCATGGACCTGTTTTGTTGTGTTTTGCGCCTGTCTTTGTTCCTGGTTTTCCTTATATGGTCTTTTTCCTTTCCTCATTTAGGTTAATTATGATTCCTGGCACCTGTGTTTGTTAATTATCTCCAGTATTTAAGTCCTTGCATTTGCATTCTGTGTTGGTCGGTTCTACTCATTATGTTTGTGTGTTTTCTGCCATTTCCAGTGTGGATGTACCCTGTGTTCCGTGGATTAAAGACTGTTTTCGTTTATTCGTGCCTCCTGCGTGCTTCCTAAACAGCGAACTGTGACAGAAGAACTGACCAAAACTGTTACCTCCGTTTCTACCCTCCATTTTTGTTTTTTGTTTTTGTACAGTGTTTTCTGTTTCCATAGTTCCCGTCATGGATCCCTTCACCTGCCCGGAATTCCTCCTCCTCCTGCTGGAGCAGGGAGACAGATCTCTCGAGGACCATACAAGACTGTTCCGGCTGTTAGCTAGCACCACCAGCTACCCGGACGACGCGCTCTGCTCATTCTACGACGTGAGCTTTTTCACCGCGAGCAGAGCACCGTCGTCTGAGGATGGTCCTCGAGAGGATTTCGTCACCTTCGTGGAGTGGACTCTGGCGAGAAACGGGTCGCCATCCACCACCTGCCACGTGGATGATCTCACCAGATCCACTCCAGACCCAGTGCCCAGCCCACCATCTCCCCGCGGTGCGGAGCATCAATCTGAGCCCACCGATGATGGAGAGCCAATTCCCGCCGCGATCGATGAGCCAGCGCAAAGCCGAGTGACTGAGCGGAGGATCGGCCTGAACTTGGAGCTCAACCCGTCAGACCAGGTACGAAAGCCGGCGACAATACCCGCCACGAAGGACAAAGCTGCAGACGATGTGAGCACAGAGAGAAGCTCCGCCCGCTGCACCGCAGCTGAGGGTGAGCTGAGTATGGAGCGGTGAATGTGCCACACCGAAGAGGAGAGGGCTCCAGTCCCCGAATCCAGTCCACTCCGCTTGGTCGGGCGTCGCCCCGCCATCACTTCAGGACTCTGATCCTCCGGCTGCACCTCGGCGCTCTGTCCCACCGGCTCCATGAGGCTCTTTCCTCCTACCAAGCTAAACCTTGGGCCTCCTCTACGGGGGGGGGGGGGGTGCCTCCGCCGTGGATACCGGATCTACGCCTCCACCTCGGTCGCCAGAGCCCTGGGCTCCACCCTGGCCACATGGCATCCCCCTGGCTCGTTGGCTCTCCATCTCGGGCTCCACTGCCACCTGCTCCGCCGCCGTTGGGGGTTCCCCTGGAGTCGGCGGCCATTCCTCCTTCATGGCTCCTCCCTCCATCAGCTCCACCGTGGGTCGCCTTCATGGCTGAGGCCTGGGTCTTGCTTGGCCCCTCCTGCTCCAAGTCCTTCCTGGCTCCTCCCTCCATCGTCTCCTCACTGGACTCTGTCTGCCGGCCCCCTCCCGGATGTCCGTCCTTGGTTCCTCCTTAGATCCCACCCATTTCCCCCCCTCTGTTGTTATACGGTGCGAGGACGCACCTTCCGGGAGGGGGGGGTGATATGTCAGGAAGGACAGATTTTCTTGTGTTACCCCTGTCTTTGTTCCTGGTTTTCCTTATATGGTCTTTTTCCTTTCCTCGTTTAGGTTAATTATGATTCCTTGCACCTGTGTTTGTTAATTATCCCCAGTATTTAAAGTCCTTGCCTTTGCGTTCTGTGTTTGTCGGTTCTACTCGTTATGTTTGTGTGTTTATTTTACAGTGTTATGGAGAACAGACAGACAAGCACAGACAGAAAAAACAGTAAGATAAAAATACAGACAAGACCAGCAGATAAACAGATATAAAAAACAGGTAGAGAGAAAACAGACATAGCATACAGATAAGACAGAAAAAGACAGACCATATATGAGATTATATATATATATATACTGTATATATAAAAGTATGTATGTATGTATGTGATATATATGTATTTATAAAGTATGTATGCATATATATATATATCTATATATATGCTGCTATATACATGTGTATATACAGTGGGTATGGAAAGTATTTAGACCCCCTTTAAATTTTTCACTCTTTGTTATATTGCAGCCATTGCTAAAATCATTTAAGCTAATTTTTTCCTCATTAATGTACACACAGCACCCATATTTACAGAAAAACACAGAATCGTTGACATTTTTGCAGATTTATTAAAAGAAAAACTGAAATATCACATGATCCGAAGTATTCAGACCATTTGCTCAGTATTTAGTAGAAGCACCTTTTGATCTAATACAGCCATGAGTCTTTTTGGGAAGATGCAACAAGTTTTTCACACCTGAATTTGGTGATCCTCTGCCATTCCTCCTTGCATATCCTCTCCAGTTCTGTCAGGTTAGATGTAAACGTTGGTGGACAGCCATTTTTTAGGTCTCTCCAGAGATGCTCAAATTGGGTTTAAGTCAGGGCTCTGGCTGGGCCTTTCAAGAACAGCCACAGGTTGTTGTGAAGCCACTCCTTCGTTATTTAGCTGTGTGCGTAGTCATTGTCTTGTTGGAAGGTAAACCTTCGGCCCAGGCTGAGGTCCTGAGCACTCTGGAGAAGTTTTCGTCCAGGATATCCCTGTACTTTGGCCGCATTCATCTTTCCCTCGATTGCAACCAATCGTCCTGTCCCTGCAGCTGAAAAAAACCCACACAGCATGATGCTGCCACCACCATGCCTTCACTGTTGGGACTGTATTGGGCAGGTGATGAGCAGTGCCTGGTTTCTCCACACATACCGCTTAGAATTAAAGCCAAAAAGTTATATCTTGGTCTCATCAGACCAGAGAATCTTATTTCTCACCATCTTGGAGTCCTTCAGGGGTTTTTTAGCAAACTCCATGCAGGCTTACATGTGTCTTGCACTGAGGAGAGGCTACCGTCGGGCCACTCTGCCATAAAGCCCGACTGGTGGAGGGCTGCAGTGATGGTTGACTTTCTACAACTTTTTCCCATCTCCCGACTGCATCTCTGGACCTCAGCCACAGTGATCTTTGGGTTCTTCTTACCTCTCTCACCAAGGCTCTTCTCCCCCGTTAGCTCAGTTTGGACGGACGGCCAGCTCTAGGAAGGGTTTGGGTCGTCCCAAACGTCTTCCATTTAAAAATTATGGAGGCCACTGTGCTCTTAGGAACCCTAAGTGCAGCAGAAATTTTTTTGTAACTTTGGTTAGATCTGTGCCTTGCCACAATTCTGTTTTTGAGCTCTTCAGGCAGTTCCTTTGACCTCATGATTCTCATTTGCTGACATGCACTGTGAGCTGTAAGGTATTATATAGACAGGTGTGTGGCTTTCCTAATCAAGTCCAATCAGTATAATCAAACACAGCTGGACTCAAATGAAGGTGTAGAACCATCTCAAGGATGATCAGAAGAAATGGACAGCACCTGAGTTAAATATATGAATGTCACAGCAAAGGGTCTGAATACTTAGGACCATGTGATATTTTAGTTTTTCTTTTTTAATAAATCTGCAAAAATGTCAACAATTCTGTTTTTTTCTGTCAATATGGGGTGGTGTGGGTACATTAATGAGGAAAAAAAATTAACAAATGATTTTAGCAAATGCGGCAATATAACAAGAGTGAAAAATTTAAGGGGGTCTGAATACTTTCCGTACCCACTGTATATATATATAGAGAGAGAGAGAGAGAGAGACAGACAAACAGAGAGAGCGATAGAGAGACAGACAGACAAGCAGCCAAACAGACACAGACAGCCAGATAAACAGACATAGAGACAGACAGAGACATAGATAGATAGACAGACAGATAAGGAGAAAGGAAAACACTGAGACTGTGGAAAAACAAAAATTGTAAAATCCCAACTTTGCATTTCACAGATCTATTTTCTCTGTTTTGCTTTCCATCTTTCAGTAAGGAATGTGATGCTGAACATATTCGAAAAACAAACATACCATTCCACCATCGCCTCATAGTGATCTCGCACCACAATTAAACCCCCCCCCCCCCCCCACAAAAAAAAACCCCCCCCCCCCAAAAAAAAACCTCCCCCAACCCAAACGACTCATCAGCGCATCAAATGTTCCAGAGCTCTCTTTCCTTACAATTACCAGCAGTTGATAGACGCGGGCCCCCTCCACAGAGCGGCCCTCACTGTAGATTGCCAATTTGAACGTTTGTTTCTCGTCTCCTTTTCTTTTACTCATTGTTCTCCTCTCAGGCCAGGCTACTGTCAGGGGGCTCGTAGCAGGCTGTGGTGCTGGGGCCCAGGCCCTACAAGAACGAAAGGGTGTCAAAACACATGGACCAGACCATTTATCATGTAATCTGGAGAGCGAATGGACGGGGCACTATCAGCAATCTGCTATTGATCCGTTGCAGCAAGGCTGCTATTGTTCATCTGAGGAGCAGGACTGGCACACAGCATTAATGAAAGAAACTAAACAATGCATAGCAATCAGAGACACAGATTCACAGGCTTGGCAAGAGACGGGGAGAGAAACAGGAAGAGAAAGACAAGAGGGAAAAGTTTGAAAAGAGAAAGTTTGGGGTTATCTGGGTGACTGTGTGTGAGCGTGTTTTTTATGAGGAAGGGGTGAGAAATTCGATTGCATTCTTTCGTCAAGCAGCAGCCATGACTAAGAGGCGACCTGAGGAGTCGACCCTGATCCAGCTCAACATTTTTAAAGCCCAGCGGCTCTTAGATGGAGACACCCTCATGCACCATTACTTCAGACTGCATCTGTGTTTAGCCTCAATTAAACACCATTATTACACCATGTGTTGTCCTTGGCACTTTCTGCATCCAAAATCTCTTAGATGATTGATTTATAGGACATGTAACCAAATTAAAATTATAAATAAATAAATAGTAGCCGGATATTATAGCATAGTATAGTAATATGTGAAATATTATACAATTAAATATCTGTCTTCTACTTAATATATTTTAATCTGAATGGCCAAAGCTAAATTTCCAGTTGTAATGCATTTCAATGTTTAATTTCGGTAGTCATCAGGTCTACTCTACATTTTTTTTTAGAAATTCTGAATATGCTGATCTGCTGTTTGAAATTTTTTTTTGTTGAAACCATGATACTTCAGGATCTTGATGAATAGAAAGTTCAAAAGAAAATTTTTATTTGGAATGGAAACCTGGTTGCACTTTTTTTTACAGTACATGTTAGTTACCTGATTTAAAGTGTAGTACTTAAGACTACGATACATTAGGTAACTACATTGGTTGCGTTAGGTTTGGTGGGTCAGGGTGTAGTACCTAGTTAGTATACAGTTATTTACTTTACTAACAAGTAAATAGTAGTACATGTGGAACCAAGACTGTTAAATAAAGTGCTACGAAATATTTTGTAAAATTTAAATGTCTTTACTGTCACTTTTTATTGATTTAGTCTGTCCTTTCTAAATAGAAGTATTAAAATCCCTTTTAAATCCATTTTAAAAGTATTTTCTATTTTTAAACTTATAGTAGGGGCTATTAAAAGTCGTCTCTAGTTTTTAAAACTGATGGCTTTTATTAGCGTAGTTGTAATAATAATATAATAATAATATAATAATAATAATAAACGTACCAACAAATACTGCTACTAAAAGTGGCTAAACTGTAAATACAGTCTACAAGCTACAGTTGTAAAATAGCTTCCCAAACAAGGGACTGAATTATTAACTTGTTTTATCAACTATGTTTTTCTAGTAATGTAAAACTGATGTTTTAGACCTCATCATGCACAGCTCAGACACACTGATCACTTGTATCCATATTCCAGCATGACTGAACCTCGCGCATTTCAGTAGAGGGCAAAGGAGGAGACAGAAGCATTTCTTTTGAATGTTATTCTCCTCTACGAGTGAGCTGTGAAATCAAAAAGTCCTCTTTATCTCAGCATGTTGTCCTGTTGTGTTTTAAGGCTGTGGTTTGTCACAAATATGAAGGCAGATCAGAGAGAGATGCAGTGGAGGCTGAGGTGTCAGACTAACTGTCTATTGATGATAGAGGAGAGGCATTTTCTTTCTCTCTTCCCTCGTAAAGCAGTGCGATTGCCCATAGCATCACCATCTGTTGGTGACTGTAGGGTGAAACAGTAAACACTCTGACTTGTTTGTGTGTGTGTGTGTGTGTGTGTGTGTGTGTGTGGTGTGTGTGTGTGTGTTGGGTGTTGTGTGTGTGTGTGGGGTGTGTGGAAGGGAGATAAAAAAGGGAGCGATTGCCAAACCTTCCCCCTCTTCACTCTGTGATGAGTGACTGAAGCAGAAGCTTGCATGTAATGGACTAAATATTTATCAATTAATCCATCTGCATGTTCAAACCGAGTTCTCTGTGCGCGATCCAACACAGCCCTGTGCTTTAATAAGACTTATCAAAATACATTTTAAACAGCCACTGCTGCAGTTTCTTCCTCTCTCTTGCTTTCTGCCACTCATCTGTCCTTCTCTTTCTCTAATCCGCTCCATTTTATCGCTGCTATTTGGACAGCACTGGCAGAGTGACATTTGAGTGAGTGTGACCCATAGGGTGCCTGGAGGTGTGTTTCTATGTGTGTGTAGTTGAGAAGCAGGGACCAGTAGATAAAGCACTCGTGTAGCGACTGTGTCATGTAATTCCCCTTTAATACAGTCGAGGCTGATTCCAGCTAGTCTAGATCCACACAGGTCTCCTGAGACCTGATGTCAGTATCCAGCAGGAGCTCAGTACAGACACTGCCACTGAGATACACACATCTGCAACTCTACGAATGTGTGCACATAAACATGCAGCAAAAAAGTGCTTCACAATCACTTCAACATTAAAAGCTGACGATGGTATGAAACCTCAGACAGCACACACACAGACTGATAAATGCAGTAGGCCTACCACATGCAACGATGACAACCACCTGGCAAAATCACAAGCTTTGATCTGATTGGCTGGCTTCACGAAACGTCCTGGAGTCAGGGTTAGCAGCAGGTATCTAAAAGTCTGCCTGGAAACTTTTACATGATAGCGGGCTGTTACGATGTGAAAGCACTGAGTAACAAGTAACCAAGAAATTAATGTCTATCTATTGAATTCAGTTGCTGCAAAGTGAAAGGCAGCATGTATTTGTCTGTATTCTTCTACTGTGAGCATACAATATGTAGCGTCTGGACCACTCAAACACACAATTTATATTTTGTTAGCTAGATTTCACAAAATACTTTGTAACACCCCAGGACGCCGAACAAGACCCTGGTTTCATGGTAACCAGATACATTTACAACCTTGTGGAATGCGAGCAGAGACTCTCACTGCATTTTCCAGAGCAAGAGGAAAAATGCACAGTAGAAATTGACTTTTCTAATAATTAATTCATAGGAAAACATTTCTTTGAATGAACACACATTATCTTCAGGCCATTGTGTATATTATTGATGTTTTGTATTAATCTGTTGTATTATAAACTATTTTTATCCATGCTTACGATAAACCACTCATTCATATAACCTTACATATACCTTGTTTAGTATCTATGAATTCGCCTTCTGATGATCTAAACAAGAATGTATATTATATGTTGGTACATAGGCAATATATTAGTGCCCTGAGAACCTTTAGTATTTTCGATTCAAGTTCCAGATACTAAACTACCATGTTTCCACACAAAGAGTCATAAAACTCCCAAGTATTTCCAAACTCCCACTTGGGATTCCAGACTTTCTCATTGGACAAGCCCATCTTGAGAGGCGGGGATCTCTCAGACCTTAAAGGCACCACACCATGTGACCCGCCCAGTCGGTGGTGCGGTCAGATGCGAGAAGAGTGAGAAAACGCCTTCAGGATATCAAAGATGTGCCAGGCCTTCGGCCTTGACTTTTCCATTCACCAAAAATTATCTGACTCAAACTGGTTCTTTTCATCAAATAATTTCAGCAAGATCTTGGGCCTTAAAATTGCATCAGGAATCTATTTTCAGACAGACGAGACTCGCAAGTATCAAACTTAGTCGTTTTAATTGATGCATTAAGTATCAATTACACCTTTTTACAAAGGTGTGTTTAAACTAAGAATCTGACGCTTCCCTCAGGTTTAGATCTGCTGAATATGCAAAATGGTTCCATAATTGTCATTCCTTATGTCTCTTTCTTTATTGTTAAACTTTAACCCTTTCCTATACCAAATGTATGCGCGTGTGTGTATGTGTATGTTAGACCAGCTTATGTGTGTTTGTAGGATGTTAGACCAGTTTATGTGATTATGTAGTATGTTAGACTAGTTTAAATGTCTGTGTAGTTAATAAAACCTTACTTGTATAACACTTGACGTGTTCATTGTTTACTCATAACCGGAGTCACTAATCATGCAGATTTATGTTACAAGCTTGTAGAATTGTACAGTAAGAAAGTTATTTCCCTTACCCAGGAAAATTAACGTTCTTAGAATGGACAAGACAGTTGACCCTGAGTGGTAAGCTAAATATCTACAGCGGATCTACCGATGAATAGTTCATATAACTTAGTATGGTAATTATTCATATTCCTGTTGGGAGCTAAATCGCTACAAACATAAAAGCCTAATTCCTTCTACAATAACTACACTCATGAGTTAATCTCTATACGCCTCATTTACTAATTACAATATTACTATATATACATGAAATTTAAATGAAACACATAATGACTTAAGATGTACAGAAGGATAATAAAATACATTTCATGCAGTATAGGACATATTCAAAGTCTTTTCTGCTCATCAAGACTGTATTTATTTAATCAAAAATACATTAAAAATTATAGTAATAGTAATATTGTGAATTGAATATTGTGAAATATTATTACAATCAAATATCTAATTTAATTTAAAAAAAAAGTATTATCCTGGTTGCAAAGTGAATTTTTTCAGCAGCCAGTACTATAGTCTTCAGTGTCAAATTAAATATGTGATTTCTCCTCAAGAAACTTTTATTAATGTATTCTGGGCTCAAGTTGAAACAACAATGCTGATGCTTCTTGTATTATTTATGTATATTGATTTTTTTGGACATTTTTTCAGGGATTCTTAAACATTTATAAAAACAAGCAATGTCACTTTGAGTTGTGATCAATGAAAATATTCTGAAAAGTAGAATTATTTGGCAGCACGATTGAACAAAACATGTAATTTGGAACAAAAGGAAAAGCTTGCTAGCTGTGGTGTTGTATAAAATTCGGTCACGAATTCGTTTCATGGACTTCCGTTTATTCACCACTAGATGTCACACTTTCCATTACATTGACTCTCGTACTACACAAACTGTTGCATAGCACCCGGACTACATATCCCATCATTCATAGCACTGATACCTAACGGCACTGATTGCATGGAAAAAATGCCCACAGCTGTTTCATATCACTCCCAATATATACACCCACCTCACACAACCATCTCGCTGAGTATTGTTTAGCCTGTACCCCGTTCCGAGTCTCTGTGTTTCCTTGTTTTGCCTTGCCTTTTCCCTCGGTTTCCGATCTTTGCCTGTTTTCCTGGATTTTTCCCTCTCGTCTCGACCCTGTGATTATGTCTGCCGAGTCAGTGACCTACGCAGCCCCTAGGCTATTCTGTGTTTTTGCGCCATTACCTGTTTGCCAGTGATCGACCCTGCCTGTGTTTGACAATTCTCGTCGTTAATAAAGCTTGCACATGGATCCACACGCCTCTCGTCTCGTCATCCCCGTGACACCTGCGGCCAGTTATAATGTGATTTTATGTATTTTTTTTTCTTATTTTACAACTTTGATATCTAACAAAACGCCATGACATTAAATGTTTACCATATTACAGTTTAAAATCACAACTGCAATACTTGTCAATGTAATAACAATATGATTTTTAACGTGCAACCTTAATTAGATGTTATTTTTTTAAAGACATTGACAGAATGTTTAGGACAAGAATATCTGTATAAAATTGTGTTATGCTAAAGGGGTGAATAAAAGTAGTGAATTTGCTAAAAGCACTATACACTAATGCTAAAATGAGTTAACAGATTCTGTAAATCAGTTAATGTGGTAACACATCCTCTCTCTATGATACTTTGTGCATCATGGACTGGCATTAAACTGTGAATTATTGCAGCATCTGTGTTTATTCTGACAAAATAGGGACTGTATTCCAGGCTTTATGTCCCCGTCAGCCTGCTCAAGCCCATAAACAACATATGCACATATATGTGTGTGTGTGTGTGTGTGTGTGTGTGCAGTGTATAAATGCACATGTGTGTTCATGCTCTTTGCTTTTACGTGCTCATTACAGTGGTGGGGATATCATACATTAATAATCACTCCTGACAGTCTTCAACAGTGGGCCAGTCCCATAAGTCCAGAGATATTACATCTGCTGGCCTCATTTATCTTCCTGCAGCCCTTACAGTTCCTCTGTGTCCACTTCAATGCCAGCCCAGCACACGCTTAATTACGAGCACATCATAAACAGCGGCGACACACCCGGGGGCTTGGAAGGGCTCTGCCCTCATCCCGCTCAGGCCCTAAACGGCCCCCTGGCTCTCTCGCATACTGAGGAGCCCAGAGAGAAGATCTGCGATCTAAGGGTGGAAATTTAATGCTAAAAGACAATAAGAGCTCTCAGTCCCTAAACACTATGATGTAAACACAATTGAACGATAGCTTCCTTTGTTTTCATTTTAATTTCACTGCACAGGTTTGACTTCAAATTATATTTTTTACATTGTTTTAAATAAAAGCTTACAGTTTAAAATTTAAACTGTAGGTGTCAAATTGTGTCAAAATGATACACACCATGAGAAAATATTTAAGGGGTGACTAGCATCTTTTGAGTAATGGGATTTCTGAATTTTTCTGTACTCTGTGTTAGCAGGGATAGAAATTGCAGTTAGCCACTGTGGTCATTTTAAAATGAATATTAAGCATTTCAAACATATTCAACTATGACTCCAGCAGTAATCACAAACGTCCTGCTGATAGTTTTCAGTTTTCTGAAGGGTTTCAACAGCCTTTTGAACTGAGACCAGATCAGGTTTCCCTCATTTGCCAATGTTGATAAGTAATCCGACACCTGTAGGTAAATCTTGCCAGTTGTATACTAATATTACAGTCCACATTGGGAGGCACTAGCTTTATATCAATTTGAAGTCATCTATATGACTTAATTTCAAACACTTCAACTTTTATGCCTTTTGACACACATTATTATTATGGGGCAGACTGGTTAATAACGACTTTATGATGTTATGACCTTAAAACACTTTTTCCATAGTGCATGATTGAAAACAGCTGCATATGTGTGACTTTCTTGACATGGTAAACTTGCTTGGTAGCTCACCTGGTACAGAACTGCACTTGCAATGTGGAGCGCTGTGTATAAGAGTCCTGTGAAACACGACCTATGACACTCGATAAGAGAACTCAAAGACTTGCAGAAGCCAGCTAAAGTGACACAGTTGAAGAAAATGCAGTTTTATCTCACATTTAGTTTTATTAATAGCATCGGTTAGGTTTAGATTAGGGTTTAGTAATGAGACGCACCATTACCCTTTTAACTAACCATACATGGTATGTCCTAACTGCAACGATATGTACAATGTATAATTTCACCTCCATCGCGAGACAAACACAAACACAAACAGATGGACACATATACACATGAAAATACCCCCATACCACCTGCATTTTCTGACCTTCAAAACTTCATTGCTTTTCACTAAGAGGCTCACCAAGGTGAACTGGAATTACCCAGAACACCTTGGCCGAAACCTTGGACTGACACTGATGCCCTCTTTTGCCTCCATAAGCACGAGTATATATGTGGGTGTCCTTTGAATGTAATAGTGCATTGGTAAAAATCTGCTATACAAAGCACATTCTAAAACTATGGCTTGTCCATTAAGTATAGACTCAGCCATGCACCCACAGGTCAGGGAATCTTTTTAAAATACATCAGCCCACTGCATCTTTCTTTTTGTCTGGGAGAGAGAAGCTGAGATGGAGAGGGGCATCTGAAGGTTGACCTGGTTGCCATTGCTCCCACTTCTCAGGTTTTCACCAGCGCTAAGGAATAAATGCAGCGCTGAGCATTATGGGTATTTGAAACCGACACAGTGACATTGGGGGTGAAATGAATAAGTGTAGCAAGAATTAAAGACAAAATAAGATGAATCAGCTGTTATTTGCCTTTCTTTCATACAGTGTGTGTATAAGAATCACCATACGGGTCCTTCTGCGATACATTAAATCAGGTAAGCTGTATTTCTCACTCAATTTATTTTTCTTATTGACACATCAGCTGCTGGTACAAATGGCAGAGCAGTCGTTATCTCCAAGCATGGCCCAATCCTCTGTGTAACGGAGAGGTTCATCTCAAAAGACTTTCTCTCTCTTTGTTCTTCTCACTTCTGAGAGAACACAAGAAATGAAGCTTGACTGATTCTCTCTCTCTTTTAGTCTCTCTCTCGTTCGCCCCTCTCCCTTTTGGTTGTGCAAGGCACAAAATACCTAAGCAATGTTTGTTATGTCTTCCCCCTCCCTTTTCTTTGTCAACAACTTTTTTGTTTGTGATTTGATATTGCCTCATCTCTTTTCATCTTCTAAAACCATGCATCAGGTAACAAAGAGGAACTATCAAAGACAAGGAGGCGTTTACAAATGTTGGGGGAGATGTTTGCATGATGCGTCTGAAAGTCATTCATCGGCACTACGTCTCCACATCTTTCAGCAAGGAGGACTAAGAACTGTCTCTGGCTTATAATTTCATAACACCCACAACACATTCAACAACAGCGACAGTTTGTACATTAACCTCATCAAAATATTCTACATCACTGATATAATAGCACTGCCAACTATAACAATATAATACCATAATGCATTATGAAGTATCATGGTAATAACATCATTTTTGGAAATCACACCTTGGAAGCATTACACGTACCTTGGAGTACCATGTAAATCTAGTATATATAGTTTAATAATAAATATAGTAATCATTCAGTACCATAATATAACTGAAGGAATCGCCCGTTTGGAAAGCACTAATATTTAGCAGATTTTAAAATATGATACACTTTTGAAAACTAAAAACTAAAATCAATAATTTTAAATGATACAAGTGAATTTAGGCATCATAGTACATTATGAACAAAATTTTGACATTTACTAAATATTAAATTTAACAGTTAAATAAGTTTTGTGAGACGATAACCTTTTGGGTAGGGCTCAGAAAAATAGCGCTGTTGCACGTCGGGTGACTTGAGCTCAAATCCCAGCAAGTGGTCCTTTCTGATCCCATCTGCTTTCTCTCCCACTTTGCTTTATGTCCACTCTATACTGCACTACACAAATGAAGCAATTAAAATATTAAAATAATAATAATAATTTAAAGTCGCATTAGATGACAGCAAATTTAATCTAAATGTGCGTGTTCATTTTCTTCCTCTATTTTTAAGAAATATAGTTTTATACAAGTAACGATACCATTAAAACCGCAGGTTCACGGTTCTACTGGGAGGCGGACGCACGTGAACGAGGAGACCAGAATACAAACCGAGAGTTTTAAATTTTTTTTTTTTTGTTTTTTTTTTCAGGGCATCACACAAGTCACAAGGAGTTGACCAACACAATTCCAAACAAAGAAACTCAGAACAGGCTAGAACTAAATAGTGCAGATAACGAGGGGCAGACAGGTGAACAATGAGGTGATTAACTAATCATGAGGGGAAAAACCACTGACCAAATCCAAACTACAGTGGGACAGGAACAGGGAGGACCAAATAAGGATAACAGGAACTAAACTGGAACATACACGCGACAGCAAGCAGCGATGAAAGGGCCCTCGCACCCAGGCTCACTGCCACCTGGTGGCTTTAGGAAAACAGCTGAATATTGGCATGTAAATGTTTTCAGGCCCTCGGGATCGTCTACCAAGATAAAAGTTAAAAAGAGATTGACATTGCTATGTTAAGTAGTGTAAAACAAGTAATTTCCTGTTGCTAGGTCAGTGGCGTAGGATATAACGAATATTGGCCTTAAGATGTGTTTAGGCCAGGACTCTTATAAAACGTGTGAAGTTTGGGGCAGATTGAGCATTGCATGCATGAGTTACAACAACTTTCTGTTTGATGGCGTTAATAGCATGCTTTAGCACTTATAAAGTGTTGCTAGCATGCTTGAGCATGTTTCTAACATGTTTAGCACTCAATGGCTTATTTTAGTTTGTTGCTAATAGTGCATCACGGTGTTAAACATGTCACTTCCTATTGACAGTAGGTGGCGCTATAACTGAATATTGGCATGTGGATGTGTTCAGGACAGGAGTCTTATCAAACTTGTTAAATTTGAGGCAGATTGGACACTGCATGCCTGAATAGCAGCAACTTCCTGTTTCATGGCGAAAATTTTTTTTGTCAGGCCGCCAGGGACACGCCCTTTGATGAAAACTCAAGATCTTCGCAATTTAATGTTACAAAGGCCTTATGATAACACTCACTGAATTTGAAGATGATCCAATTAAAACTGTAGGAGGAGTTTGTCAAAGTACGAGGCCTGGAAATGGCGAAAACTGCACAAAAATTGTACAGGAAATTCAAAATAACGTACTTCCTGTTGGGGTTTTGGATTTTGGATTTTTGTAGGTAATGGTGTGTTACATGTGTGAACAGCATATAGTACATGTACGTAAAACGTAGCTCGAAGTGCACTCTGTTGAATGTATACAGGCGCTATCGCGCTATTTTGCCACACCCACTTCTGAAACCCATATCAGATGTAAATTTTCGCCAGTTCTGACGCGTGTGCAAAGTTTAATGAGTTTTGGAGCATGACTCTATACTGTATATAGTAATTCAACTTGTGGTTTATATTCACAATGCAGAAGTTTTGTTTGTTTGTTAGTTAGCGATCAGGATTCCTCTGTTTTAGGAAATCATCAGTGTCACACTAAGGATAGAGTGTCCTTCTAAATGCAGGAATAGCATATTTCAGCCCTCGTTTCCCCTGAAGACCAGGGACGGCAAAGACAAAGCATACAATAATTAAAGGGCCGAGCACAAAGCGTGGGATGCAGGCGCAGGGGGAAGACGATGAGCAACTCCGCATCATGTTGGCAGATAAATTCCACACACAATTATTCATCCACTGCCCATGACATGTAGATTAATGAGTCTGATAACCCAGGGCATGCCAGAGAAGTATACTCAATTCTGTTGTGTCTCGGTCTCTCCAACGCCCTCTCGTAACCTTCTCTATATGCCTTTATGCTTATGGGGCAAAACAAAATCATCCGGGGCATGGCTTTGGTAGGCACATGAAAAAAGGTTAAATCGATCAGGTTTTTGCTAACGTCGGTCTACAACGGTGTCAGGGTCGTTCCATCTCTCTGAGATGCCGGCATCTGGATAGGTGTAAGCGACGGATGGCAGACTCTGTAAATAAAGATTCTTGGACCGGCCTCTACCCAGTCGTTATGTTGCGTCCCATGGACCCAAACAAACAATGGGGAGAGGGAACAAGACAAGGAGAAGCAGCTCCAAAAAACCCAAGCCTCCCTGGACAGTTGTAATGAATGGAGGGAGATGCTTCACAGATGGTCTTCAGAGGAGAGGATGACCTGCAGAGAGGCTGGGTCAGGGGTGGTCAAAACACTTCTTTCACAGAGGTGGTCTTCCTTTAAAAATACAGTTATTTAAGCATTAGTCATTTGCTGTGTTCCTTTCATGGCAGTTCAAAGGTAAAAGCTTACCCAGGGTTGCTTCAGGTGATACTTTTTTTTAGCGCAAGAATCCATTCCATTACTGTTTTAATGGCTTTCAAGACTGCCAAGTCAAAGTCAGCTACTTAGTTTGGTACTGATTTGAGAGCCCTACATAATTGGGCTGAGGGATTTGCTACATGATTATGTGCACTTTGGTATCACTCACGTCGTGCCAGATTGAACCAAATGAAAGGTTTTCGGTGAAGTCAACATTTCGCTGCTGATGAGCACCACACCATGAATGGAATCCCCATGTGCCATAAGAGTTGAGGCTACCAATCAAAAATTATAGATTTTGTCCTGTGACAAGATAAATCTTTTACGATCCCCAACATTTGTCTTAGACTACAAAATCACAGGCAGTCACACAATGTCAACCTAGCTTTACTTACAGCAGACTCTGCATGTTACGCTGTTATATGAGAAAATATTCCACTGCATGATTTTGTTTCCCAAACCAGTTAAGCGTAAAACCCCACATCACAGATGTTTAAGATCCTATTTCTCATGTCAGTCACAGTGATGATTGCTTACATGTCGCTGAAACAAATACTACCCCTACCCCAGGACTTTTACATGAAGCCAATTCATCAAACTCTGGTTTTCATCAAAAACTGGTTTTGTCAACTCTAAATCTACTCTTAAACTCAAACAAATCCAACCCTGTTTAGATCAGGTTCAGCAGGTACACAATATTCTCTGTCAACTCAGGGTTTGATCCAGACTTCATGATTAACTTTGTAGTGCATGCACCTGAAAGTGAGACATCTGCAGTTTACAGCCAATCACACAAAACATGGAGAGCATTAACCTAAATCACTTCTGGCAAGAGAGTCGGCACAATTTGCTTTTCTAAAACTGCTTTTGTGAAATTTCTGCTATTGGAGGGCCAATGTCCTGAAGATTTTAGCTTTAACTTAGGCTGGAGGACACACTAGATGATTTTCAAATTAACTGATTTTAAAACCATGGGAGACCACAGATATGAGGACAGTTTCAATCATTTTTTTTTTGCCTTATAATCCTCTGAACGCATGCACTTGATGATTCGACCAACCCGCGAACCCACACACTTGATGATTGTAGGATAGATTTCACAGTAACACATGATCTCAAGGAGACTCACGAGTTCAAACGTGACTAGAGAAGAAAATAAATGGAGGACAATCCAATGACTGGCTCCCCTGGTGTGCTCTGTTTTACACTGAAAAACAAAATAGAAAAAATAATAGGGGAGATGTTATTTCTAAATACTCTACTTTCGTGGCATGTTGTGGCGGCCAAGTTTCAGAAGCATGCAACATCTGGTATGGTGACGCTTGCTCACTCTTATTGGCCTAAACTTAGTATAGCATTGGTAGCTCATGCTGACAGATAGCATTACTGTGATTCAAAATTTGATGATCCATGATTTTAAGTCAGAACTTTTCTTGACAGGTGACTGCATGATTGAGTTAACCAATGAAAAAAGCAAAAAGTCACAACAGCAAACATAACAAAACTGCATTGTATCGCAGAGTCAGTAGTTGACATGTTCATTAAACAGCAGAATGAACAGGCCATTCATGAACAGATCCAGAAAAATACCACCTTATTTACGGCTGTTGATGAAAAAATGTGTCTGTGATTGGTGCCCCCTGGTGGTGGAGCTGTTTGTTGGCTTATGCACACATTCCTTGTGGTCACACCTGTCTCCTAAATGCTACTAGCACTCTGAGGTGGAGAGTGTAAATAAGCAGTATGCCCTCCCTCCACAGGGAGAGAATGAGGAAAAAAGATAGAGCAAGCAAGAGAGAGAGAAAGGTCACTGTGACCTTAACACCATCTCCACAGGAAGAGGGGTTCCTTACAAGGCTTTGGCTCTTTGTCCCGTATGAACCGAGTGTGCTCACAAGCTGTGCATAATCTTTGTCAACAATGACTTTCTCTGCTGTCTATAAAGGTTTCAAGATCTTGCTCTAGCTCCTTTCAAACACAGTCAAGTTTAAAAAAAGAAAACAAATTGGATTCTCTGTTGGCAAAATCTACAGGAATACCGCACAATATGGGTATACCACATTGGAAGCACCCCAAACTTTTGAATCGCATTGTATTTTCCCCAATGTATTTCTTCCATCATAAAAAAAATCATACATGTTAATTAATACCTTTAAACTGAATTTGTTGTTATTTTGTTAATAATTTGACTACTGTATCAAAGTCTGATTGTAATGTTACTGAACTTGGTCTACTAAATTTAAATTGAATTTCAAACCCAGACTTACATGCAGTTATGTCAATACTAAAGTCGTTCATGCAAAGAAAAAATTTAATGTATATAATTTTCAGCTGCAAACATTCAGAGGTGACCTTCAGATTTTCAGCACAATACAATGAGAAACTAGTCACATTTTCCCTGGCTTCTTTTCGAGAGATGGCAGGGGAAGATTCCCACACCAAAGCATCAGGTCACAATTTAGATCCATCAAACCAAATTGATGACACGGACAGCATTTTAGTGTCTGAGTAAGGTAACTAATCTTCATTTTATTTTGTTTTTTTCCTTCTTTGTGGTCATGGAAAGCTAGACAGGATTTCTCCTTAAAGTGTGAATAATGAAGTCATGCAATTTGTACCACCGAACAAGTGTAGAAAAAAAAAACAGATCTCCTTTCCACTCTTTTTTAGCCCATGAGTCAACATTTTCATCTTAACTTCCTATTAAGTAATTTTTTTTAATGTTGACTTTTTCCCTACGCCGCTTGGTGCCTAGGATTTGTAATGGCCGAATAGATTTGTAAAGTCCACTTTGCAGAGCACGAACAGGTGATTGGAAAGCAGAGTTATTTTCACCTCTCTCTGCAGTGCTTCACTGGCCCATTGCACATCTCACTGCTCTCTTGATGCCAAAGTCAATGTATCTTAAGCCTCAGATCATCCCTAATCTCTTTGTTTCACGGCTAAGGCCTGTAAGTAGTTTTGCTCTATCTATATGGTGTTCCTTTTCAAAGTACTGGCCGTGTCAGATTTTGCACCAAATTGTATACCACACATTACATTTTCTCCCTCTCCTAACCTCTCGCACAAACATACCCTCACACACAAACACCATTTTAAACAGCACACTGTCCTATCATAGTGAAAGGCCAACATCCTGAATAAAACGGAGTGGCATTAATATTTATACCCGTAAAGTGCCCACATAATCAGACAGAGAGATGTCAGATGGCATTTTTGTGGGATGGAGAGCGTGAGTGATGTATGTGCACTTACGAAGACCCCACACACACACACACACACACACACACACACACGCACACATCACCTTACACAAGCACCCATCTACTTCCACTCTAGCTCTTCTTTTTCATAGAGACACCTTTGACATTTTTACCTACACACTCTCCCATCTTCCCACGTCCTCTCAGTCTCTTTCTCACTCACACACAGTTAGAAACACGCTGACCCTGAGGGATTGAGCTAGGCTCATGTCCCAGGTTGAGAGCAGCAAATATTGCGATGGAGAGAGCCAGGTGGGAGGCGGTGAGGATAAATAAAGCTCAACAATGTTTCAGAAAGTGCTCCTGCAAAAATATGATGCTTCAAAGTGTGTCTGTCCATAAAAGAGTGGAATAAGAGGGAACGGTTACAAGTATGATTCGAGTACACACAGATTACCTGAAAGAAGGTGCAAAACTCTGCGACTCTAACTCCAAGTTTACTCTAGTGTCCGCGTTAAATCCTACCTGAATGCACCCAATCGAAGAACTAATGTCAGATGGCCAAATCAAACTGAACTTCCAAGAGTTTTACATAGGGCTGTCGCGATAACCGCAATATCGCAATACCGTGCTATTGACGAGCAAACCGCAGAGGAATGCAAGAACCGCAGCAACCGCAATATTTGCATGTTTTCTTTTTTCATAAGGTTATGCCCTTCTCGTTTTACACTTCATGCATGTGGACTGAATATTAAACAAGTTAGTAATGATAACATACTGTGTACCATGCTGATTTGTACAGAGGCTCCGTAGATTTGCACTTAACACGCCTAAACAGACAGTGAATGAGAGAGATCGACTGAGCGCGTGCGATTACTTGCGTCTGTCCTCCAGGCCGAGTCATATATATTTGTGAAAATAGGTTGTCATGTCCAAGGAAAGCGAAATCTCTGTCTTAGCATCGACGCATAGCTGGTCAGCTGAGCCTTCTAAAGTGGCGCTCATAGTTAAAATGATTTCAACAGCGTGTTTCATGACGTCTCTTTGAATGAATGAATCAGCATTTTTTGAACGTGTAGTTGAATGACAGTCCCTTTCCACCACCTTGTGGCGCAACACTGTAACTGCACTGCCTGACAACGCGTCTAGAACGTTCGCAGGTGTTAATATCAATAGAAAGTCTCTTGTCCAGTAAGATTAGAAAATCAGATTACAACTAGGCTAACTGTTATACATATAGGCTAACGATAGCCTAACGATCTTATTGTCAGTTTTATGTTCTGTTATGTGGACCGTTATTTTGTCATTCTCTTCTGTTTACTTCACTTCCTGTTTCAACTCTATTTGGTTTCGGTTTCATTGTCTTCTGATTATGACCTTGTTAGTTATATCGTAACACAAACACACAAATTACATATATATATATCTATATTATATTGTATATTGGTGTGTGGGTGTCTCTGTGTACTTATATATATATAATATCGTATATATCTGTGTATGGCGATAATACCACATACCGCGCTATTGAGCCACTCAAAATTACCGCAAGGGAAATTCCATCACCGCTACAGCCCTACTGTCTACATTTGATACATATTGAAACAAACAGCTTTGATCATTTAGCTGATGTGTCATGACAGTAAAAAGTCCACTAGGTATTTGTCTGCAGAAGACATTTAATACTGAACATAAATCAAGAGGTGCTGTGCAATGTGAGCTGTGCAGGGCTTCAGATTGCAGCTAAAAAAAATAAATAAAAAAGTCAACAGTCAACTTTAAACGGATGCAATAATCATCTTTTTTCTTTCTATTTTTCTTTTCTTTTTATTGTTATTGTGACAGATATCTGTCATATAAAGCAGAAAAAAGATTTATGAGAAAAACAAATTAATGTGGTATGTGATTTGGTCCACAGACAATTTTTTTGTTGTTGTTGTTTGCTAATTCTGGCCCAAAACCCAGAAACGATTTAGCATTTTAGAACTTAAAGGGATAGTTCACCCAAAAATGAAAATTCTGTCATTAATTACTCACCCTCATGTAGTTCCAAACCAAGATCTTCACTCATCTTCGAAACACAAATTAAGATATGTTTAATGAAATCTGAGAGCTTTCTGACACATTAATGACAGAATGTTCATTTGTGGGTGTACTATCCCTTTAAGGTTTCAGTATTCTAAAGTCAGAGGTTTTATTCAATGGGCTTTTGGTTAGATATCTTTACACTTTATTCTACAACATAAAATACATCTGTAATAATCCATTGTCTGTGTTTTTTTAAAGCTTTTACTTGTCCTGGAACAGGCAGTTACTAACAAGTGGCTAAATGAGAATACAGTACAAAGTTGTTAGGACTACAAAGGACTGCCTCATGCACTTAGTGAAACTGATTGATTCTGTTTACTTGTTCATATGACAACATGTAAATGCACATAGACAGCAGATTTTTGTTTGAATAAATAGTATTACATAAAAAAAACTATTTAAACATTTTATAAAAAATGGTCATTGTTCAGCATTGTAAGGTCTGAATTGCATGGTTGAACATACTAAAACAAATTGTTATACTAAAATGTCTTCATCACAACACTACAGACTGTAAAACACGTACGCACTCAACTAAAATGCTTCTAAACTCTTTATCAAGTGATTTGGCAAGTAAAAAGTTAATTGTGCTCATAGTCATTTTTAGACCAGTTGTGAATAAGCTGAGCATTACACCTAATCTCTCTCTTACACGCACATTCACATTAACTTTCTTCACTGCGATATTGTATGGAGAAAACAAAACCTAGATAAAAGAGCAACTCAACTCCACTGTACATCTTTCAATACAAAAAGACATCATGGACAGGCAGAGATAGAAAATATCCCTTTACAAAAAGTGTCTCTTATAGGCAGCTGCTGACTTCAGAACTAACACTGGGGCTAAATGGCCGACAAAAAAAACACCTCCCGTAAATATTCTATTGCCTGGGCTGTCATTACAAAAAGCGGCCGATGATAATGAAGCATGAAGGAAATATCATTCCATATTCATGTGACAACCTTCTCTCCCTTTCATAAGCAAACTGAAATATTTATCTGAGGAAAATGTTCAATATCTTCAATTGTAATCTAGAAAAAAAGAAAGAAAGAAAGAAACATAAGGGAACAAAAATGTCTAATATTAGCACGGCAAGGAGATTGAATAGCAAAATGGTAAAATGTGGTTGGATGGTTTTTATTGCTTGTTATTAAATCCGAACCAAACAATTATTATTTTTCTTTCTCTTTTGTTAGTAGGGCTTGAGAAGAGAGGACGAATTAAAAACGTGCCCCTGGGCTGTAAGCTTTAGCAGTAGTGATTAAAAACAGGAAACGCTGATACACAAGCTATTAGACAAAGCTATAATCAAATTCATTAATTTTACTCATTCGGAGCCTGACAAGCTTTCTTAAAGTGACATTAGCCTCATTCATGCACAAAAAAACAGCAGGTGTGCAGGGAAATAAAGGGACTGAAAGACACCCCCTCCCTTCCCTCTGAAAAGCTTTTGCTTCTCTTTCTGTATGTCATTTATTGTACCTGTCAGTTTTCAGCACAACACAAGATTCTACGTATAATTAGATATCTCCGAGACATTTACAGCTTTAAATGCCAAGTGTTTCAGCTTAAAGCGCTCCCGTTAAACGCAAAAAAAAAACATGCAAAAGACCCAATCTAGCAGAATACACACACGAGTGTGTCTGATTCATGCTAACACATGTGTACAGCACACGTATGACCATTACTCTTAAGAGCCGGGCAGAAGGAGGGGGCTGAATGAAACGGATGACAAATTAGAAACCGCAATGACCACAATCCATTCTCAAACACAGCACAAAATTAATTAGAGTTCTGCATGGGAAGGCCTGGGCCAGCTTCTGGCCCCTCTGTCCCCATTTGTCTCTTTCCGCAGCTCTCTCCACTCCAAAGAGCCAGAGAACATGCTGGAACAA
The DNA here is from genome assembly GCA_018155175.1 of Sinocyclocheilus anophthalmus. Taxonomy (NCBI): domain Eukaryota; kingdom Metazoa; phylum Chordata; class Actinopteri; order Cypriniformes; family Cyprinidae; genus Sinocyclocheilus; species Sinocyclocheilus anophthalmus. Next base: position 290,784 of record JADLZN010003806.1, read on the forward strand.
GTCCTGGTCCTGCCCGGCTTCCCATTTCTCACCTCAACCCCCAACTTAAGACTCTGAGGAAGCACATGATTACCTCCAAATTATTTAAACGATCAAACTGATATGAACACGAAACGGTGACTAGGCCAAGAGAGGGAGGGAGTTTGACTGTATGCGAAATGTGTGTTCCACAAGCTGACAGCGACCGGCATACAGCAACTCAAACAAGCAGCAGCGAGTTATTAATATTCCTTCTATCAGCAGAACAAAAGCGTAGAGGATAAGACCAAGATGCCCGACACAGAACAACCTGAACTGGCCTCACCGATCCGGTGCGCTTACAAGCTGACATGGCTTTTCCGCTGCACACTTTCGCTTCTGTCACTGGAGATCTGCGCTTCTTTTCATAACGCACAGCCTCCACTCACGAAAACATTTGAAAGCACTGTCAAGTCTTCTCGTTAGGGCTGGGATAATGGGACATATGCAATTAAATCAAAGCTGATTCTCTTTTTGCCGGCCTCGGAAACTTCAATGCGTTGGAACTTTAGGACAAAAGGGATCATCTAGATTTGGACGGCTCGGTTCAACTCTCGCTGTCAGTAACCAAGGGTTAATGCATCACGATTAGCACTCGTGGGTCTTTATCTGATATATTTTTAATTAACGGTATCCCACTCAAGCTCTTGAAGCCATCCCCCCTCCTGAAAAAAAGAGGGCAGGGGGGAGTTTTGACAGGGCTAATTAATGAGCGTTTGGAAAAACGTGGAGGCAAGACGTTGGGTTCATTAAACAAGTCAGTCTGCCACACATCAAACAGGCCATAGTGGTCTGTCTGATCCCTCTTTTTATTTCCCATCTCAGAGTGGTGGATGCTGGGAAGGGACGGAGGGAGTGGGAACGAGAACAGAGAGTAAAAGAGAGAGACAGAGAGAGGGAGAGGGACAAAGCGTAGTGCTGGCACTTTGCAACAGGAGAGATGAATGACTTTTTACCTCAGAACACCAAGGCCTTAATGAAACCTCCAGAGGCTAAACAATGGCATCTCTGAGACAGAGAGATACACAGAGTGCTGCACACATACTCACGTAGATGCATGGGCACGCATGGACCGCAAAGTCCACCGTGCAATTATCCTGCACCGTACGGTACAAAAATTATGACCACACAGCGAGTGCATGCGCACACTGCATATTCATTATGAACAGAAACTGGCAGAGATGCACGCCATCTCACTCTTGGCCTGAAATGTTTTTTGTGCATACATACGCACTTATAGACGCAGACACAAATGCACACCATAAAGGAGGGCAGAAATTCTTCTCTTGGATTCTATGAAGAGGCCACCTATGGAAAAACAGGTCACACAAACTTCCCTAATTATTTGGCATCTCAAAATAGCTTGCATGCACTCTACCACCAAAAACCAACTACAGATTCCTTCTCACTGCCTGAATGTGTCAAAGGAAAGATGGAAAGATACATCCTGCATCTCATAACTCCATATTTCAGAATTTAAATGCTTACCCAAATGAAATTCTGTCATAACTTACTCGTCCTCATGTTGTTCCAAACCTGTATGACTTCTTTTGTGGAACACAAAAGTACTGTAGATATTTTGACGAAAGTTTCACAATTTTGTGCATACCGTGAAAGTCACTGGGACCCAAAACGTTCGAGCACTTAACATTCACGTGAAAATTAATCTATGTACTCAACTGGCACATTCTATCCCTTGTTAATACAGGCTTAAATTTTGATCTGTTCATCATACACTCTTAAATCAAACCACTGAACAATGCGATGCATACACAGATTCCCATCAAACCTCATTGGCTCTCATAAATCAAACATCAGGTTTGTATTATGTATTATGTAATTTTGGACAAAAACAACTGCAACATTTAATTTGTGTTCCACAAAAGAAAAAATCATACAGGCTTGGAACGATGAGGGTGAGTAATTTAAATTTTTATTTTGGGGTGAATTATTCCTTTAAGAGACCACTAAAGCTTATTTAAGAAAACATAAAAGAAAAAAAAGCACTGTTTTGATACAACAAACACTTCCACTTTCACTTCAGTGAAGGAGCACAACACTCTGCAAAGATGCCTGGCAGCTATCTTGCTGCCAATATTTCATTTCGTGCCCATTTTCTCCACATTTTTGTCTTGATTTCTTTGTTTTTGGCGGAGGCTAAGGGTGGGTGAAAACCCATTGGCTCGGCCTGCTTCAGCCATCTGGGGACATAATTCAAATGGGCCTCCACTATCGGCCGGCCAGCCGACTCATAAGGCCGTTATAAAGAAAGAGCCGGGGACACAAACAGAGACATCAATCTTCCCTGATCAGCAGAAGATAGAGAGAAAGAGAGCCCCCAAAATGGAGAAGCAAACTGAATGACAATATAGAGGGTCTGGATCAAGTGCAGGACCAGCCAAAGTCCAGGTTTACCGACCTTTGCTTTGCTGTGCTTTTGTTAAACTCTGTTTTTTGACGTTGTGTGAGTGTGAGAATGTGTAATGTTTATTCTGGGTTAAAATAATGAACCCTCTGGGGTCTGAGGTGTCTTTTGGGGCCTGGAGATATTGTGACATGCACTGCCGTATGTTTTTTAAGTATTTATTTTTTTGTATAAAAAAGTATTAATGACTAGAGCCTGATTACACTGTAATTAGCACAAACTGTGCTGTACAGCCAATTGTGAAAAGACACACCATATACACACATATAATATATATATATATTTAATATATAGGTGTATATATATATATATAATTATATAATATTATATAATTATATAGATAATACAGTACATATATCATATTGCAATATAATCTTGAAAAAATATGTACAATTGCGGAAGTTTCTATGAGTTTCAAATAAACTAAACCACTCTTTCACATCAAAAACCCGGATAACAAACAACCCTGACAATATTATATCTTATACAAATCTGAGCCTTGAGCTGAGTAGGTGCTTAGGCAAAAGGATGTGCTTGTTATTATTTTTACTTCCAAGTAGGAAGATCTTTGCACAGCATTAGAACCGAAGCATCTAAGCAAGGCGTCCATCAATCATGCCTATCGACATCAGCGGCATTTCGCAGAGATGCCATAAAAAAAAACGAAAAAAAGAAGCATTCCTGCCGGCCCCCCCCCCTCCTTCTCTTCTGTCCCTCTCTCTAATTCTCTAATGCATGCATAAGCAAGTCGCAGTTCTCATTCCTGTCTCCCCACCCCTCTCATTTCTTCACCCCCGTTCTCCCTCCTTCTCAATTAATGTGGGGATGCACTCAGCTTTCGGTTCTCCTCCTGCATCTGGAATATGAGTCCTGTTCCCTGGACACTCGAGCGAGATAACTCAAACACGTCGGTATCACACCCACAGCATCATCACACGTTTGTTTTCAGTGGAGAGGCTTAATCGATGTTTTTCATATATTAGGTAAACAATTTGACCATAAATGTATAAGACCTGAGAAATGGTTGCTCTTTATGTGCGTATATAAAAAAAGGGCGGTCAAAATCAATGAACGCGATAAATCACATCCCAATAGAAGTTTTGTGTTTTACATCTCTATGGTTGTGTGTACTGTGTATATTCATATGTATATAGATACACACACATACATGTATATATTAAAAAAATAGAACACACCATTCATATTTATATATGATTTAGTATTAGAAATATATATACCTTACCCTGTATTCTAAGTATACACATCATATGTGTGTGCATTTGTGTGGCTTTCACTATAACTTCTGTATGATCCTACCCCGTCACACAGTATATTATGTAATCAAAAACTTTTATTTTGTATGCGATTGATCGCGATTAATCGATTTGACAGACCTACTATATATAAATCATAGCATGGTTGTCTGCAGTCATTTTTGACTGGGATCAGTGAGAGTGTAACTTTTTTGCTTAATGACGTAACAAAAAACTTCCCTGTAGTAGCATCAATACAATTATGCTCTTTTGGGGGGATTTTAAGTTTTTGTAGATCTTGTTTACCCCTTCTAAGCTGCTAAATCCCATTTATTTCCTATGCTAAGTCAATTTTGACCACAAACCACCAGGTGGGACCTTTTTTTTATGACCACCTTAGACCCGCCAATGAATCCCTTTTTTGTTTGTTTGTTTGTTTAATCAAATTACATAGCTAAAATAAAAAGTCAGCACATGTTGAAGCAATCTGTTTGAGGAAACTGTTAAAAAATGAATCTGTCAAAAATGATCTAAAAGATTATAAAGGTAGAGGAGGACAAATAGAGACTCCGGCTTTTTTAGTTGTTCTTTCTTCTTAGAAACATATCCTATTAATCTCAGACAATGAGACAATGTCTCTTCTAGAGTTTCAAAAATGATCTCAACAATGTCAGAAGAAATAGTCTGTATAAATGTCAGGGAGTTAACTTTGAACAAACATTTATTAAATTAGTTAAGACCAAATTTTCTGTGTTCATTACCTATATTCATTTTACAGCTCTACATGTCAACAGTGTCATTCACGTCTATTCTTAGGAGAAATTATCGAAAAAAAACACACTGAGAACTACATTAAGCAATGAAAGAGCAACTTCTGAGCAGTAATGTTCCACTTCCATGGTATATAAAAGAAAAACAGCTTTTAGTTCACCCTATAATAGAAAAGACTTGATGACTCCTTTAGTCTGTTTTTAAGTAAGGCAAAATATATATAGCATGACATGACGTGAACAGAAAAAAATACAACAGCAAGTAAGAGAGCACATCAATTTGAAAGCATGTGGGAGAAAACTATGGTTAGCCACTAGCTTCCCAGACATTTCAAGAAAATGTCTCTTTATATTCGCAGATGTAAATGCAAAGCCTTAATCAGAGAAAGTTCCTCACTGTGTGCCTTGTGCCTGCCACAACAAAGTGCTATTAGCTGCATTCTTGGTGAGGTGAAGGTGTAGTACAAGATGATTGACAAACGGAGCTCTGCAAGGCAATGGAGAGCGCGCCGCGACTTTAACCATTTATGATCCGCCAGCAGACATTAAACGGCATGCCTGGCTTTTATTGACAGCCAAGTTGCAGGATGTCAAATGTTTACCATTACTTTCAAGTGCTACATCAGAAGCTTTTCTTCTAGCTGTTTTTCAACCACTGAAGCCATTTTCTCCCTCTCTCACTCTTTCTCTCTCGCCCACTCCCCCATTCCTCTGATGAAGAGGCTGATTAAAGTTATGTAAGTGTCACCTGCCTGCCAGGTCTCTGTTTTCACTAGAGCAAGGACGCCAAATTAAGCACATCTAAATGCTAATGTTTGAATGGCTGGAGAAATCGAAAGAGAAAAGGAGGCGACTGAGGCAGACAAAAAGAGAAATATCACATTTTCTTCACAACAAATTCTTCTTTCCCCTCCTTTTGGTTAAATTGAGCATTCCCTGATGATTTTAATAGGATCTGATTAACTGCCATCACAAAACCTAGAAAGCGTCGATCCAAATAAAAATAGTCCTTCTAAGCAGGGACAAATGCTACGAAATATTTTACAGGCCTTCCATTTGAATATGAACAATGGTATGGGTTATCTTTGTTGGAATTTGATCAATGGCGTGAAAGAGAAATGTAGATATATTTGAGTGTCTGTGTAAAAGTTGGAGCACACATGCTTGTCATTTGTCACACTGTGCTGACAAATTCAAAGCAGATATATGTATATACTGTTTTAAAAGCCTGTATGCAAATGTGTACCAACATATCAATACCTATCGAATGGTGTTTGTCCTGTACTGTGTCACATCTACTGTATATGGTTCCCATCACCTGAAACGCAAAGGTGCTGTTTATCTGCTGTGATTTTGGCGGGCTATGGGAGGGAAAGAGTGGAAACAAAGACTTACATTCTTTGATTCAAACAGCGTGCTTGTGAGACGCTCTCAGTCAGGCAGCATGGAGGACCGAATCAAAGAAATGACAGAGAGCGCCACCTGTTGGTACTCTGCGGTACTGACTGGAAGAGGTAACGTTACTGTGGCGTCAAACCGGAAAATATGACATGAATACTTTTTCAGAGAAATGTGTATCCACAGCTATCCACCTTTAACTGTCTTTTTGTATTTCCTCTTACTGAAATCGTAGACAAATATGTAGTCACAAATATGTCCTTCTCTTTAGCCTACTGTTATTTCTGGTTATGTTGCTGCTAGTCCTGGTGCAGCCTTCAGACTTGAATGTGTGTGCCAGCATTAAACATCATAAAATCATATGTCAGTGATGTTCACAAGCAGTGCATAAACAGCACTATATTTAGCCTATTAAGGTTACAAGTGAAAATCTGTCAATGGAATGAAAAAAATATATTATAATAACACATGCGATTTTATACAGTATTTTACAATGCTATTTCATTATTTTTTATTATTTTTTTTACTTTTGATTATTATTTTTTAGCCTATGCGTGAATGTATTAGTCACTCTCACAGTTGTGTCAGTTGTGTATATTTTACGTTGTCCTAAATGTTCATAGTTTCAAATTCTGTCTGGTCAGTGATATTTCAGTATTAATATTAGTATTTTTAAAATGTGATTGAGTAAATATTACATTTTAAATAAAACACAATATTCAACTGAATAAGGTGATAAAAGTTTTGCAATTTCAAATGTATTATAACTCAAATCAAATAAGCCAGACATGAATTGTTGATTTTTTTTTCTTTGTAAATCCTTTATATAGGCTTGCAACGGTTACCCTAGGATGAGATGGCCATACATAATAATGATTTATAATTGTAGCTTCTTTATTAATTGGCTGAACTGCAACCATCTCATATACAGTGGTATATTCTCCTAAACTAAAATCTGTGCCTCAAAATCATCAGGATATCACACACCTTCACATGTAAACACTGCTCCTGTGAAAAAGAAGTGGGCTACAATTGTATGTATTCAATGTGCACTTGAAATGCTAAAAGCACATTTGTATATTTACTTATATACTTACTTAACATAATTTAAATGAAATAAAATCAGTGTAGTGTCAAGGGATACACAAAGTATCTTCACATAAGACTATCACCTTTACAGTTATAATACTTTTAATATCCTTTCACAATTTTATTTTGTTAAATCAATTACGTTTTAAATCAATACTTTTTTTAACATTCTGCCACTTTCTTTGGGCGTTTCTCTGACCAAACTAGCGCACGGCGGTCGATTTATGTTACAAAACCACCACACACCACCACAGCCCATGTTATACCCCAGAATGTTCTGTAAAGGTTTTTTTGGAAATTGACAAAAATCCAAACTGTGAGAAGTTTTTAACAACCGTACGAGCAAATAGGATTGAATATATTTAGATCTTGCGAGAATATCTATATATATATATGTAACTAGATATATAGTATATATAGTGTACTTATACTAGATATATCTATATATATGTATCTAATTATACAACATTTTATTTCTTGCATATTTTCATGCTTTTAAATGAGCGCTTACTTCTTTCAATGTCTATTTTCATTTCCCCCCCCTGTATGTGATATATATGATAATATATATCTATCCTAATCATTCTCATAATGACATGTCTGAAGGTTTTTTTTCAGCACTATTAAACAAATTACTTTTAGTTTTATTCACATAAAATTCTAATTCTCAGAAAAATTGATATACACAAGCAGAATCAGTACAAATCCAACAATGCTTTGTAGCCTGTCCACTCACCCCAATTAAAACCAAGGTTTAGGTGCCCTTTAAAAATACATTTTTTCACGACAAATTAAGTCTCACCAAAAAGATAAAAAATTAAATGGGGAAACTGCTTTTTTTTCTGAATCCATTCATTACTAATCTGGAACCTAATTACAAGCAGGGCAGATTTTCCTCTCTGATTTTCTCCAGCCAATTAATTTATATTATTTTCAGGATGACATTCAGTCCTGCACCCCTTTTGTCTTTCTTTTACCGCTCACACCCACACACTCCCATCATTCAGCCTCCAGTATCATATAACACACACTTACACTTCTCATATGCTGGTGTGAGGCACTGACCAACACCTTAAAATAATGCCTCATAGTTATGCCTCCACCAAATGAAATGAAATCTTTTTTTTCTAAAAATCTATACTGCTCACCCACACATAACAAATTCATTAAATCGCTGCACAGACGATTGTACTGTTTCTCCAGAGCTCCAGCATTAATGTTAGGACCGCAGCTTTGCATCACCATATTTTCTCCATATCTTCCCATCTCCGCACTGCTAATGCCTCCTAGCCCTCCTTGATAACCAGTTAAGCAATGTTGATAATTAAGTGCTAATTAAACTTAAAGTCTGTAGTTAGGCAGTGCCCCACATATTGCCTTTGCTATAGTGTAATTACACACAGTGCTATTTTAAAGCCCGCTAGAGACTGGCTGAATTGAAATGGTATATACACCACAGTGGCGGATGGAGTGAGGGTCAGGATGTGTGGTCAGGTATGCAGTCTCAGGGGTCAAAGGTTAGAACAAGGTTGGCCTCAAATAAGCCTCTGAGGTTTATAGTCCTTCAAGGCCCTGCGTGAATTCATCTCTGGCTATGATGTATCGGCCTTCATCAGTGCTTTGTCAGACTAGGACAGTGATCAATGAAATCTTGCTGAAACAGTGCTCATTTTCAAAGGAAAGTATTGTTGTCCCTACAATGATAATGAATAAAATTGAATGCACCAATTATTCGTAATAAATTAAAATGTATGTATTGTAAAATCACAGCTATCGATTAGTGCACTGAAAGAAAATAAAAATAAAGAAATACATTTAGAGTTGTAAACATGGTCAAAATAAAAGTCAAAATATTTAGCTGACATCATTCAAACAACGTAATAGTTTATAAATTCTGTCATCATTTACTCAACCTCTTGTCATTCCAAATCTGTTTGACTTTCATATATATACAAAATAAAGGTGCTTCACGATGCCATAGAAGAACCGTTTTGTCCAAATGGCTCCAAAAAGAACCTGTAATATCTGAAGAACCTTTCTGTTTCACTTAAGGTTCTTTGTGGAGAAAGAAGGGTCTTCAGGTTACAAAAAGGTAAGAAAGAGATGGTTTTTAAAGAATCTTTGATCGAATTGTCATAAGAATGTTTATTGACTTCCATTTTACATTACACAAATTATCTACTGCTTTAAAATATGGTTTCTTTTTGTAACATTGGTTGACTGCATTAGTTAACATGAGCTAACAATAAAAAAAAATACTTCTAAACCATTATTAATCTCAGTTGTTAACATTTTCATTTCAACATTTACTATTGATGTTATTAATATCAAAAGTCGTATCTGTATTATTTAGCGGAACATGAACTAACATTTTTTATTAACTAACAGTCAAAGACAAATAAATACTATAACAAATGTGTTGCTCATAGCATTAATGAACAATAACTCATCGTACAGTGTTACCAATATGTTCCACAGAAGAAATTAATACAGGTTTGGAACAACATGAGGGTGAGTAAGTAATGACAGCATGCTCAGTTTTGGGTAAACTATCCTTTTAAGGTAACAGCTGCAGGTTAACACTTTTTACAGAGGCCTCTGTGAGATCTATTACTGCTAGTATTGCTGGTAATGTTAGTCATTTTATAGAGGTGATGTCAAATTAGGGAGATCACAGCATCGGTCACTGGTTCAGCTAGAGGTCATGTTGGTCCAGTCCAGCTCTTAATGTAATCATGTTGCCCTCCTTTACCATGTGCATTAAAGGTTTGGGGTTACAGTGAATGGCGGTTGTGTGGCGGTGACTCAGACAAATGGACTTGAACACAAAAAGCAGAGGAACAAGGTCACCGCTACATGTCCAACAGAAAGATCCAGCTGCCTCAAAATGTGCAATTTCCTCCTGACACTGTTTGGCAGCACTTCTAACGAAATCCTGAATAGAATGTATTCAATCCTGTTCTGAAAGATCTACCTTCCTGCTGAGTTTGATTGCAGGTCTGCATCTCCATTTGCACTTATGTGCTACAGCAACATTATGCAGTGTGCAATCATTTGTCATATAGTTGTGCGCCTGGGACCTTCAAAGTAAAATATGCTTTGTGAAGTTTAAATATTTACAGACAACACTGGTGTGTTCAACACTTTGTTTTGTCACATCAGAGGTTGCTGCAGGACAGGTCTGTGCTTTACAATGTGATTTGGAGGACTAGTTCCTGATCATTTGACAAACATCAAGAGTGCATTTCCAGATGAAACTCTTCTCCGCTGGACACCCAAAATAACTTTGGTTCATGCGGCGATGATACTTATGGTTTGTTTGATTCCTTCCGCCAGAGAGACGTTAAGCAAAGGACGAAGAAGCACTGAAAATATTTACTGCAAATCATGAGCGACAGTCAGCGTTACTCATTAAGACGTATTAGTGGTGATTTCAGCCGAGCTGACGCACGCGTCGCCTTCTCCAGCCCAAATGAGAGCAGAAGCTCTGACAGCGACATCGGAGCCTCTTCAAGACATTCAAGCACCGAGCAAAAATTCAATATGAGAGGGAAAAAATAACAGCAGAGAGGGGGATTGTGTTTTTCTCCTTCATTCCAAGATAACAGAATTTCAGGGTGACAAACTTCAAGTGCAACACTCTGCCTCAGGGTGAGTTAATTACATTAATTTTCCCTGACACTCTCACAAAATAAAGAAATAGAGAAAATAACCCAACAAGATAGACACTGGAAAACAACATTTTATGTGGCCTTTTTTTCTTTTATTTATTTATTTTGTCAGCAATGATGAAATTAGTACAGAGGGCTCTCTCTGCCTATAATCAATCATTACTTTCGGTAGGTGCCAGAAAGCACCAACTGAAACCATATTTTCTTCACTTGTGGACAAAGGCTTTGAGATTGTGTGCCGCCCTTGTCCATAAATATATCTGGCCTTGACAACCCGCAGGATTGGCTTTGAGATTTTACAGAGTAAACATCTGTTTGTGTGGGCCCTGAGACACGCTGTGCTCCTTACCCAAAACAGCAGAGCCTGTTTAAAGTGAATAAAGCAACAAGACTCTGGAAACTGATAGGAGAGGGAGGGTAACAATGGATGAGGAATAGCAGTGTGTGAGAGTACATGCCAGGTCACTATACGCCAGTGAGCATTTTAAGTTGGACTGTAACGCATCTACTGTAGATAGGCTTATGTCATATATTTTTTGGAAGGAAATTAATACTTTTAATTAGCAAGGATGGATTAAATCTATAAAAACTAACATTCTATTTCAAGTATGTTTATCAAAGAATCCTGGAAAAAAGTGTATCGTTTAATAAATATGATAAATAAATATGCAGCACTTAAATTATATACTAATAAGAAATGTTTCTTGAGCACTAAATCAGAATATATTATGTCATATCATCATCATGTGACATTGAAATTCAGCTTTGCTATTACATTGTTGTTTCAAAACATAAAAAAATGTATAAATCTTACCAACCTCATTTTTTCTTTAAACTGTGTATATATAACATAGTGTCTGTGTGTAAACAGTATGTACACTGTTCCAAAGCTACTATATGAGCATTACCATTTTGAAACAGCATTTTAAAATCTATGAATCTCAGCGATGTTGATAATAAACAACAAAAGTGGATCTAATGGTTGCCTGTCTGTTATGGAGTACAAAGGGTGCGTCGTTTGGGATGTCCAGACATCTATTTAACCGACAGATTTATCACAGAGAAAACACTGACACCTTGACTTGTGTCATAATTCCCATTTTACAAGCCCATATCTTCACACATTATTTCGTTACATTAGGTGAATATTGCACTTAAAACTCCACCATTTAATTATATCCACCAGTCTAATAAACACATTTTATAGAGATCATAAATCACAAAAACAAAAACACACAGAATGTTGTTAATGTAACATATTTTATCATAAAGTGTAATCTATAAAAAAAGATCAGGTTTGTACAAAAAAAAGTGCTCAGCTGAAATAGCTTAAGTAAATGTAATAAACGTCGGGAATGTTGTGTATAAATCTTAGTTGCTGCATGTTGTTAGCTTGATACATTAGGCCATAATTTGCTATAAATAAATGTTTATTAGCTGGCCAGACTTGTTTTGATGTGTTAGTGTTATGTATTTAGGGAGATTCACAAGAAATGTTCAATTAGCGCACAACTTTCTGCAGCATTGTCTCGGTCAGAGTCCCCATTACACACCTCCATTCATTACAGAAGAAAAACTGTTTTTTTTTTTTTTTACAAACATCTTTATTTGTGAGTATTTGCATGTGAAAGTGAGACATAATTGAGTTAATTTAGATTCAGATCTGTCACACCTGGCATTAAACTCAAGTCAATTCAAAATGCTTTTCACTGTATGGAGTATCCTTCAAAATATTTTTAGCCTAAACATCCCTCCTCTAAAAGCCCAAGTATGGAAGCCCGTTTTTTCCTGTCTTCTGGTTCTGCCAGCTTAAGATAAAGAAATAAAACAGTATATTGTACCGTTTTGTAGTCTGTTTCAGGTACGGATTCACATGACATTTTTCTTTCTCTTTATATGTCTCGCATCCTATTCAGTGGCGGAAAAGGAGCCTTCCCATACCCAAAGACCTTTGGGGAGGTTGCTACAGTCGTAAAACCAAAAAACGAGAGTGGAGACACGGTAGATGGGAGACGGGTGCGGATTTGTGACTAACCGATGCAGCGCAATGGGGCCGCCCGGTTGGCCCAGTTTAAGGTGCTTTTTCATGCATTTCCTCACGGCCCCATATTGATTAGATTACAGGTTTTGCCCTAACAGCGCAAAACCAGTGGTCCAAGAGATCGGGCCATCGTGTCAGAGGCAACTGTGCCCAGACAAGGCATCTGTGGCGCTATGGCAATGTTACAATTTTGTCACTAACACAACTGCTTTCATTTTGCAACTACATAAGCTTGGGTCCGAACAGCAAACAAATCCTGCTGGCGACACATCTTTTACCTTAAGCCTCCAATTAATGACTACTGAGGATTACAAGTGCTAAGCTAACTAATGCCATGAGCAATTATTTATACAGACCTCTTGTTCAGGGGTTAGCCTCGCGCTATTTATTGAGACCCTTTTCATTCCATAGTCTTCATTTATTTATTTCATTTAGTTCCAACACAGATCTCGCTTCAATATAATATAATTTTACCACCGCACTAAAAGAAATATAGGCGTTTTATGCCTGAACAAATCAATCAAACTGCACGCTACGGTAACTGTGAGAATCTAAGAGCACTTAGAGGGAAATACCTAAAAAAATCAGATTTTGTTTTGCTTTTTTAGCCGAAAATGTGCGAAACATTTTTCGCTTCTTGTGTTGCTTCAAAAAGTTCGTTCACAGCGATGCCATAGAAGAAACTTTTTTGGTTCCCTGAAGAACTATTTTGTGAAAGGTTCTTTAAAGAACCATTTTTTTCTTGCGTTTTTGTAATCTGAAGAACTTTCTTTCACCACAAAGAACCTTTTGTTGAAACAGAAAGGTTCTTCAGGTGTTAAATGTTCTTTATGGAACCATTTGGACAAAAGGTTCTTCTATGGCATCGTGAAGCACCTTTATTTTTAAGAGTATAACTTTCCTGAAAACAAAGATTGTATATATATCTTTTCACTCAGAAATTCTAGTTACAATTTCACCCATGAATACTTACAACATAAATGTGAACATTTGAGTATGAAAACTAAAACAGTATTTTCTTGTATAAAACATCCTCCAAATTATCCTTTGTTTATTAGAATGTGTAGATTTTTACTGCAAGCAAAACCGCTATGCTTCTCGAATAGCCACAAAGCCATAGTGTATATCTATTAGAGACAGAGCGTGAAGCCAGTAGAATTCAATCCAAAACCACCGTTGTTATAGCTTCTTTAGAAAGAATCTTACAGGGAGGCTGATAATGGAGCCAGATGACCGAGCGACTGATGCTGAATTTTTCTCTCAACCATGACCGTCATCGCAATACATCGCACATTTCCCCACGGATAGGACATATTTTGAGTGCAGGTATGGAGAAAAAATGGTTTTGAAAAAAAGGTATGTTTGACGTTTTGTATTGTTCTCAGTTTACATCTAGGCAAATGGAATAATTGCAATTGTTCCCTTATTGCCTATAAAGAACCACAACAACAAATCAATATTTGCAATTCTACGCCCTCAGTGGTCAGACGGGGAGTGTGCTCCCTGAGTCACATGGTCAGATGATCACATCAATTCCACGGAAAAACCAGAATAATAAAAACCCCCCGCCCCCACCTTCTCACCCCCCAATAAAAAAGAGAAAACAATAGTAGCTTTGTCTTCTTGTCCTCTTCCACTTGTCCTCTCGTGGCACACACATACTATGTGTTATTGTGCGAGTAACGCTGAACTAAATACTGAGGTGTTCTTGTGTTTGGACCAAAGAGGAGATAAATGAATCCCAATCTAGGTTTGTCATGGCTGGACAGAGTAAGAGCTGATGCCACACTCATAGAACTATATCGCCACCCACTGGACACTTTCAGTGAGGTTTTTCGGTTTCAACATATTCAAATCACACCTGTTTTGCTTTTAGAAAAGGCGGTTTTGACATTTTGACAACAATTATGATTTTTTTATTTCGGTTAAATCTGAAAGATTCAGGTGGAATGAATGGAGATAAACCTGAAGTAAACCTGCTGTCTGAAGCAGTGAGTGGCAGGGAGAGCAGCACTCAGCGGGAAGGAAATGCCACTGTGGATTTGTGGAGATGTGATGATGGTGGCAGGGTGACAGAAGGGGAGACAGGCACTACTGTTGTTGAAAGTTTTGAACATGACATGAACAGCAGTTGAGTGATGCAATGTTTGTGTCAGTTGGGATGGAGTGAGTGATACCATGAGACAGAGTTTGGATCACTGGATCCTTAGAGGACCTATCAACTTCATTCTCTTAAATCTGAACAGAAATGTCCATTAGGCAAATGAAAGATTCACACATCATTTCACAAACTGACATATTTACACAACTTAAACATTTCTCTTACATGTATAGATAGATTTGAAAATAAAGACAATCATTATTAAAAGAGATATCACTCAGTGTGTAGATGCACTGGCTGGACTTTTTAGAGCAAATACATAATGAAATACTCACCAGCAACTCTTCTATTAATTGGTAATATTATAATCTACCTAAAAGGAGGTGAAACAATGGTAAAGCATCAGACTGGCAGGCATCCCTCGCCCCCCCCCCCCTTCTCCCCCCCCTAACCACATTTTAATGATTTCAAATATCTTATTTATTTATTTTATTTTATTTACTTAACAGCACATTCGCATGTTCGGTTCAGTTGTCTGACGACGAATAACAGTAAAATGACATGCAGGTAAACATGCAGGTTTTTTATTTTAAAATAATGATTTTAAAATAATAAAATCATACAACCCCAGCAGGTCCTTCACTAAACCCTGGATACAGCCAAAACGTCAAGGTTTGTTTAGGAGTCATTGACTAGTTAGTCCTCTAGCTGGTAGATATGTGGTAATTCACCTGTATGGAAGCAAAAAATTCTTTTATTGAGTGCACTCTATTATATGATACAGTAACACATTCGAAATGTATGTATGTGTGGTGTATATTAGCCTATATCTAAATACTACTATATAGATCTTAAGGAGGGTCTATATTATATTATGATAAGATATATTAGAGACACTACACACACAAGTCTACACGCACACATATTTTTAGAGGGCTCTTAAAAGCCTGTGGCAGTCAAGCAACCGCCTTTGAGTTAAATGGAAATGTTAACGGATCGATTTCTTGAAGTAATATATATTATACCATTGTACTGAATCATTTATAGTCTATGGTTCTATGATATTGATTTAGATGATACTCTATCACACTACAAAGAATACCATGGTATTATTATGGTTTAAAAGACGTTATTACTATGGTACCATGTTCATATATGGTAATACCATGGCACTTTATTTGTAAGTATTAGTGCACCAATAAGAATAAACTGTCCATCACCTTCACTACATTATGAAAAGGACAAAATCACAGCACATAATCTCTTGCCTTCGGACTGGTGTTGTTGAGATATTAGAGAAATGAAACAGATTGTTGTCTTATAATCATGTCATCCTCACATAGTACATCAGTCTCAGAGCTCTGTTTGGGCAGAGAGGATAATAAGGAGGTTATGGGAACCCTAATCGCTGTTTCCCTCTCTATCACACTGCAGCCTGAAAAAAAAAACAAGGGAAAGAGAGAAAAAAAGTTATGAAATAATAGCTTAAACTGAAGAATTGCTTTAATACTTCAATAGAAATAACCTAATTCCAACATTTTCAAAGGAGCGGGCGGCCGTGCTCCGGGCTAACGCGTAATGTGTGAGTGAAAGTATATCGTGTGTCACTCTGCATTAGAGAAGCGAGCCTGTGTGCCTTTGAATGAGAGGCAGCTGGGGTAATAGGAAGTGCAGATATTAGAGCTAATGAAATCACAAAGAACAAGACAGATGTGCCATTTGACCAAGTGCTGCGGTGCCGGTGCGAGGCGGGGCGTTACATTTTCCCACAACACACAGACAAGAGGGCTCAAGCACTGATAGCAACCCTTATGCCGTTCGATTTAAATGCATAATGCACAGCGAATGACCAGCATGTTTATTTACTGTAGCTCAGTTCGGATAGATTGAGTCGCCCCATATATTTTTTACACCCCAGCCCCCCCCCACACGTCATTTCAAAACACTTAATCATACATCAATGCTATTTCTTTACTCCATCACAGCTCTTTGGTGAATTTGGCCAGGAGCTGCGAGAACAACTTGTATTTCCTCGCACGCCATCCAATGAACACAACTGTCACATTTAGGCTGCCGTCAATATCTACTCCCCAGCATGCATGTCATCTGGAAAACATACAGAGGAGTCAGACAAATAAACACAACAACCTGGAGTCATTCGAAAGGATTTGTGGTTGGAGGATTGCGGGGGGCTGTGCAATGCCACATCTGACCTGTGGCAATAAGTGCGTTAGTCATCTATGATTCATGTCAAAACATACTTAATGTATCAAAGATATGAAACACTTTGACAGCTGCTATGGAGAATAGAGGACTGAAATGGTTTTCAAACAAAACAAGCTGTTTTCCTCCCCGCACTACCTCCCCTCGCACAATAGCTTGCACCGGTGGACTTATGTCCATAAACAGTTTATGATGAAATGCCATAGCACTTAATTAAAACAATAAATCCAAAGTGTGCATTAGTGGCCCCCACCTCTCGGCTCACTGACCTCAGCTGTGTCCATTCTGGAACCGTGCATCACCAGGGCCGGGAGAGTCTGGAGACCAAATCTTATTCTGTGTGCCCTGAAATGATGCCACAAATGTGTTCTTATTACTCTCTTGCTTTTTCTCTCTTTTGGAGATAATTTAATTCATATTTCACTTGTAGCACAAGGGATATGTGACAGAGGCCTAATCACACACACACAATAGAACAAAGGGGGTTGCTGTTTGGAAAGCAGACTAAATTCTCTTTGGATGTGATGCACTGGCTATTTATGCATTTAGCACCGCATTAGAAGCTATTTTGGATTGCATAAAAGGGTGCATACTTTTTAGTATGATTTTGCTCACAGAATTACTGTACTTTTAGAATGAGTGTTAACTGTTGGTGGTACAACAAAGTTTGCATGAACTTTCTGGTAAATCTGTAAGATTGCTGATCTGCTCACAGGAAGAATGACACTCTGATCTCACCTGTTCACATTCACAGTTAACTTATAAAACTGAGAAATGAACCTGTGAACCAATGCAAGTCCTTTTTTATGCTTACCTTTTTTTAAACACATATTTTGCAGTATTTTTACTTCAGTGCATCTGCTATACATGTGTAGTGGATGCGTTTGTATCTGTTTTCCTGATCTGTATTGTCCTGTTGAATATTAAATGTTTGCTTTTCAAAAAGACCTTTTAAATCTTCTGCACTGTGGCTAACTCCATTTAATTTCATCTCCTTCCAAGCATATTAATAAAGCAACTTTTGGCTTTGAATTCTGTCTGTGAAAATGTCACGTCCATTGGAGGTTTTGCCACAGCACAAGCAGGTAGTGAATATCACACCTTTTTCCAAGTCTACTAAACCTATTATGACAACCAGCTGAGTGCAGATCTTTAATCTGTCATACAGTGAACAGTAAAAATCCTCCATCAATTATTTTCCTTCTGATTCACAAGATGTAATTGACAATTTTCTTAACAAGAATCTTTGTTTTTCTCCTCCAGATTGTAATCCACTATAGTTTTGAAATGATAGTTTTTCCCAACAGGTTCATGCATTTTTCCCTGGCACAAAGAAGACAAAAAAAAGACAAATGTCTGATCTGTCCTGAGCAGTTAAACACATCTTGATGCCATTATATGCAGTGTACACATTATTTAGTTTAAGGATGACATGATGATTAGTAGTTGAGACCGTCTTTCCTTTAACCTACAAAAGAATATTCATGTATGAAATACACTAATTTCTTTAACTATTTACTATATTTAATTCCTACTCCGTATTTGGCATACACTTATTTTCCTTGAGTCTAATTGGTCGTAGAGCACTGATAGGACTGTTCCACAATAACGGAACTTTATGCGTTTGTCACAAATTTTGTTTATTAGTGATGAGGACTGTTCAGTTGACACACTACGGTGTGTGTAAAATCCAAAAGGCACAAGACGAAGAAGAGTTCAATATATTTAATAAATCCAAGGAACAAGGCAAAATCCACACATAAACTGACGGGATCGGACGACTGATAGAGACAAGAGGGGAGTATAAGTACACAGAAGGTAACGACAATTAATTAAGGGCAGGTGAAACAAATCTAATTAAGACACATGAGGAGAAAACTAGGTCACAAGACACAGACACAACAGAACTGTGACAGATCATCCAGCACATATGGGTCTGCACTTGAACTTGATTCTATTGGCTGAAAGGGCTTTTATTGAGCGTTATACACACTTGACTTGTGACATAGCCTATGTCATCCTAATTATGTAAACATGACTATAATTGCTTTTTACTTGTAATGGTATATAAACAAATATATAGATTCTGAAATTAAACATTTGATTGCTCAGCATACTAGCACATACTGTAACTAGCCTGTTAGCTTGCTACAATCTTAAAAATAAATTTCGAAACAAAGTTTTTGTTTATTTATTTTTGCAGTGATGCCATAAAAAGAGCCCTTTTTTCTTAGTTTGAAGAACTTTTTAATAAACTAAATAACCTTTTTACACTATAAAGAACCTTTTGTGGAAAATAAAGGTTCCTTTGATGTGGAAGGTTCTTCATAGATCCATAAGCCAATAAAGAAACTTATTTTTAAAGACTAGCTTTTTAAATTGATCATCTGTAATTTATTACCTTTGATCACTTGTTAAGAACATGCAAATAATAAAATGTGAAACAATGAACAGCTTTAATATACTGTATATCCCCAATGCGGCATCAGTTGTGTTGCTTCACTACCATTCGCAATTCCTCCACCATGGCTTCATGGGATAGCTAGTGTCCATTAGATGTGCACTTCAAAATCTCAGTGGAAGTAGTTTTTTCAACTACTGTTATGAATACTGTAAATTTGGACATACTCTTTTTTTCCCCAAAAGTGTTATGATGCAGGGACTGATTGATTCAGGAACTAAATGTCTTTTTGGAACGCGTCAGTGAATCATTTCCTCAAATGCTTTGTTAAAAAAATACTGAATATTTCAGAAACAAAACACAGCTACTTTATGCAATGGTTCTATGTGGCTTTGTTTGATATTATTTTCATTGGTGGAACCTGACTTTTTAAGTTTAAGTTACTCAGTGGTAAGCTTTGTGACTTTGATATATACATTTTTGTCATCCTTCCAGTGCATGCAGAAGAAATTTCTACAGTTAGCTCCAGTGATGGGTAATACTTTTTCAGACTCTCACCTAATGGTTTGGGCGCTGAATGTGCTGAGGGCCCAACTTCCTTTGCCAGTCTCAAGATATGAAGCTTTGAAGGCCTTGCGTCATGTCACCTGCAGTGTTTACAGAGGATTTGATAACTAATGGCCAAAAAAAGAAGGTGTCTATTACAAACAACAGAACTGGTAGTAACAAAAAAACAAAAATGTTCAAAAGTGCATACGCTCACATATATGTAATCAACAATATTTAAAAAAATAATAATAATTTCAGTCAAATATTCATATTTAAAATGTTATATATTTAAGTTTTTTTATTTTTAATTGAAGAGTTGTCATAATAATAGCCATAGACTATTTATATTGAATGAGTCTCTTCAGGTTTACTCTAACTATGTTTGAATGTACAGTTGGTGGCAAATTAGTCGTATTACTGTGTAGTCTAGTATTTTCTCACTACAGCTACAACTGGCTTTAAGTCAGTTATTTCTATATTTTGTTGTAGTGTGTCAGTAGGAAAAATCAGTTTACATTTCCAAACATCTATTTTTGCCATTAATCTGTGTAATAACCTCTTGATATTGTTATATTGATTTCTGAGCCAAGGAGTCTACCACAGCCAGTATTCTCAGCTCTGCAAGGCTATATCTGAAAAACTACACACCGAGGGCAAAAGCTGCTTTAAACGCAAAGGATGGTCACATGTTGATTTTATTTAGTTAATTGAAGTTAATTGATAAAGAAAATTGATTTATGACATTATTTTTCACAGCATCCCCATTTTACAGAATTTTTACACAAGTGCCGAAAACGTTTAACAGCTTACTGTAGCTTTGCATGTTGGTCCTCATTTGAGCATCTTTGTGAGACTTTGATATTAAGACAGTGTCTTCTGGATTGATCTGCAATCGTTTTGTTCGTGTTTCTGTTTTCCTGCATGTTCATGCAGACAGACTGGATGCTGAAGAGATCAGATCTCTGTGTGGAGCACTGGCTGTTGTCAGACAAAAATCTCACTGGATTTGTACAATTAATGGCAAAATGAATGTTTGGAAATGTAAACTGATATTTCCTACTAACACACTACAGCAAAAGATAGAAATAATTAACTTGAAACCATTTTTAGCTGGTGAAAATACTAGTGTTCTAATCATTTTGGCTACCACTGTATGTCTAATAGAAAAAAATGATGATGTTAATTGAACCCAAAAAAAACCTTATGCTCCAATTCATAGGGGTGCATCTTACTTCAAGGGTCTTCATTTTTCACTTAATAATAATAATAATATTCACTATTATTCCATCTCAAGCTGATATAATATAGCTAGTATAATACATTACAATCAAAGCAGAAAATTATTAAATTAGCACTTCAGTACAAACATACATAGCATAAAGGAATACATACTTAATAAATACTAAGTAGGCTACAGCGTAAGAACTTCTTTCTTAAAGCCAGTCATACTACAGCCAGTGAACATAACAGTAGTCATTTCCAACATACAGTATGAAATATGATACATATAGTAGAAAATGAGAATACGCAGTAAAAAGAAAAAGAACTTCAAATCATCTTCAAACGGTGGCAGGTGTTTCTGGCTGACGTCACTTTCCACAGTCACGTGACCTGCAGCGAGTCACGTGATCGGGGCTCCATTCTCGCCATTTTGAGTCCAGATTGAAGCACTTTTACACCACAGGAATAATAATAATAAAAAAAAAGCAGCGCATCACGAGCTCCGAGGCCAAAGATCAGACACAGCTGCCGCATCAGTAAGTAGCGTTCGGATGGTTGTGACAGTCGCGTGACTCTGAGCTGTTTATTAAACGGCACAGTTGTGTTTTACAGCTCATGTTGAACTGTACAGCGTGCATGTGTGTGCTGTGGGCTGCTGGTGTCAGAAGCGTCCTGCCCCTTTCCACGGACGCCCTGTTCTCAAACCCGCACACCCTACTAAACTTCTGCTCAGCTTTCTCACACCGATTATCCGAGATTGGTTTGCACGTGTTGTGTATCTGTCATTAGCTCTGTGTCTCTAAACATCCGTCAACTCGACATATCTTCATCTTTATCGCACAGAGAGACAAAGCGTTTCTTTTTAATCCCTTCACCATTCGTGGTTATTTTTATTGTCGATTTTGGCTTTTTACTATCACTTGTTGCTTTTTAATAAAGTCATAATACAGTATATTGAAGATATTTATAACTCATAGGCCTACTTGATCTTAAAGGGGACGTTCACTAAAAGCGATAAATCTGTCATCACTTTCTCACCCTTGTTTTGTAAACCTGTATAAGTATCTTTTTTCACTAGTTCACACTCATACAACGATAATGGGGGAACAATAGTGGTGTCTTTAAGTCCAGTGATGTCAGCAGGGTCCATCTTATTTTGTACCCAACTGATTTTTATTGCACAGACAAAAAGGGTCCACAACTCTGTTTCATTTGGAAAAGGAAAAAGCACACAGAGCTCTCCTGGTGATCAGTTACAGTAGAAGAATTGCATGCTTTTACATGTGTTCATTCCCCACGTGTTTTTGTTTTGATTCAGTGTAGTGCTCTATAACTTCCCTTTTAGCTGTAGGTCAAACAAATGCAGAAGTGCTGTGAGCAAAAGAAAAAGAAAAGTCGACTCATGAGTCAGACCTTATTAGAAGGGATTCAGAAATATTACGTTTTCCCTAAGGGATGTTACAGTCATTCATTATTGCAAAATAATACCGCATAGAGTGATCTGGGTTCCCAGGTGCACTAAGTTTTGCACGAAAATGAATGAGTGCATATGTCGTCGTATTAAATAGAATTATGAGCTGGTGGTAATGTTTTGAATGTTATTTGTCATTAAATGTTTCTATTTTAAAAAGAAAAATAATATTAAATAATAATGGTTATAATAACACTACTACTACTACAAATATAAAATCGGCTAAACTCTGCTGACGAATATTAAAAATGTTGCCTGCATTTGCTCATACTGATTTGCTAAATTGGTGTCCAGAGGACCCATCCTGCATGTAATATAATTTATTAGCCATTGGCTAATAAACATTATTGGTTGCTTAGAGCAAAACGTAGTCGCATGTGAGTGATATATTAGGAATGTAGATGGTTGCCTGATCAACCTGTCAATTTGTGATAATGTCTGGCTGATTCTACATTATCCTGCTTATTACAGGTCTACTTAACAAATGAAAAATTAATACTTGGCTATAGGGCTGCACGATTAATCGAATGCGATTGTCATGCGCATTTGTTAAAAAAAGCTGGTTCTGTAATCAGCAGGAAATCATCATCACTTGCTTTCAGATGGAGCAGCATTTACTACACATAGCCGTAGTTCACTGACAAGTTACGCAAACAAAATGCTGCTCCATCTGAAAGCACGTGAAAATACCACATTTAATAACATATTTTTACTCCAAACTCGCTTCATAACGTCAGCCGAGTGTTTGAAATAAATCCTTCTGTGAGATGATGTGGCTTCTTACACAGAATAAGGCACGCAACATATTTCATAGTATTTAAGCAGTGATAAAGGCATTGCATTATAAATATACTTTATTTTAATGAAATTATAATAAAAATAACTCAGATAAACCGTATACTGCCGTAGTCGTGTGTTTATTAGTCACGTTGAATCAATGAAAGCAGTTAAATCTTCTGTTTATTCAGCTGCAGCCATAGGCATTTTCTGGGTTTCTTCTGCGAGGCATACTTAGAGTTTCAGCGCGATAAGGAGCGCCCCATGGCATTTGGATGCGAGTTTACTGCTGATCACAGACCGTGTGGGGGCTTCACTGAAAGATAGCATGACAATCGCGCTCTGTCGTGTCCCGATCTCGAGTCCATTTCGATTTATCGTGCAGCCCTACTTGGATATGAATTTGCGGTTAAGTAGTTTTATTAGCTCAATTGTAGAGACTGCAGTGCACAAACATGGCTATATAATAAACAGGTTTCACAGATTAGCAATTAGTTATACAGTGTTGCCCTGGACAACTCTCATTATTCAAAAATATCTGACAGATGAATTTGACAAATATTTGAGTCCTAATAACGGTTATGACATGTTTTTCAGATACATTAATACTATTATCAATGCAAACATGTTAAAAAGCTAAATACTAGCTTGTAAATACTAGCTTGTGTGATGAAATCTCACATAAATATCTAAACCATGTTATACACCATCAAACAAGATTATTTGAAATCAGCTCTACTTTTATTTCAGAAATCACTTAATCTGTCATGAAAAAAGAAACTAGACTGATTTACTATACAGTAACTAGTGCATGATATTTATAGGTTTGTGAAGTAATGGCTATTCTTGTAAATATGTAGGGAGGGCCTCTGCCAGTTGATACACACACAGTTAAAAACGATGCCGTTCCCCAGTCCTGCATTCCTCAGCTTTTTGCGAGCTGGAAGTTCCTGTTTAGTCAGTGATGTCGTTTCATTCACGTTTTTGCATGTGTTTTATTCCTGTTGCAGGAATGGAGGCCAGCAGTGGAGTTGCTGTCCTTGTGCCTCACTCTAGAGGCCAGCAGGATACCGTCTTCATTCCCGACAGACATCTTCATGGTGCCGAGGACCAGCAACGGCAGCAGCAAAAGCACGCTGCAGACTCTCTTATTCAGGTCATTGAGAAGCTCAGCAAGATCGTGGAAAAGCGGCCCAGACGATGCACCGTCTCTGGGAAAAAGAGACCTATGATGGCCTGTGCTTCTGTACCCATTCCAGACAGCAGGGACAGCACTGAAGTGGTCACACCTTATAAGAGATCCAGAGAACAAAGGGATGACTGCCCAACATCCAGCAGCACGCCTGGGCATGCGTTCGAACAGGAGCTTTTGAGTTTAGGCACTCGGACGGTCACATGCTACCAGTGCAGTATGTGCAGATTTATCTCCCCTACATTGGAGCTGTTGAAAGAGCATCTGCTGCTTCATGATGAGCAGCACAGTGACCTCATCCTCATGTGCTCAGAGTGCCAGTTCACTTCAAACGATCAAGAGGAGCTGGTGACACATGTAAGACTCCACCTGGAGGAGGGCGATCACGCCAGACACATCCTAGATGAGCAAGGCATAGCATCAGCAAGGAGCGTTCACCAAAGGATGGCAGTTTTGAAGGCAAGCAATTTGGAATCAGAGAAGACGTCCACTCCCAAGAAGTGGTACAGCTTTGAGCATGGCAGGTACCGTTGTCTCATCTGCAACTATGAATGCAGACAACAACGCAATCTGAAGACCCATGCATGGAAACACGCTGGCCTGGTTGACTGCTCGTACCCCATATTTGAAGATGAGACGGACTGTCCTGATACCTTACAAAGCTCCAGTCCTCATTTGGTTCCAGCAGGTAAAGAGGATACCATAGTAGTCCTCGCAGCTGTTGGAGGAAAACCTCAGACCATTCCTGGCTCCTCCAGCCTCCAGCTAGAGCTGTGTGCTTCACAAGAAGTGAGGTGTCATGGGGAGAAGGAAGCTTTGAAAACAGTGGAGACCACACTTCCAATGATCAGTCAAGTGTTTTCTCTCAAAGACCCAGAGGAGCCGTTGGTGGAGGTCCAGGTGACACCAGAAGCCCAAATGGAGCTGGAGTTGGAGACTGAGAGCCAACAGGCAAGCTCCGACAGCCTCCTGTCCTCTGCACAGAAGATTATCAACTGCAGTGGCAACAGCACCGGCCACGTCAACGTCATCGTGGAACGCCTTCCCTGTGCTGAGGAACCGGTGTCCAGCAAACCTTTGCTCCTCAGCCCAGAAGTAGGAGGAGACAAGACCCTCCTTGCTTCTGAGAAGTCAGAGTTAGAGAGCCAACACCTATACTACAAACAAAAGGAGGAGGTTGTGATCGCCTGGAATGGAGAAGATCAACAACAGGAGGAAGAGTCAGTGTCTTCGAGTTCTCCCTCAGATGAAAACGTGCCACCGGTTCGGAGGAGGACTTACTCAGAGTCTCTTCGACTGCATTCTTTGGCAGCCGAGGCATTGGTGGCCATGCCCATGAGGGCCCCAGAGCTTAGCAAAACCGCTGCAAAAGGTGTCCATGACCCGAGTACTCAAAGCCCTGACACGGGCCAGAGAATTATAGAGATTGCTGACACCGCCAACCCTAAAGCGTCCTCAGGAGAGCTTGTGGCTGCAATTGGAGATCCAGATGCTCTTCTTAACCTTGGCCTCCAGAGTTCAAAAGATTCTCGAGATGTGCTGGTCGAGGGACCCTCCAAAGCTGGAATCAGCATGTCTCTTTTGACTGTCATCGAGCGGCTGCAAGAGCGTTCTGACCAAAACACTTCAGACGAGGACATTCTGAAGGAGTTGCAGGACAATGCCCAAAGCCAACATGGAGGTGGAGTTTCTGTGGGTGCTGCTGTGCCTGGCGACATTTCCACTACAGACGATCTGGTGGAATATATTGCTGG
The DNA here is from genome assembly GCA_018155175.1 of Sinocyclocheilus anophthalmus. Taxonomy (NCBI): domain Eukaryota; kingdom Metazoa; phylum Chordata; class Actinopteri; order Cypriniformes; family Cyprinidae; genus Sinocyclocheilus; species Sinocyclocheilus anophthalmus. The sequence goes on from JADLZN010003806.1 coordinate 317,138, forward strand.
GAGTGAAAGGCCCTACCGCTGTCGACTGTGCCTATACAGCAGCGGAAACAAAGGTTACATAAAGCAGCACCTACGTGTTCATAGACAAAGACAACCCTACCAATGCCCCATCTGTGAGCATATAGCCTGTGACAGTAAGGACCTAGAGCGTCACATGATCCACCACTTCAAGCCTCGCATGTACAACTGCAAACAGTGCACCGAACGGTTCAACTACAAGGTGAGGAGAGAAACAGGTGGAAATTAGCATTAAGAAAGTGATTTATTCGAATGTGCCTCTATTGGGACAAAAAAGTATTAAGCTAATTATATCTGTCATTAAAACATATTCAATTCACACCCAAAAAATGTAGATTCTGTCATAATTTACTCTCATGTTGTATGTTTATATGACTTTTTGTTTCTTCTGCACAACAGAGGTGTAAAGTTTTTTTGTAAACATTTTTAACAATTCCATTGGAACAATTTGGGTAGGGTCCAAAACTGGAATTTATATTTTTCAAAATATTTTTCTTTTGTGTTGCACAGAAGAAAGTTAGTCCTTAGTTTGAAACGGCTGAGTAAATAATGACAGAATTTTCATTTTGGGAACGTTTTCTTTAATATTTAATTACATTTTAGTCAAATCACTGTTTAAATAGTGACTTTTTTTCTTTTTCTTAAACCCTTTAACTAAATGCTTTTTTTAATGACATACGACTGTTTTTTTATGCTTGAAATACTCTCTTCTTTAGCAGAGGAATTCTTTGAGAAACTAAATTCCTTGAGCATGGCACTAGGTCAAATACCCATTTACTGTGTTTATTATTTTTTTCTATATTGAATTGATATCTTAAAATGGACTACATGATCTCTTTGATTTGAACTTTATCGAGTTATCTTTGCATTTTCTGGAAGGCAATACATATTTAAGCAAGTCCCAACTGTTCTGAGTGGGGAGCAAGTATTAATTTTACTCCATGTAGATTGGCGTATTAGAGTTTCTAATATTGGAGTGCACTGCTCTCCCTTCCTTCTGCTTTATTAATAAACTTCCTCCTTATGAAGCACTGTTGGTTTTATTAATACCTCATTCAGAGTCAGCTGAGAAACCATGAGAGAGATGGGCATGGGATAGACGACATCAGCAGCACACTGACCCACGTCGCTGAAAGCACAGCAATCATTGAAGAGCCAGTCAAGATAACAGATGAGGGTGAGAACTGAACAAATTTCCAGTGCTACACAATGAAACAAAAGCAAGTTTTCCAAAACATTCCACTAATAGTCGTGATGGAACAGAAGCAGCAGCAGATTTTTTTCCATGTTTTTCCACACATTTGAGTGTAACAGATGATTGACAAAGAAATAAACATAGGGCGGGGATTTGGTTCTATCCATTGGTTGTTGATTGGGTTTTGAGATGTGGGCGTTTCATTCAAAAATGAATGCAAGCTTGTGGTCGATTGCGAAGGGACAGGTTTTAAGCGATGAATTCTGGCTTATACTACTACAGATACGTCTTTTTTTAAAATGACGTTTTAAAATCCCCAATGCAATCAAAAAATGTAATCCCAAACTCATCTTTGGTCATCACAATTACATATTTAAATGTTTCTTTCCCATGAAAATAGATTCTTTATGTCCTAAAAAGGGGCATACACCCTCACCTCATTTAGTATACGCAAATCTAACTAGTCCCTGCTTCCACTTAATCACATCAGTTCAAACCTGCTCCACTTTCACTTAGTTAATTGAAGTAGTAAACACACAGTGTCTAGTGGCAATATTGGGTAAATGGTTATCAGAGACTTAATTCATGAGTGAATTTATTCATATTCTCAATACCCTAGAAAATCACATGGATTGTGCTCCCTTTATAATCAATAAAAAATACTATTACTCATCTTGGTTCATCATGATCTCATGTGATCTCAAGTTGCATTATAATCAATGAAGCTCTACACTGCACAATTTGCTTCTTCTAATGAAAGGATTTGTGAGCATGCAGAACCCAGTGAGTGGATTCTGTCTAACTTAAACACTTCTGATTGGCCATTGCATTCAAGAAGATATTCAAGAATTACACACATACAGTATATGGCAAAATTGCAGTGCTGCAGAAAAGACATTGTAAGGTAGAAATCTATGACCAATGGAGATAATAATATGAAAAGTCCCTGCCCAGCAAGTTGGCAGGATTGGTTACATGTTTGTGACAGTGGGAAACAGTAGAAAAAAATGCATTTTTTGAGACTGTCTTTGGTACATTCCAGTTTTAAGAAGAAAATGCTTCGCAATGGTGTTGACTGATAAATTAGCACATGGTTTGTCTAATAAAATCAGACCGACATGTAAAAACTTAATTTATTTAAAAAAACAAAATGAAACGTGTATGAATTGTTCACAGTAAAATCAATAACATGTATTTACAATATAAATTCAGTAAATTTTCATTTCATGCCGAGTTAAAAATAACAAATAATGTGTGATTGTCATTGACCCATTTCTTATAAACGTATTGCTGGTGATTATTTAACAACTTAGAAGTTGGAGACATTCTTTTTTTCTGATTTGTGGGTATTTCTCTTTTTTTGCTCAGATTCGGTTGGTGAGCAGAGCATTTTCAAATGCGATGTGTGCGACTACACCAGCTCCACATATGTTGGGGTGCGCAACCATCGGCGAATCCACAACTCTGATAAACCATACAGGTTTGGGGAAAATAACTTTTTTTTTTTCCCTACTCACTGAATATTTCATTTTTGTTGAAAAAGATACGTTCCACAAGGAGAATGAATCTGAAAGCATCAGATGTGTAGTATTGCATTTGGCTGGAGATAATAGCATTACCAGTTATCACCACAAGGGTGCAGTGGTGCTCAGGATAAGGCTGTGCTGCCTGCTCTCATTTTGTGAAGCCCTTATATGCTATAAAAGAACAAGATCTTTTTCTTTTCAGTGTAAACGCACATACACTCACTCAATCACACACAAGCTCACATAAACACCTCAAGGTCCCATTACGGTCTCTTTGTGCGTGGTGACACGTCTTGCTTCAGTTCTGCTCACCCATGATCATTTCAAACAGAGCTTCTGAGAGAGAGGGTCCTTTTAACACAGCCGCAGGATCCATTCAAGGCCTGCAATGTATTGCGTTTGCTGCAAGCAGCGCTTTGAGTTCAGCCTCTCTACAAACAGCCTTTCATTGTTCTTCAAATGCAGCCCTCCAAACGTTCAAACACACAGCCGCACACACAAAACACAAATTACCGCACAAACAAACATCGCCTGACCCCTCTTGACAGGTGCCCCAGAAGGTCTCTTTTCAAACCACGGCCTTGTGCCGCTCTAATTGTTTATCCTGTGCCGCACGACCCCTCTAGGTGCTGCAGCTGTGATTTCGCCACAACTAATATGAATAGCCTGAAGAGCCACATGAAGAGACATCCACAGGAACACCAAGCCATGCAGCTGCTGGAGCAGTACAGGTGAGAAACAGACACTGAGCTGATGCACAGAAATTGACTCTAAGTGGAGATGGGTCGTAATCTTCATTCTGTGCTACAGGTGCTCTCTGTGTGGTTACGTGTGCAGCCACCCACCATCTCTCAAATCCCACATGTGGAAACACGCAGGTGATCAGAATTACAATTATGAGCAAGTCAACAAGGCCATCAATGAGGCCATTTCCCAGAGCAGCCGGTAAGATGGCCCTTTACAATAGAGATTTTATGTGATTTATTTATTTGTTTTTCTTTTGCTCTGTGGTGAGTCAATATAGCTAAAACTAGGGATGCACAAAAATTTTGGCCACCGATAATTATCGGCCGAAAGAGAAAAATGGCGACAATTTATGGAATGCTGCACTGCCCAGCAGTGTTCAGTGCACAGGTTTCACTCTCCTTTTAGCCATTGTCACTGCGTGCGATGTGACGCTCCGCTCCGCTCAATATTGCACTCTATGAATGCACTCTATGCTCTATGAAATAAAGCACTGACAGGTAATTTCTATGTAGTATACTTGTTCCTATTTGCAATAGCGCTACTGTGCTGTAACATGGTTTAGTGCAGCTGTACTGGGCAACGCTGGTAAAATGACGCTACCCTCTCGTTCACTGATCTGCTCCCTGCTATGCTCTGCTCAGATGCTGTGATAAAAATAGCTTTGTATGAATATACATTATTTGGATAAATAGCCAAAGAAACCTGCTAAAATCTGTTAAATCTGATTCTGTTTCATATAACTATATAAAATATATATTGATATTTATGTATTTTTGGTCCAGTTTTGTGTTTCTTTCAATAAAAGTGTGGTTATTTTATTGCTTTGTATTTTTATTTTTTTTAATTCAGTTAAATTAAAAATTCTTGCAAAATTATTTTATATTATTAGTTAATAAATAATAGCGAATTTTTAAAGCTGCAGTCCGTAACTTTTTTTTTGGTTAAAAATGATCAGAAATAAATATTTGAGCAAGTACATAACCAGCAAGTGTTCGAAACTATCGCCTTACTTTAGACCGATTCCAACGGTCATTTATCATAAATGTTTTCTAATTTTTTTTTTTTGAGGTGGTACGGTAGGTTTTCGGAAATTCGAGCATGGCACTGCGTCATTACGTCACGTCTGTAAACATAAAGAAGTTGTCCCGGCTAGTAGGCTATCGCATGTGAGGATCCTGCAGGTGGCGGATCGTTTATAGCCTTTTCTCACAGCAGCTGGAATAATTAAATGTATCATTTTGATGGCGGATTGTAATCCAGCAAGGATTATGTGTTTATGAAACGCATTTGAATGAAATTAAATTATATTCCAGTTTTAAATGTGCTTCTGATTACAGATAGCCTGGAATTACACAATATTTGTATTTTAAAGACAACCAGTTTGAAGGGAGCATAATTTGCTTTTTGGGTTAAAATAATTTCTTAATGTGAAATTCGAATGGTATGACAATTAGAGGATAGACTGTACAGAAATTGAAATCTACACGCTAATACACACTATACTCATAGTCACAATGCTGATGTTGTTAACATTAATCATTTGAGAATAAAGTATAACAATAATAATAATTTGCACGGTTTGATGTGATATGAGCTCATTTAGATTCAATCACCATTGGTAGCGCGATTTCTTGTAATGCTTTTTTCCTCAGTTGGTCAGAACAAATGTGGCAGACTTGTTACTTGTTCGGATAACTGTCTGGTGAAAATGCTTATTTGAGTCATATATTCCAAGACGTAGGCTAGAATCTGTGAGTACAAAATACAATATCCACACCGGTGCGGTGACAGACTGCCACACATACTCCTCAGAACATTAGATTCATCCGCGCAGGAGCCGTGCCGCCGCACAACCCACTCAAGGAAGATAATTCCGCACACAGCTGCAATTGCCGGTTTTCAAACAGAGATGGCGACAGAGGCAAAACTTACGGACTGCAGCTTTAAAAAACATTTTTAATTTTTACACACACTTTGTATTGTTTTTCTTAGACCTCCCCATACATAAAAAAAAACTATTTATGCTTGCTCTGAAATGTAAAAGGTATTGTAGTTAAAATTATGAACCACACATTTTACCACACTGTTTTTCACTAGAGAGAAACACACACAATTATATAATTTTAATTTATACATTACAGTTCAAATATATTTTTTAAAGACATCTGTTATGCTCACCAAGGCTGCATTAATTTGACCAAAAATACAGTAAAAGCAGTAATATTGTGAAATATTATTACGGTTTAAAATTACCGTTTCCTAGGTTTATTATTTAATGTTAATGTCTTCTGTGATGCAAAGCTGAATTTTCTGCAGCTATAACTTCAGTCTTCAGCCTTGCATGATTCTTCAGGAATATTCTAATATGCTGATTTGGTGCTCGAGAAAGGTTTCATATTATCAATGTTAAAAACAGTTGTATTAATATTTTTGTGAAAATGTGATATTTACATTTTTTTTCTTATTTGATGAATAGAAAGTTCAGAAGAGCAGCTTTTATTTAAAATAGAAACCTTTTGTAATATCCTCACTGCCACTTTTGATTTAATGCATCTATACAGTATTAATAAAAAGAAATTACCCAAACCTATGAACAGTAGGGTAATATATAATAAACCCTGCATGGTAATAAAATATTTGCCTATATGAAAACATTTAGTGGAAACATTCTATGCAGAGAGTTCTGTAAACATGTTTTGAGTAATGACTCAAACAGACCTTTGAATCTGAGTTTTAAACCGGTTAATTTAAATTTAAACCGTTTCAATTGATTTACGGAACTGAACTTGCCAACTCTTCAGCTATTTTTGCTTCTGAAGTTTAAATCAAACGCTTTAAAAAAAAAAAACCCCGGTCTTCTTCAAGCTCTCATACTCACAAGTCACTAGATGCAGAAGGGTCTTGGAATCGATTGAGATGCTCGTTTTGAAAGTTAATGGCCACACTTAAATAATTTTGTTATATTTTCTGTATTTTTCTTCTGGTTTTAAGATCTCCTACTACACCTCTGAAGTCAGCACATGAGACTGGGGTGGAGCGTCCATATATTGTCTTGAGCAGAAAAGATAAACAGTCACCTGAGGTGGCTTCTACTACAGGTGGGCCAGAGGGTGACCCCGTGAGGTCATCGTCCAGCAGGGAGCAGGCCGGTGGAGCTGTGGCGTGGCGGAGCGGCTCGGGGCAGACACGGCCAGGTATGGAATACTGTGTGCTGCTCTTCTGCTGCTGTATCTGTGGCTTCGAGTCCACCAGTAAAGAGCAGCTGATAGAGCACATGAAGCAGCACGAGGGAGATCTGATCAGCATCATACTGAGCAAGGAGCAGCAGGGAAATCAGCCCACAGAGACCAGCAGCAGCCAGTGACGCACACGTTTTCATACACACTGTTCTTCTATCATTTCTGCTTGAACAAGCAACATGCACAATTCAAAACTTATTTTATTTCTGTCAATCTATCTTTGTATTGACGTTAGTTTCCGTGACTGTTATTGACCATGGATGTGTGAATCAAATAGTTAACAAACGAAACGTACTTTAGTAGTTCAGCAGAAGAAAGGGTTTTTGAATTTCAAATGCATCGTATACCTCACCTGTTGACAATATACAATGTAGAGTCCACACATTTTGAAAACTGAGGCAGCTTCTCTCGTTCACTGTAATAGTATTTATATCTATATTTCTTATGTGCGTTTACCGTTAACTTGCCATGTCGCATTTCGAGTGTAGAGAGGCAGATTTCTTTCGTGCTCTCTAAAGTATGTCAGTGTTTGCTTTGATATTTATCAAACTAATTTATTTTATATGCATGTTCCCCTCCGTTATGCTCATACAAAATTAGAAAATGTTTCTAATTATGGTCTAATTATGGTGCTATTGGTCTTGTGCTCAGAAATGAGCGAAAGAGAAGACCTCATTGGGAATGTATATAAATGTTATATAAACGTTACATAGAATTAATTTTATTAATTGTATTCTCATTGAAACAGCACAAGTTTAAAATTTAACACTTTAAAAATTAACTATTGGAAACATTATAAAAACCAAACTAAAAAGAAATGTATAGATATTTTTACTATTATTTATCTATTATTATTAATTATTTACTATTTATTATTAATTACAATAATATATAGCAAGCTTTAAAAAAGGGTAAAATGCCAACACTTGACCGTTTCTTCACTTTTCTATTTCATATTAGTCTTTCTTTTCTTTTTTTTTCATGAGTATGTTATTGCAGGCATGTTTTTTTTTAAATAATCTGCCTGTAATGATAGAAAAGCTATAAGTACAACTGTGTAATGGGTTCAAAATGAAATGTATCCATAAAAAGCAGCAGTAGTTTATAGGTTTGTCACAATACCAGCTATAGTATCACGTTACCAAATTGTACACAGTACCTCTATTGCTGTGTGGATCCTTCCTTTTGCCAGAGGATGTTTATTATAGTTTATTTATTAACTATTATTATAGTTTAATATCATTCTGAATGTTTTGGAGTGCAGTTCTCTCTGAAAGCCCAAGGGAGTCAAAGTTTAAACTTGGACATTTATATCTTTAATAATGAATTTAAGCATTACAAACAAACCCTGAAACTTTCTGAAGTCTCCAATTTTTAGTTTTTGCTTGTCTTTATAAGACCGTGTCAAATGAAAGTAATTCATCTTTAATTTCCATATTGTGTTGCACTTACTGTGTGAACGGCACCTGAAGCACTGGACTTAAACACATGCCATTGCTGAATATGAGCCGTGGTTCCCGCTTCACAACTGAATTCAGCTCAAGTTGGTCACGTTACTACCGACTGGAAAATACTGGGATGCAGTTTAGGCATTGTGATAATACAGCAGCACCGGCAGATTGTGAAAGCCTAGTAATTGAGATTTTGCTTAATCACTACCTCAAATGTACTACTTTTTGTCCCCTGCTCTTTTGACCTTGGCTTTAACTTTAAGGGCCCTCAATCTGACTTTAGATGCAGCATATTTTCCCAGGGATGATTTGCATACAGTTAATGTTTGTATGTCAACAGTCTAAAATGCTAAATTGGCGTGATTAAAAGGGCATCCATAATTCATTCAGGCTTCACACTGCCCAGTGTATCAGAGAAATTAACTCTTAGGAATTAAATCATAGGAATTTACATACACGATTATTATATTCTGAACCTAATGTACTAATTTACAATTCAAACTGCAAATGTCACGGAAATGCATTGTCTGCATATAAATCATGTCACAGGTATGCATCATAATGAAAATGGATAAGAAACTCTCAACCATTTACCAGTATTGAAATTGACTTCTAACTTGATTTAATTGTTTTAGCACACACACATCTGTTGAGTGTTTCAGAGGATGTGTCGTCTTGTTTATGTGCATAATGCACACTTGCTACTTTCCAAGTAATGGCATCTCAAAGAGAGATTGAGCATCCTAGTAGGTTGATTTTGTATTCCAGCTACTGCATTTCATTTTCTCTATCACTCTGCTGATGTAGTCCAAATTGATCAAGAACCTACCAGTTGGTATTATCCCTTTTATTTTCTCTGTGAGCAGGAATTGGCAGACACCCTGTACACATTGTATTCCAGCAATCTTCTAGCCGTTGTTTCTCACATTTCGTCCTAGAACAATTGCAATACATCTGGAATGTGTTTTTTCTAAAGATACACAATACGTTTCATGTAATCAGAAGGGCCTAGTGAGACAATTGTGTTGTCTTTCACAGTGAGTCATAAGATTTGGTAATCATCACAAGGGACAGCATCTTAACCACAAGTGTGCCTTCCATTTCAACAGCCTCATTTTTGAATAAGCTTCAGTCGAGTTCAGAAGTATACCATAAATCTTAAGCCAAGTGCTTTGGCATCTTAGATTCTGTATAATGTGCCCTCAAAAATTGTGTAATGTATTCGGACACATGGTACTGTAATACAGTTTTGTATGTGACTCGCTGTATATATACTGTAGAAACTGACATTTTTAGAGGAATTCTATTTTTTAAAACTTGTATAAACACTACAGAAAGAAAACGAATCAAAAGAAAAGCAAATGAATCAAAAATTACCTTTGACTTGCCAAAGTGCATCAAAAAGGGTCTTTACTGGGTGTAAGGGAACGGTTGGCATTCGAAAGTCCAGAGAAGCACATTGGGTTACATGCTGCAATGCCAAAGGAGAGAAAAAACTTCGAAAGGCCTCTGTGCTATTTTCCTTTTCAAGTACAGAGGTCCAAAGGGCCCCGTTTTAATATTAGTGTTCCATTCATAATTATTTATTTGTTCTTTTGAAACTGTAATGTTATGATTTTTGCCAGTGTATTTTTGGTAATAAAGAATGAACAAGTCATCTTAATGTCTCATCATTTGTTTTTCATAGCTGTACACAACAAACTTGAGCCATTTAATCAACAAACTTTAACCATCATATTATATAATATTATATATATATATATATATTGCATCTGGGTAGTTACAATAGGCAGTAAAAAATGCTTATTTTGTAAAAGCTTTTGTCCATTTTTAAATAAGAAATGCATATATTTATGTAGTGTGAAGTCTGATCTTTGAGAAAATATAAAGGGTCACTAACTTTGTCAATTCTTTCACTGCTTTTTAAAAACATTTTTATTGAACTGTACCATAAATTTGTCCTATGTTGTGACATAGCAAAAATTAAGAAAAAAAATCCTTAATAATATATAAATCGCATGAGAGATATTTATCTTCATTGTTAGATGCTTATTTTCATATAATGTTGTCTATTTAATATGAAATTATAATGAACAATTTCTTTTCCCTATGACTTGTTGGACAATTTCAGGACAAACTTTGACAAGACAAACTTTGCTGTCATCCATTAAAAAATTATAAAATTTTAAGATGAGTGATATTTATATCCCCCCTATTACAATACTCAAGGTTTTTTTTTTTTTAAGATATTTTGAGATAAAAACTAATCTGTGGTTCTTTTATGTGTCACACCAAAAAACATTGTCACACTAAAGGACAGAAATGGTAGTTAAATTATTTCTATTTAATTTTGAACATATCAATGGAGGACAATTCTCTCCATCAATTATTTCTGTCTCAAAAACTAAGTATCACATTTTATACTTATTTTCATGACACTTTATAACAGTACAATTGTTCTTCAAAAACATCAGAAAATAGTTTAATTAATGTAATTATTGCATTTAAAAACACTGGAAATTATCAAAAAAGAATAAAAAGGAGTAAAACAAATATTATTTAATTATTTAAAATGCTCTTGTCCACTGGTTTCCAAAAAAACATGCATACAAAGACCGTAAGGGAAACATTGATAATTTAGCTCAAAGGGAATCATTAAGATTTTAAAGGGAACTCCACCATTAATATGCAAGGGAATTAGGACAGAATCACTGTTTTACGGCGGATCACTGAGACGGCCTGCGATTCAGTGAACGAGCCGTATGACAGCAATTCTGCAATGGATATCTATATCCAAAATATAGTGAAACACTATTAATTAGCACAGTAACAAGATCGTCAGTTTAAGACATTAACTTGTGAGCAGAAAATACAAGATACTTCTCTTTTCAATATAATTAAGGCTTTATTGGATAAATCTAAGACTTATAAACTAATCTAACACATGAACACCCGCATTCACACAAGTTTTCAGAAAGATAGAGAGAGGAAATAATTAAAGAGAATAAAAATGTGAAATCCCAAGTTTACAGCAATATGTGCCATTGTATAGATCTGAACAACCATCAATCACTTAATTAACCCTCGCACTGATTTCCTCAATGAGGTTAAAATTTAGATTAACTGGCACCAGTTCATTTAGAACTGGCGGTACTTGCTTTCCTGGGATGCGGGGTTCCCTTTCGTGTCTGGTTGCTGAAAGGGGTTTCCCGAGGTTGCTGATTGGCTGGAGGTTCAGTCTTGGGAAGCCAGTGATTGGGTGTTGGCTGGCGACGCGGAGCTGTGGTTTGCAGTTGAAGTTTAGATGGCACTCTTTTTCGGAGATGCGGCGTTAGGCGAACTTAACTCAAAACACGAGACTCTCAATGGAAAATAAAACAAACTAAAGAAATATAAATAGATGTAAAGTTTGATGAGACCGGGTGGCGTTTCTTCTCATGGTTTTGGAGGAGATGGTGTGTAAGCCAGAGCACGCTCAAAAGGTAAAGAAGCATGATTTGAAGTGAAAAGTTAAAAGCCGCATGGCTAAAAGCTAGACACAAAAAGTCAGACCCGCAAAAGGCAAAAGACCAAAAGCGCAGTTTGATGGTGTCCTGAGTATTTAAACCAGGCTGTTTAACACACCCAAATGGTGTTTCGACCAATTGTAGCTTGGGGTGTTGCAATGTTTCTCCTTCCCATTCATAAATCAACTGTTATCTCATCATTTACATGACCTGCGTTTTTCCCGCTCTGGTAGAGTATGATTTTGGACTTGATTTCTATCACGAGGATATGATACATTTGACCAAGAATTGACTGGGAGAAACGTTTCAAGCATGAAAATTCAAACTCACACATACCAATCATGAATATGACCCCTTAAGCTCTTCAATAGTTATTAACAATACATACACAATAAATGATTAAAATGTGATAGTCTAATGTGTGGGTTAGATACATAATATGGAGTTTTGCGTAGAAATGATTAGTTGCTCACAAGTCCCTTTAGTGTCATTTAGGTGCATGGAAAGCAGTTTCCGTGCATTTCTGTGAATGCATGAAGACCAGAGATTAAGAAGTCTGTAAGGAATCTCAGTCTGTTCTTTGTTGTCCGTAAAGTTGGGAAGTCCATTTACGAGGAGCTTGTGACTGTAGTTCCTATCGTGTGATAGTCATGCGGTCATCTCTTTTGACCATTTTTCTTGATAACTTGCCCCAAAATTTTTACAATCTCCTTGGACTTGTCAATGTGTTCTTTTGTGTTAATGTTGAAAACTGTTCTGTGACAGGGTCTTAGGTTTAGGCTTGCTTCAGAGAGGCTGGGGTCTGATTTATGACATCCTGTTGTCTTGGGCCTCAGTGGAATTTTTGTGACTCCTCGTGCCTCAACTCGGTTTTGACCAAATCTTAGATTGTCTGATTCGGTCTGATATCCTACAAAACCATAAAATAAGTTCATAAATTAAGTTGGAATGAATGGAATGGAATGAACCAGGGAAAAGATGAACACACTCTGCCATGTTTAATACTTCGTACAAAACCCTTTGTTGGTAATGACAGCTTCAAGACACCTCTTGTGTGGAGAAACTAGTCGTATGCATTGCTCAGGTGTGATTTTGGCCCATTCTTCCACACAAACAGTCTTCAAATCTTGAAGGTTCCATGGGCCTCTTCTATGAACTCTAATCTTTAGTTTTTTCCTATTTATTCCTATTTTTTTCTATTGGATTCAAGTCGGGTGATTGGCTGGGTCATTCTAGCAGCTTTATTTTCTTTCTCTGAAACCAAATGAGAGTTTCCTTGGCTGTGTGTTTGGAATCATTGTCTCGCTGGAATGTCCAACCTCATTTCATCTTCATCATTCTGTTAGATGGCAGCAGATTTTTATCAAGAATGTCTCGGCACATTTTTCCATTCATCCTTCCTTCAATTATATGAATTTTGCCAGTGCTACACCATGATGTTTTGGGGTGATGTGCTGTGCCATTTGACCTCCAAACATGGTGTGTATTATGGCATCCAAAGAGTACAATTTTTGTCTCATCTGACCGGACTATATTCTCCCAGTATTTCACAGGCTTGTCTAAATGCTGTGCAGCAAACTTTAAACAAGCTTTAACATGCTTTTTCTTCAGCAATAGAGCCTTGCGTGGTGAGCGTGCATATAGGCCATGGCGGTTGAGTGCATTGCTTATTGTTTCCTTTGAAACAATTGTACATGCTAATTCCAGGTCTTTCTGAAGCTCTCCACAAGTGATCATTGGCTCTTGGACAACTCTTCTGATAATTATTTTCACTCCTCTGTCAGAAATCTTGCGAGGAGCACCTGGTCGTGGCCAGTTTATGGTGAAATGATGTTCTTTCCACTTCCGGATTATGGCCTAAACAGTGCTCACTGGAACATTCAGAAGTATAGAAATCCTTCTGTAACCAATTCCATCAGTATGTTTTGCAACAATAAGTTTGTGACGGTCTTGAGAGAGCTCTTTGCTTTTACCCATCGTGAAATGTTTCTTGTGTGACACGTTGGTCATGAGACACCTTTTTATAGGCCATCAGTTGGGACTAAACCAACAAATATTAATTTCCACTGACAAAGGGCAGGATTGCCTTCTAATTACTGATAGATTTCAGCTGGTGTCTTGACTTTCCATGCCTTTTTGCACCTCCCTTTCTTCATGTGTTCAATACTTTTTCCCTGTGTCATTCTACTTTTTTACACAGAACTTAATTTCTGAACTTATTTGTTTTGCTTTCTTTGTATGTATGGATTACTTGGATTGTTACCGACATCTGGTGAAAATTTCATGTCAACAGCACCTTTAGAAATATATATTTACTGAGAAAAATGGTGATGTGTTCAATATTTATTTTACCCACTGTATATACACAAATATACACGTATATATACAGTTGAAGACAAAATTATTAGCCCCCCGTTCCCTATGAAATTTAAGTTATTTTTCAGATATTTCCCAAGTGATGTTTAACAGAGCAAGGGCATTTTAACACAGTATTTCTTCTTATATTTTTTTCATCTGGAGAAAGCCTTGTTTATTTCAATTTGTCTGGAATAAAAGAATAATTTTAAAAATGCTGAGGTCAATATTATTAGCCCTCTTAATAAATGATCTGTTTGATTGGCTACGGAACAAACCACTGTTGTTCAATGACTTACCTAACTTGCCTAATTAACCTAATTAATCCTCGAAGCCTTTATACTGTCAGCTGAGGATTAGTATCTTTCAAAACAACTAGTAAAATAATATGTACTGTCATCATGGCAAAGACAAAAAAAAATAGATTTGAGAAAAATAATTGTTAATGCTCACAAAGGAGGAGAAGCATGTACACGTTTATCAAAGCGTTTTCAACTGTCAAGAACAGCCGTGAGAAGTATTATCAAGAAGTTTGAAGAGACCCACACAGTGGAGAACAGAGGCAGGAAGTGAAATATTTCAAAAACTTTGTAAAGAAAACTATTGAGAGAGGTTTCTAAAGACCCAAGAACAACTGCCAAGACACTAGTGAATGATTTAGTCAAGTCTGGGATTGATATCTCAATGAAGACGGACACTAGAGGCCTGGACAGGAATGGACTGCAAGGTTGCCGACCAAAGAAAAACTCCTCTTCTGAAGAAGAGACACCTCCAAGTTAGACTGAAGTTTGAAGGACAACCTGGAGAAAAATTATGTATACTAGAAACGTGTCCTTTGGTCAGATGAGAAAAAAGTAGAGCTCTTTGGCCATAGAGATGTTGCCTATGTTTGGAGTAAGAAGGGACAGGTGCTCAACCCAAAGAACACCGTCTCCAGAGTGAAACATGGCAGTGGGATTATAATGCTGTGAGGATGTTTCAGTGCGTTTGGAACTGGGAATCTCATCAGGGTCAAAGGAATCATGAAAACGGAAGACTACGAGAAGTTTTTAAAAAACAACCTCAGGCAATCTTCAACAAAAGATGGTTTGGGTCGACGTTTTGTCTTCCAGCATGATAGCTACTCAAAGCATACCTCATTTCTGGTGTAGAACTACACTGTAAAATCTAATTAGTTGGGCTTACTTAAAAAAAAGCATGCAAACCGATTGCCTTAAAAAAACTAAGTAAAGTGAAATAGGAATAGTATGTTGTACTGACAAATGCTTAGTTAGTATAGTTTACTTACACGAGAGTTCTAGTAACTAAAAAAGAACTGTAGGGGGTACTTGATCCTTTCATTTAGGTTTACTCATGACTTAATGAATAAATTATGCATTTGCTTTGTTTTACAGTTGTTGATTTTATTTGCCAATTTTATTTGCTGTCTTGTGTCTGTAGTAGCACAACAAAACGAGTAAATACAATGGTTATTCTTACAATTAATGAAAATAAATTAAATTGAATTATTACCATTGTTGTGATTCACGTGCTTAATGTTTAAGTCTGTGTGTGACTTTAGGATGTTACCACACATGATTTAAGAATTATATAAACCCAATTAAAAGCATCTCAACATATTTATGAAAAATGAAATTTGAAAAAATTCATTATTAAACACACAAATTCACTAATGCTTTAATTAGAAGATAGGTCACCTTCTATAAACAACCTATTTATTACTTTTCTTTCCTTAAAATCAGATAACTCTGACTTTACGATGAATTGCCGCGTTAACAGGAAGAAATTTATAATAACATAAACCAAGTTCCAAGTACCCTACCAAAGGGAATGCTAATCACTATAATGGTGAGTTAAACATTTTTTTTTAGGAAAATCAACATCAGTTTATGAAGTTAGCTTATGTGATATTCTCTCAAATATTTCAGTTGTATTGAGAAATCAACATTCAAGATGACTTTGGGAAATGAGTGAGTGCAACTAGTGAAAGATAACTGCAGACATGGAAGAAATGGGTAAAAAGTCTATTAAGACTCTTTCTTTTCTTCTTCTTCTGTTGTTACATATTAATGCACTGCTGCCTCTCACTCTCACATGGGGAAGTCGTGGCCTAATGGTTAGAGTCAGACTCATAACCCAAAGGTTGTGGGTTCGAGTCTCGTACCGGCAGGGATTGTGGGTTGGGGGAGTGAATGTACAGCGCTCTCTCCCACCTTCAATACCATGACTGAGGTGCCCTTGAGCAAGGCACCGAACCCCCAACTGCATAAAATGGCTGCCCACTGCTCCGGGTGTGTGTTCACGGTGTGTGTGTGTTCACTGCTGTGTGTGTGCATTTGGATGGGTGAAATGTATGAGCACTAATTCCGAGTATGGGTCACCATACTTGGCCACATGTCACGTCACTTTAAAGTATTAATGTCATTGGTTCCTTTGTGGCTACTTGAATATTTTAAGTAAGTGTCACTCAAAACAGTAAGTAAATGGTTTTATTTGCCTTGAAAGTAGCTGTAACTTATTAAAACCTAGTAAGTATAACAACTAACTATAAGTACACTAAGTACTAAGTACAAGTAATTAAATCTAAGTAAGGTAAACTATTGGATTTTACAGTGTACTTCCAAATGAGCAAAGTGAACGTCCTTGACTGGCCTGCACAAAGCCCAGAATTTAAATCAATACAAAATCTGTGGGGCAACCTGAAGACCAGAGTCCATGCTAGGAGACCAACAAATCTGGAGGAGCTTGAGAGATTTGCTAAGGAGGAATGGGCTGCAACTCCTCAGGAGACATGCCTGATACTAGCTGAGAACTACAACAAACAACTAAAGGTTGTTATCAAGCAAAAGGAATACACCATTGACTATTAACATCAGAGAACTAATAATTTTGGCTTGTAGACTTTTCTTATTCTTGGTTATAATTTTGTTTCTATTTGTATTACAAACACTCCAAGCTTCCTAAATGAACTATTATGTTTAGAAATGCTGTGTTGAAAAAAAAAAATCTCTCTGTTAAACAGCATTTGGGAATTATTTAAAAAATAATGAAATATTTTATAGGGGGCTAATAATTTTGTGAAATTATTGGCAATTTAAATAAGATTTTCCTATTGTAATATATTTTTAAATATATATTTTTATAAAATATATTTAAATATATTTATTCCTGTGAAGCAAAGCTGACTTTTCGGCGTCATATACTCCAGTCTTGATCACATGCTCCCTTCAGAAACATTATAATATGCTTATTTAAGAACATTAATCTTTTATTCAGTGTCAATGAATAAAAAGTAATTGAACACTTCTATTTGGAATAAAGCTGTTCTTTTTACATTTTATCATCAAAGAAATCAAAAAAATGTCACAGGTTCAAAAAATATTAAGAAGCACAACATTTTCAACCGATAATATCAGCATATTAGAATGATTTCTGAAGTTTAATGTGACACTGAAGACTGGAGTAAGGGCTGACGAAAATTCAGTGCTGCATCACAGAAATAAATAATATTTTAAAGTATTTAAAATAGAAAACAGTTATTTCAAATTGCAATAATATTTCATTATATTTTTATTTTTTTATTTTTGATCAAATAAATGCAGCCTTGATGAGCATAAGAGACCAATTAAAATTTTATATTGTTATATAACAAGTTATATAATGAATATGGGCTCGTTCCTTCCTACAGCGCATTCATTTTTCGAAAGTGGCTATTGATGATGAGTGTCATACTCCTGACATATAAAAGTATATTTGTGGCCATTCTGTAGCTGGAGTTGATGCGCTTGTTCCCATTTTGCTTGAATTCAAGATGAACTGCGATTTATAAAGATGGATGTATTTAGGAACATTTTTGTTAAGTTTCATAAATTGATGAAGGAACATTGAGGAGTCAGGCTCATTGTACATGTGCCCCAGGCTTTTCTTTGTTCTGCATCTCCAACTTTATCAAATGAGATGTTTGTAATATTCTTAAAAGTACATTTGCTGAAATCATTTGTGTGAATCAAGAGAAGGCGGCTACCAGTTTGGATTTAGTCTCCATTGTCCTATTCTGGCTCTGGGGCAAAAGTAACATGTGGAGTGCGCTTTATCATTTAGCAGTTCTCTAAAAAACATTAATTTCTCTCTTTCATGGAAAGTTAAAAATGGGTGGGTGGGTGGATGAATTAGTTTAACAGGCACAAACGAATGTGCTTTTCTGTGTGACTTGACATACCTTGCTTTAGATGAAATTAACTAAACCCTTTTAGGCTTTAAATTTTGGCTACTCCTGTGACATTTGCCAAGCCAACATTACTTGATATACATAACCTGAAGCAGCTTTATGAGAATGCATATACTGAAAGGAAAGCAGATCAATCAGAATTGACCTTTGAGTAGCCACGTTTATTTTTTCTTTGTTGACGAAGGTCCTCTCCAGGGTTGGCCATACAAAGCTATAGTACAGAGCAGGTACAGTCCGTGAAATGGTTCAGTGTGTACATTTATTTACACATTTATTTGTCTTGTATTTTAGGCCACCTATCTGAATTCGTCATAACAGCTACTCTACTACACCAGGAAGATAAATATACACCAGGCCATAATGGGGCTCAAACGCATAGATCGCATATAACCAGATTCCCAACTGAGCTAGTATCAAATGACCACCAAAATGAAATGAGTTTAAGTCTTTAGAAATTAGCTAATTGAAATTTCAAGCAAATTAAAACCAGCGGTGAGTATAAGAGAAGCCTGACTTATACAGGTTTAACTTGCTTTACTGTAACCGAAGGCTGTTGGAGCAGCGATAAGCTGTGGATGAATTCCGCTCCTCTTTGGGAAATACAGGCCTGTACCTTTTTATAATCCCTTCAAGTTACACGAATCCCCGACGGCTTCTAAAAAGCCCACTGATGTAGTCATTTACAAGATCAGTCTTTCAAAGGCCCCCATGAAATAAAGATTTAGGAGATGACATGCGAGGTGGGGAAACACAAAAGAGAAGGGGAAAATACTTGAAGTAAGCACTTGTGGCATTTTCAGTGACTCTTGCTGGTGCTTCTGTGCCAATTCCAAACCTCCAGTTTTTCCATTTCCACCACAGAAAGTCAATTTTTGTGCTCAATCAAGTGGAATCAGGAATAAAATACATGTTGAACTTTCTCTCATGAGCTTAGGAATTTCTTGCTGGTTCTCTAAAATAACTGGAAGCTTACAAAAATAGACTGTGGCACCACGCTTTGAAGTCCCTTCTCGAACTGGACTTCTCAGGGATAACGTAAGTAGAGCAATAAAGCAAGAGGAAGCAAAATAAAGGGAATGACTGCAACCCACTTTCTCTTCTTTGTGCTTATCAAGGACTAAAGCCAGACAAACAAGTCCCTTCCAAAAAGAAAAGTGGCAGCCATTAATCATTTACGCTTTTCTTCGCCCATATTCCTCCTTTAAGACGAGCCGCCTACCAATTTATTTCTTACATCTCTTTGATAAACTTCAGCCCTTTAATGTCAGAAGCCACATCTTTTATTTCTTTTAACCAGAACCATTCGGATGCCCAGACATTTCCTGCCCATTGTGATGTCTAACTTCTAGAGAAAATTCAATAAGGTCTGTACAGAGCTTGTAGATCCTATTATATGAAGATACACGTTGGATATTCAAATAAAATGAGTTTCTAAGGGGTGCAATTGTGCACAAATGTTTAAATGATGGAGACTTGCATGAAGGACATGATGAATAATGAAGCAGTTATTCTCTTTTCACTTGCCACTGCACAGAAAGCTGTGGGGATCTGGTTTTTGATGTAATCTCCATGTCATACATATGATTGGGGCCAGGACTACTGAGACATTCAATAAACAACACACTCACTTTCACAGACACAGAAACACACACATACACACACACAAAGTGCTGTTATTCAAAATTTATATTTGTGTATTGTCATGAAAGAAAAGGTGGTTGTGTGTTTGAGGCATATTTAGGCATATACAGCAATTTAAAGTAAAGTGTCATTTAGACTTTCTGTCTTCACTGAAGAATAGCAATTTCTTCTGTTTGGATCAGTTATCTGAAAAATAGACTATAGGAATAATTCAAATCTTAGCTCATTCAAGTCATATTTGTATTATTGTGAGTTTATCGACTGGTTTCAATGCTGTACTTATTGCATTCACATTATCCATGTGATTCATTCAAGTAAAACAAAAACAAAGTCTGTTTTTATGTTCATTTTAATAAGCTAATTTAACC
The DNA here is from genome assembly GCA_018155175.1 of Sinocyclocheilus anophthalmus. Lineage (NCBI taxonomy): Eukaryota > Metazoa > Chordata > Actinopteri > Cypriniformes > Cyprinidae > Sinocyclocheilus > Sinocyclocheilus anophthalmus. The sequence goes on from JADLZN010003806.1 coordinate 337,412, forward strand.
TCTAAAAAAACAAATATTAAATATACAACAAAAACAGTTTAGTTTTTTATGCCATGATTAAATTAAAATGTACAAAGTTCAAATTATCTGACATTTTTCTAGCTCTTTATATAATTTGCCTGTGGAAAGATGAAATCTGTAAAAAAGGGTAAAGTGTGCAGATGTTCCACAGGGTCCATCTGATCAGTATCACTCTGTATTAACAAAAGAGAAGCAGACTTACCATTGTAAGGAGATTGTCAATCTCAGTGGTGTCGTATGGACTCAGAGCATTCCACACAAAAGGACGATATGCTTTCCTGCACAAATATATTTAGAGATTTTGTATGGTGTCAAATGAAGGTGCCAGGAGTGTACACAGCACTGCAAGATAAAGATCTAAAGAAATATCACTGACTATATTTGGCAGGAACCTCAAGCAGAACATATATTGGTCTCTGTGTGTGTTCTTATCTGTTTTTGCACATCATATAAGCCATCATGTGAAATGCACTACCACTACTGTGAATCATTTTTATTAAGTAAAAGCTCTTGAAGCCTAGCATGGACCTTGTGCATTGTGTGCCATTGTATATTCTCCAAATTCAAGCAAGTGCTTAAATAAAATAGCCTTTGTGGTCTCTCATTTAAGTATATGTACGAGTAATAGAAGGTGTTTAAAGTGTAAGGTCTCTAAGGCTTTTTACACTGCATTGACCTTAGGTTATTGTCTTCACCTAAGGCCACTTGATTATGGATAGAGCAATGGCTTGCATGTTTTTAAGAGTAACCCTGAGTTATTAAACTCTGTTCCAGAGCAAGGTTAGAACATTAACACAAAATTGCAGTGGCAAAGTAATTTGAACAGAAGAAGGACAGTTATACAGTTTTATATGTGAGTAAATGAGGGCAGAATTTAAATTTTGGGGCGAACTAACCCTTTCAGTTATATGTACTGTATGTGTAACGCAATAGGTTTCATAATCTTTGTCTGTAAAATCCAACCACAGGATTGAAACCACAAGATTGAAAACCTATTTTTTTTTCTGTCCATTAATTTCAAAAGACATTTTTACAGTAATACAGATTCTCGAAATCAGTCCAAGAATATGCCTCTGGTACTCTAATTCTAAACTAGGTCTGGAGAATAGATTTAACGGTCACTTACCTCTCAGGGCACTGATGCAGGTGGACTTTAGAGATCTTCTGAATCTCAGCTTTGATCTGGTGCAACTTCTCTTTTATCAACTGAGTGTGAGTCTTGGATCTGTGTCTCACTGATGTTGTACTGCTGGGTTTTGAAATGTGTTGTTTCTCTCTTTGGTTCTCACTGGGCCTCACATCTGAGGAAACATGACCTGTTTGGCATAAATAGCAGAGAGTCACATATGGTTTGATTCTAATTACATAATAAATGAAGATGTATAAATGTGCATGATTGTTCATTTGGTGAACACAGGGCTGAGTATGGACCAGTTCATTGGGTCAGTGCCTCAGACGGTCAAGGGCCTCAAAAGACTCAGCCAAAGGAGTGCCTAACACTAGAATCTCTTGACATACAGCGCAAACTAGGGTTACTAGTCTAGTGATCCTATAGTCTAGTTAAGCCTTACACAGGATCATGGGATCCAGCCCTGGTTAGACAATAAATGTGCATTGATTATTGTATAACATCAACCATTAGCATCGCTCATAGATCAGTTGGTCATTCCTTATATTTACTACACTAATATATTATATATGATATCTAATAATATATATAATATATATTATATATAATATATATTATATTATATATACACACATTGATGTCATAAAGCCAGGCAATAACTAATACTTTTTTGTATTTATACGGTACTTTTTTTTTCTCTGTGTAAAGCACTAAACAGAAAAGAGACACCAATTAGTGATACAAATTTTTTTTTTTCTTTTATATAACTTTTATTACTTATATTGCCCACCCTAACTTTGGGCCGGAGTAGCAACCGTCTGTGGGACATATTCACCTCACTTAATTCGATCCCTCCACATTTTGAGGAATAATAATTACATTTAAGAAGAGTATGATGCTTAATCACAGATAATGCAAGGAAAATAATAGGCAGAGGCTGTTTGCACCAAGTGAAATTTTTTCTTTAAACTAATAGTTAGATGTTCTTTGCACATAAATAGTGCTAGATGCTATGTATAATTAGTGCAAAATAGTGACAGATACTATTTGCAGCTAAGTGTATTGTACAACATTGTATATGCAAATATATTAAATCTTATATTTATTAAAATCACAAATGGATGCTACCTTATTTGGATCTTACTTGTCCCTAAAGCCCATCCCTTCACATACTGCTAACCCTATATTAAACCCTCTGTGAGCCACAGTTTTGAGTGTGGTAACAAAATGAACTGCACACTTTACAGTATGTGTGCCAGCTTGTGAGATTTAAACAATTTCAATAATAGGTATACTACATCTTTGGTAGGCTCTTAATTTTCTCCATTTCTTAAAATAAATGACTATCTGAGCTGATATGCAGTGGAAAAGGGAGAAGAACGAGGTTAGGAAAAAGGCTGATTGGAACTCATGTCAGTCGCAGTAAAAGATAAATCCATTATCTTTATTCTCCATACCACTGTTCCTGTTACCAGAGGGGTTTCTTTTGAAGTGGCGTTAGTCACAATCAGATATTGGTGGGCAGAGTTAGTTTAAATAACCCTTGCCAACAAAATGGGCTATTTGCATTTAGTGTAAATAGCCACTCTGAAATAATAATATCTGTTTGCATAAAACAAAGCCTTTAAGATCAAGCAGAAGCTTCTCCCAGGCAGAAGACAATAATCCCACTGGCTAGTGTTTGCGTTTCACTGACCACATTTCAACAAATTCCATTTGTCAAACAGACAACGTGTATAGTATTCATGGGCCCAACAGCCTGTCAAGCCAATAACTCAACATATATTGAGCTTTTGACAATGATATAAAGTGGCATCCATAAAATGCCGTCGTTGAATATTATACGTTTTTGTTTTCAGATCATTACTAGAGTTAAGAAACCACTCATCTTACCTAAAGTGGCTGTACCTCCAGTTTCACATTTTGCTGGCAAGGTTGTTCCATTCTTTTTGGCTGGAGTATCTAATTAAGGCAAGACAAAAGGCAGGCGAGAAGAGTTATCAGTCCCATTTACAGTGATAAAAGATGTGGCATTAGTCTTTTTGATTTGTTTCTAAACAGAATATACTCTATACTGTAACCGATGACCCTCTGAAAGCAAGACCAAATCTCGAAGGCTGCACAGAGAGTGTGTTTAGCTAAATATAATGGTGAAATGAAAGCACACAAATGCACAAAGCCACTTTCTAAACTGTGTATGAGTTTGGCCTCTTGCCTTTTAAATCTTCCCTCGATGTTGCTCTGCTGTTGCTTTCACTGGACGCTGACAAAGAGGAAGACATGCTTTCAAAGGAGGTATTTAATTAAAGTCTGTATGCCAAAGAAATACGTTTTCTTTCACCACAGACAGGGGTATTCAGCCTTCAACTGATGTTGTAGTAGTCAAGGTGCAGTCAAAAAGCGTTTGCATATCTGTCTGCATATCTGAGGCATACCCTCACAAAAGGGAAGCAAACCATGGTTCCCGTTGTTGTTGTGCATGGATGTGCATTCTTACAATTGTAAACAATTGTAAACAAATGAATATGGTATAATTAATTTAGTGAATGGCATCTCAAACAAATCAGAATCTGTGACAGGGATGTGTCTAACCTCAAATCACCAGGATTTTTTTTTTTTTTTTTTTTTTTTTTTTTTTTTTTTTTTTTTTTTTTTTTTAATTTTTTAAAGCAAGTGCTGTGGATAAATAATGAGGATTTTTTTTTTAAGTTCAACTTAATTTTAACCATCTTCTAAAATGTAAACTGCAGTTCTTTTTAACGGTTCCCTTTTTTCAGTTCTCTTAAATAGTCCAGTAGTGTGGCAAATGTTTTTACAAATTATTAATGTAGATTCTCAATTAATATTAGGCAATAACATAGTTACACTATTACGTAGTTACATTCTAGTCAGGGTGATATATCAAACAATAAAAAAAAAACTGCGTTAGGAAGGTTACTTTGGAAATGTAATAGGTTACAGATTACAAGTTACCCTATTTAAAATGTAACTATTTCACTATTTCAATTAATTTATTAAAGATTACATTTGATTACTTTTCCAAATTAAAGTTTTCAATTGTTATTCATTTTCAAACATTTAAAGCAGGCAGGGTTAACCTTACAATACTACTCAACAATGATTACTGTTAGACTTTCAATATCCTTCATTACTTGAATTGATTATCATAATTCAATTTCAAAGCACACCACAAACTGTTTTGCATAGCTATGGCAGGAAACACTGACATCTATACCTTGGAAAAAAAACAGTTCATCTTAAAAAAAATATAGCATATAGGCATACATAAACCCAAATAGGTAATAAAGCAGTTATCAAATAAGCATGTGTCCTATTCTGTGTATACACCCTGAAACATTGGTGTTTCATATTTTGAAGTAGTCAATGCAATTTGGGAAAGAAATCAAATCTGTGTGTGTGTGTGTGTGTGTGTGTGTTTATAAGTAACTGTGATTTAATCATTTTTTCTCAGTAAATGTAACAGATTACAGTTACATTTATTTTGTAATTAAATTATATAACTCTCTCCCCAACACTGCATGTAATATAACCAAGCTTGGGTCTGAGGAAAATCACATGACTACATCCAACAAACATGATTAGATATGGCTATGTTTATGTAGTAATTATGTGGAAATGTATACATTTTGTACATTATAGATTTAGTGTATACAAGATTTAGAAAAAAATGAATTTTAAATGTGCTTTTTTTTTTTTTACCTGTCACTGTAATATTACATATATTGACAAATCCAATACTCACTTGATTAAATTAATGAGGGATGCTTGCAATCAGCTGATTTTCAGCTTAATCTGTTGAAATGTTTGATAAAATAATTTTGTGCATGCCACACATTCAGTGTATCGGGCCTACCTATTTCGTTTCTCTTGCACTGCTAATTAGACCGAACTAATATAGGACCGACTTAAACTGGAATAAACGAAAATGTATTACAACATGCGTGAAAGAATGTTTGTGTCCTTACTGCGACAGAAAATATAAGCAACGTTAAAAAAAGGACTTTAAATTGTTTTCATCACCATTAGCAAATAACTCCGTGCCGTAGCCTACTTTAGCACAGTTACCATATAAATGATCCAGAGCTATTGGCCGTTATGGGTGTCGTGACCATGTGTCCCGGGGCAGGTGTTCAACAGGTACTGAGACTCAGAGGTGCGAGTCTCTCAGGAGGGAGAGGCGCTGGATGTGATAGTGGATGACTGCGCCTTCATTTCTCCACGCCGCGGTGTGCTGCGGAAGAACAACAACACGGCTCCGATTTAACGAACTGCTAGCGGGTTTAATGTTCTGTCTTGATATGTATTCATGCTAACTGTATGGAGAAGAGGTTTGTTTTCATGCGCCGCGCCGCTCCGCTCGCAGGCTGAACGCGACTGTCCGTGAGGGAGGAGCTACCGGACATCCGACTCCGATAAAGGAACTACTAGCTTCACTGAACAGGGTGAGAGACGCGAATGTATTAGCGCGTATTAATGTGCATCTTTTTACAGTGAGTGAAAGGGACGAGGAACGAGCGAGGTGAGGCAGCAGGCAGCTGTCTGCCTGTCCTGTCCCCTAGCCAGAGAACGAGATCAGCGGCTGATGCGATCTGAGATCTCCTGGCATTGTTGCTGAGCTGTGCGCAGGAAACGCCGCTGCAAAACACAGGCCCGCCAATGAATGAATGAACGAATGAAAGAAGCGCGTCGCGATGCTTTATTGTTTTGTTTCGAGGTCCTTGCTATCATAACCACGAGTGCGCCCTTTTGTTTGTCGCGGACGCTCTCCGGCTGTTGAACTTGCCCGTAGTTCGCGAAAGTGTCATAAAGCAACGGGAATGGAGACATTTTGACACCGTTAGCTCTACTGTTTCCGGTATAACGGGAATAGATCGTTGTATCCTATCGAAGTGTTTGTCAAAAAGAGGCGGGTTTTAATGATATTTGTTAATTGCTTGCTGATGGAGTTACACGTACATCACACTGTTAACATGCAGGAAGAAACAGGTGTATTATGTTTTCAGGTGGACTTCTGTATTATCTCATCATAGCTGTAATAATTTACCCAAAACCAGGGTGCGAATTCCTGACTCTCTAATTAACTTGGGGTGTCTTAAAAGTGTGCACTCTAAAAAAAAAAAGCTGGTAAGATAGGCACCCAACCCACGCAATTGGGCTGTTTTGACCCAGCGGTACCAACCTTCTGGGTAACCCAACCGCTGGGTCAAAACAACCCAATTGCTGGGTTTGTCCATATTTTACCCATCACTGGGTTGTATTTAACCCAGCATTTTTTAGAGTGTGTGTTCATGTCGTACATGTCAGTACTTTCAAACAACAGTATTTTCAGTACCGCAGGTTTGCCATACATTGCCATACGTTTATGCGAAAATGTAACCTTGATATATTTAATATTGACGAAGTAAGGCCATGTCAAAGATTGAAATCATTGTGAAATTAATAGTTGAAAATCAAACTTTGATGCTTGCTATCTCATGCGATTTTGATACTTTCGCCTGGATTTCACAGACAGGGTCACACATGCATCCATCTATCTATCTATCTATCTATCTATCTATCTATCTATCTATCTATCTAACTATATGATTTGTATACATGGGTTTTGTCATTGTTATTGAACATATATTTTGCCCGGCTGGAGGCTGTTTTCCAGTATGACTGCCCTCAGGCAGAGGAACTGGCAAGAGGGAAGGACCCGGGCCCCCCGCGTTCAGAACCTGAAGCCTTGGGAAAAAAAAAATTTTTGGGGGGGGGGTTTACCGGACCCAGAGAGAGGTTTGCAACAGGTCAGTGTTGTTTGTTGCAAAAGTAGATACCATTGAATTTAAAGGCATAGTTCACCCAAAAACAAAAATTGTCACTGTTTGTGAAGCGTATCCCTACACATGTGTGTGGAACTCCACCAGAAGTAAGCTGAAGCCAAAGAGGACTGTCATTGGATTCTTTTCACATTTCCAGTTTTCTCAGGAGCGGAAGTTGTCATATTTGGATAAGCGTTCAATAGGTAATTTGAACACTACATCAAATATATTTTTTTGCATTACTATTTACTCCAATAGTAAAAGAAAAAAAAAATCCACAATAGGGTTTTCATGACTTCTTAGAAAAAATGAAAAATTTGAGAGAGACTGATAACGGCTGTCAGAAGAGAGAACAATGTCAAATTTACTGTCACTTGCATAGCCGCTCCATTAGAAACACCCTCAAAGCTGTTAACTATTTTTTTATTTGTAATTTCATGCAAAGGTGATGTAATACAAAGTGTAGTGTTAAAAATGAAAATATGAAAAAAACGTCATGATGCTGATGACCATCGAAACGCATTATCACAGTCTATAAAAAGGGTCCTTTGTTGTACGAGCATATGTGACTTTTCACAAATGGCTGATGTTTATGTCAAGCATGAACTCATGAACATGGGTATGACAGTTATTTTTCTCACACACACATCACTTCGCTTTAGTAGAAATTTCTTATGGGTTACCGTTGTATTCACTTTAAGTATTTTTTTTAAGCTTTAGCTATATGGACTCGGAGATAGATAGTTTTTCTAAAAAACTTAATTTGTGTTCATCTTTAAAAAAAAAAAGTCACATAAACCTAGGACAACATGAGAAATTATTTTTTCATTTTTGGTTGGAGTATCACTTTAAGATCATGCCAGAACCTTGAGATATGAATATCAACATGCAAAGTATTTAAAGTGTGATCACGTGTCAGATTCAAAACACTGATTTTTATACATAAATTGTCATATAATTTTAATCATAGATCTCTGTGCATGTCTCTCCTCCTGTTTACCATATTTATTGTTTAATATTATGGTATGGGTAATATTGTTGTCATTCTCTCCAGGTGGTTTCTCATGGTGGACAATCTTGTGTGTAATGACTGGCTCAATAGTGGGAATTAGTCTGGGCTTGCTGTGCTGCATCTATGTGGCTACACTTCATGAAAATGACCTCTGGTTCTCCAATATAAAGGTAAAGTCCAGAGCTTTTTTATGTTCAGTGTCCTGAAACAGTGAATATCCAGAGACTCAGGGAGACAACCTTCCATTGTGATTCATTTTCTTTTCAGGCTTTGAAGGATTTTTAGTGTTCTTAGGCTATGCTCCTAATGTAAACAACAGCTCAAGAGATCTAGATTCATAATGTGTGCTTGCGTTTCGTCAGTGATGGTGTTCTCGTCTGTCTCATTTTTCATGCATTTCCTCTTGAAAAGGAATTGTTTTCCATATGTGCTGACAGATTATTTTTCTTTCCCTCTGTGGCGTAACAGGCACATAAACAGTTAGCCAGAGTTTGGGCTGCAGATCGTGTTATGACTTCCAGACCTGAAACAGATGAAACCACCATGCCAAAAAAGTTATGTCATGTTCAGTTGGATAAATCAGCATGTCCCCGTATCCCAGTACGCTCATTAAAATAATACAGATCAGGAGTAGTTTAACCACATCTCCCAATCAGTGCAAGATTTACTGCCGCCGGCTTTGCAATAGGTTTAGTTTAGTTTATGTATTTATTTATTTATTGTGCAATGCAGTTTGAGAGCAAGTGTCTGTGTGTGTGTGTGTGTGTGTGTGACTTGTGTCTTTTGTTGGAACCAAGGCCTAGTTTTCATTTAGTGGATCTAACGAGCCAAACCTGTGCTGCTTTCATGTGAGCTTTGAACATTTTGTCCTCAGATTATTTTGTTTCTCAGAACATAATGTGTCTCACAAAATTGCATAGCACCAACACTCATACACCAATGATGCCTGTTTTCTACATGTGTTGGCAGGGTAGTTTTAGACTTGCAATGTCTTTATTTTGTATGCTTTCAGGCATACTTAATAGTCTAAAGAACATGTTGAATAATTACTGAATCCTGGACTAGCCCCCTGATTACAGTATGTTGCATTTTTCATCTAGGTTAAAGATGCAACATAAAGTGGACAGGGTAAACTCATGGTTCCAAACCCAATTTTTGGAGGGCTTTATCGCTAAACAAATGCACCAGGTTCAGATTATTAGTAGAGGGTCTAAGACAAAATGGGTTGCAGATAAGGAGACATTGCTTTAAAAGTAACCAATGGACATATTAGAGTCCTATTCAAAAAATGTTTTGGCATGAGGAATGGAGAGCACAAAAAGGTCATCTCAAGTTTAAAATGAAGTCAGAGTGTGATAGCAGTGGAAAAAGGAAGCTCATGCATGCTGGCTGGTATTTTACTGCTTGCTTATGAGTCATCTTACTTTTATCTGTACTTTTGCTTTTCTGAACGTGACTGGAATGATGACTGTGAATGGATGACCACAGTTTCTGTCCCCATGTGTTTCTTTCATTCTCCGGATAAAAAAACGCCTCCATGACTGAGCGAGCATTTGATTGTGCTTTATTTGCAGGCAAATGAATCACCTGTTCTGTTTCAGAGGGAGAGCTGTGGGAATGTCCACTGGTTAACAGCTAATCAAATGTTGCAGCAGAAAGCGCCATTAGAAGCGAAGACGGATTCCACATTGTTTTTCTAATCGTTTCCACTCTTTCAATGGGAAACAGCAGTAAATTTCACAGAGGCTGTGTAAATGTTCTCAGCAGGAGTTGGTTTTCCAGTATACTTAGCTTTGTAAATGACGATATTGGCATCATTTTTTAAACAAAGGCATTTGAAGTCCAGTATGTTCCTCTTCTGGGACACCACCCTAAAGCGGCAGACAGCTGCATTTGGGACGCTTTAAAATTCATTGCGTGTGAAGTCATGTCCATGTCGGTTATAGCGCCACACAGTCTTAATTTCAAACTGGATGTCATTCTATTGTTAGTTTAAATAACAGTTTTTACGCATGTTCTTAATTTTTTTTCTAAATGATGTTCCAAGCGGCCCCCCCCCCCCCTCCCAAATATTTTTTATGTTTTCTCCCCTCGACTACCAAGAGGTCACAGTTGTGCGGCCCACATGCCTTCCTTCCTGTCTCAGCCCCTCTCTCTGGTCACATGTAGAATGTTCCTCCGGCAGATTGCTGTTTGGTGCCGACCGGGGCTTAGAATGATCTCATGAGGTTGTGTTTTATTGTTTTAATACGTGTGCTATGAAGTTTTTGGGCCAGTGACTCTGGAAAGACCGATAAACAAAAGAGCTTGCGGTCTCAAACAGGGAAAGACAGAGGAACCTTCAGGAAAGACAGGGAAGACGGAGGATAATAATCCTTGAGAATGAAGGTTCGTCGCAAGAGGAATAGCAATTTGGATGATTACTCAGGGGCCGCCCAGGATAGACCACCTTTGCTAAACTTTGGGGGGAAAGACAATCCGAGGGAGTACGAGAGTGGGCAGAGGGGCACAGAAGAGAGTGTAAAGCTTTCATGGAATCACATTCCAGGACAAAACTGTTGGCCGGCTGCTGTCATAGCAGCAGGATTACTGTTGGCAGGGGCTATTGGGCTGTTTCATGCATGGTGTGTTTATTCTATACACGAAAACCTGCTGTGGTTTTCACAGTTAAAGGTAAGCCGAAGAATCTGTCTCCATTTTTGTTTGCAAGAATGTTGCTAAGAAACATTGTTAAACAAAGTGAATGTGAATGTAAATGTGCGCTCTTTGTATCAGGAGTAGTAGACTTGGTCATTAGGTCATTTTCTTTTCAACCAGTTCTCGTTGTGTTATCTTCCATTGTTATTGTTGCTTTCTGTTTTTTTATACTTTTATATCTTAAAATTGCCTCTTTGTATTTGAGTTTTTCTGGGAAAAAAAAGAGCGTTAAAGCTGTTTTATGAAGAAGTGTCATCTTCTCAAACCAAATTTCATATGACTCTAATCTTTGTGGAGCATATGGATCTTTTTTTCTGAAAACCACTTCCACTATAACTCCACCTAACCTTACAAACCTGTTTTTTTTTTTTTTTTTTCCTCAAGGCTTTTATTGCGAATGAAATCTCTGTTTATTTCTGGTCCACGCGCTCTGGTTCTTTCTCGATTGGAAATGTATTTCATTTTAACACCATTTACTCCTTTTGTGCGTCTTGTCATAGTTCATTTTTACTGAATCTTATCCTCTTCATTCCCTAGGATTTATCCTCGCTTCTTGCTTTGTCAGGAACGTCGGCGTAAATCTCCTTCCGACAGAATGTTGGCCTTTATACTCCTACACCACCAAATGTTGAGGCGCCTTCATACGCAGTCTGAAATCGATTCACACTGTTTAGCGAGGTTATACATCACTCTTGCGTCTGTCAATTCTTGCTGATGGAACACTGAGTTATCCTTTTGTTTTCTTTTTATGTAAGGAGTGTTCCTGAGCCTCCGTGGTAAGCATTGCGATTAGCAGCGCAAAAGGTGGGGTGCAATTCTGTAACACACTACTGGATCAAAAAATTCTCGCGCGAATGCCTGCTAAGTCGCCCAGTTGGTAAACGCTTCTAATGCATAATATGTCGAAATATTGCTCCTATAAGGACATGGTGTCCCTCTGTCTGGGAACCCCAACACTGCCATATGTTTCCCCCATCAAACACAACCTGATTCAACGGAAATCTCATTAGTAAGACTCCAAGAATACGTTGTGTCAGATAAGAAAGGGCCATCAAAATCATGCACTTTTTGGGGGTTCTCCATGACAGGATGGGATCACTCTATAGTAAATTAGTATGTCACCCCTCTTGTACTTATAGAAATTTTCAGATGGTACATGCGTGGTTCCGTTGTCTGTTTTTCTTTTTAGTTTATTTAGCTCAGTCCCAAAGCCAAGTTTCTTGTCCCTACTTTCCGCTGTTATCACTTATTTATCTGAGTAGCTATCTCCAAAGAATGCTTCATTACTAACCATATCAGTGTGATCGGATCTCATAAAATAAGGTGTACAACTTTGCTCTAAGGTCTTTTGCTCAATCTAATTGCCTACAGCCCCATTTGAATGGGATTCCTCTTTTGGCTTCTCCCTGACAAACATCACAATCATGGTCATCCCCCTTTATGACTGAATGTGTACGAACCCGCACGGTGCCAAAGCTGTTCTCTAACCCCACCATTGGGCCTTTGTACTTATTAAGTACAGCATTTTAGGGCATGCTTTTCTATTAACAATCTGTAAAATCGCATTTACTGTAAACTCCGCGTAGTACCCTACTATAATGTGATGTATAAGTAGTGAGGTTGTTTAATTTTGGAATCCCTTCCGTACCATTGGTGGAAATTTTGTCCTGCATTTCAATAATGGAACACTGTTTCAAAGTTAAGTTGTCATTGGCCTGCAATGATCTCTAAGTTGTTACCCAGCCATCTGCTATTACCAAGTCAATATAGTACTACACTTTTGTCAAATACTAGTCCTCTTTGACTAGATCTGTCTATGACAATGGTTAGGCTCAACTATGTTTCAAATAACACTGATTGTGAGACGGATTACAAACGTCAAAATCGTAGCCCAAGATAAATGTTCTATACTTTTAGTGTTTTGCATGTAGATATTTGTGCTTTTCCTTTGTAAGAAGCACCCAAGTAACCCTGAAGAAATAATTGGTATTCCTAAAGCAAGGACTGTCACTGGTTCTGGCAAATCAGTTTGTTTTAGAGGTGATTACATACGGTTGTCTGCCAGACAGATAAACGTTTCGATAAAAAGTCAGTGCTTTTATAATTTTATATTATTTAGCAGGACCGTATCAAAAATTATCCCGAGTTTCACAAAAAGATTAATCTCACACTGTTTTCAAATTTTGATAAAAGAGGAAATCTGCATATTAGATGTTTTCTGAAGCTATCATGTTACAGAACTAAGAGTAAACAACTAGCTGAAAAAAAAGAATAATGGGGGGTGGGATCCCTTTCACTCCGTTATCTGTTTTAGTCTCGAGCAAGACTGTACGAAATTCACATTACATGATTTGACTGACTTTTACATATAAAATGTGTCAGCGCACCACATTAAAAGAAATGATAATTCATGATTCCATAACCGCTAGCCAAATTCAACCACTAAAATCAATATCATCTTGAGAGCAAGTTTGGGCCCCCTGGTGTGCAGGGGGCCCTACACAGCTTGCTTTCTGCGTATAGAGGATCGGCTCTGGTGTTTTAGCGAATCTTGCATTAGCTGCAGTAACTACCCAAATACCTATTCATCAATTAACCATTAGGTTCATACTATTGCTCGTAAAGAGTCAAGGGCGCGATTTACTACGCTTTCAACCCGTGCAAACCCTCCTTGGTGTTAAAAATAGTACTGTCAGATTTACTTAAGGCCACAGTGAAGAATTAGGGCTGGAAAAGGCGTTGGGTTATTTTTAAATTGTTATTTTCTTGCGCCTTGCCTTATTGACTTGCGTTTGTAGAGTTTTTCTTCAGTGTGCAAATTTATGGAGTACTGAAATCTTCAAGGCTATTTACTAACGTCTGTGCTCGTCAAATTACTGGCTTTTGCGCCATTTTTTAACGGCCAAATAAAGCATGTCTTAAACTATTTTGCACCTGTGTCGTAAGTAGATCACCCACACAGCAGATCGGCTCTGCTTATTTGCGACTACGCCAATTTGCGCTTGGTACATTGCGTTGATCGATATGTAAATAAGATGTTGCGTCTGCGCTCTTTAATTTGCGCATTGCCAGTAAATCACCCGCAGAAATTTCCACGCCCATCAGCGCTGTTTTGGAATTGTGCTCTCGCACTAATTTGCCCTGTTTATTCGGCTGCCTCCTGTATTGAAATTATCGAAATATCGCAAATGTAAATATCGCGATATGTATATAGCAAGGGCGTGCGATATCTGAATAATCATTTTAATAATAGGCTACTTAACTCAAAACGTTGCAAAAGGTCAAAGTTTTACGTTCAACGCTATCAGATATGCTTGATGTTACAAAGTTAAGTTCATAAGTTGCAAGAAAGCACCTCTTTGCCATCTCGTTCTTCCTGTCTGACTCGCACCTGAAGTGCGGTCACAGGCCGCATCCGACAAGCGTACTTCTTCTTTCTGCCGCACTGCAGAGAGACGTGTTTCAGACAGAGATTGATTCATCTTCGCACTCCTCGTTATGTTGCACAAGCACATACACACAGAATTATTTCCATAGACCCGCCTCGACGATCATTCTTTATAAACGCATCGTTTATGTTTTAATTAATGTAACAGCTGAGAAGAAATCGGATGATGTACTTCTGGATCTGCAGTCGATTTATGGGGACAGCACATATCAATAAATCCGTGCTGCTGACTACGGTCACTAATGTTTGAACAACGGGACAATAACAAGATTAAAATTAAATTTAATTCATACAGTGAACACTATGCAGTGTTATTTTACACTTAATTATTAAATTTCTGTGCCTGAATACTACTGTTTATTTTATCTGTGCTTGTAAATTGTGTATTTGTTCTTTTTTTCTTTGTCTTTCTTTTTGTTTTTACTGACTGTACACTTTTATCATGTTTGAACTTTCTCAGACTATGTTTTTTTGCTGTGGTATATGAAGAAGTATTTAAAGTGTTATTTAAAGTATAAAAGTATTTAAAGTATAAACGTTTTTGTTTGTATGTTCACATTGATGTAAAATTAAATTTTCTGATTTGTGACATTACTTTTTTTAATGTCTTTAATGTCAGTGTTTTTAATGCTAAAACACTGCTGGTCACTTACAGAAGTTATAGTGATTCTTTATTTTCCAAGAAAGAATGTGAAACTAATTGGTTATTTAATTTTAATTTTTAAATATTTTAAAATATCATTTAAATTTATTTTACACACTTTAAGCAATATCGTATCGCATATCTAATATCGCATTTTTTAACAAGGTATCGCATATCACATTTTTCTTCAATATCGCACAGTCCTACTGTGAATCTGGCCCAAAGTCTTTTTGTGCAAATTTTGACTTTTTGAAAGTTTACTGGGTTTGTGTGTGTTCTTGTGTTCACAGGTCTTTATGAGCTAATTCATGACAACACTACTGAATCAAAGAGAACAATAAACATCCTACAGCGTATGAATATCTACCAAGAAGTGTTCCTTGGCATTTTGTACAGAATAATTCCCATCCAGGTGTTCAGTCACTTCTGTTTTCTTTGTAAGATGCATGGATTCTCTTGGGCTTTTGCAGAATCATCTTATTTTTCCCATTGTGTATGTATGTGTGTGTCTGTTTGTTTTGCAGACCTACTTGGAGCCAATTTATTTCTACATCTACACAGTGTTTGCTTTGCAGACAGTGTATGTCATCGCCCTCTTTATCACTAGTTGGATACTCAGTGACTCCTGGCTGGCTGGAGCCCTCAGTGGAGTCTGGTACATTCTCAACAGGTGTGTGTGCACAATCAGTCTCTCATACACACAAAACTCACCTTTGCAGTCCATCTGGTGTAAATAGATGCTTATTATGATGCAGTGTGCATCTCAATTCAGGTAAGTGTCAAAGCCGATATGTTTCTCAAAATGTGAATTGAAACTCTCAAGGACAGCACTAAAATGAAATTTGTCATTTAGGGCTCTTTTTATTCAATACAACAGGCACCGGCACCTGATAGGATGTTCCCACTGGAGCAGTATTAATATTTAAGAAACAATCCATTCCCACACCAGACTATTTGTTGAGCTGATTGGGAAGCTCAGTCAAGCAGCACAATGTTTTGATTGCACCACAGAGTTTACACATTGTAGGAAATCAACTTGTGAATGGCTTATTTAAAGTTGTTCCTACGTTGTAGAAAATACTGTAGCATTGAAAAAATAGCACTTTTACAACTCTTTTCACTTTTTTCTTATGTTTTCTTTTCTGACAGCTTAAGCTTGTGTTTTCTGTGTTTGATTGCATGCTTGATTTGTGTGCAGAGTGGACACCACACGCGTGGAGTTTACCATCTCACTAAGGGAGAACTGGTCAATACCTTTCTTTGCTCTTCAGGTGGCTGCCATAACCTGCTACTTAAGGCCACAGCTAAAACCTATTCACCAGGTAATCTTATATCCTGATCAATTTAGATGTCTATTCCATTACTATTTCAGATTCAGATTAGTGATAAAAAAGTCTGATACTTTAACGCAAACCAGTTCTTTCTGACAATTTGTTTCAGTGAACCAGTTAAAAAAATATTCAACATTTCTTTTACATCGTCACTAAATTAATTATCACTAATATGTAATGCTGTCATCCTGGCAGGTGAAAATACATGCTTCAACACTGCATACATAATACGCAGTAGTACAATTATTTTCATGTCTTGACTGAACAGTTTTTACATATTATAATAAGATGTTGTTTAATATAACTTGCATATTTACATTTACATTTTGTCATTTAGCAGATGCTTTTATCCAAAGCGACTTACAAATGAGGACAATGGAAGCAGTCAAAATCAACAAAAGAGCAATGAAATGCAAGTGCTATGACAAGTCTCATTAGCTTAAGCGTACATGGTGGCAAGTTTTTTTTTTTTTTTTGGGTTTTTTATAAAAACAGATAGAATAGAGCAAGCTAGTGGTAGAGGCCTTTTTTTGCTTTTGTTAATTGTATAATAAATAAAAATAAACAAATAGATAGAATACAAAAATATTAGAGAAGCTAGTGTTTTTTTAAAGAATACAAGCAGTTAGCAAATGAATAGAGTGCAAGTCTAAAAGGGCAAGTTTTTTTTTTTTAAAGAATAGAATTAAAATAGAGAGTGCTAGAGTTAGTGTCAAATAAAGATGGAAGAGATGTGTTTTTTTAGCCGATTCTTGAAGATGGCTAATGGCTCGGATTGAGTTGGGCTGGTCATTCCACCAGCAGGGAACAGGTTTCATTTAAAACGTCTGTGAAGTGATTTGTCGTCTTGGCTTGCACATACATATTACTTAAAAAATAAACATATTTATTTTAATTACTATGCAAATTTGTTTTAAAGAAATTACCTGTCACCCCCTCATTTCAGTCTTGTTCATGCATGCCTAGACCTTAGGTTAGACACCTGCTGATTTTATGCAGTGACAGCCGGTATGGATAGCCTTCTGGCCAGTTTTTACGAACGCCAATGAGCACTAGAGCGCAATTCGAACAGTGCCGATGGTGTGGAAATTTCTTGTGCGTTATTTCTTCACAATGGCGGGCCCCAAAAAGAATTAAGACACAGACGCAACATCTCTCATTTACATCTCGACCACCAATAGGCCAAGCGCGCGCAAATTGTGAGTCACAATAAGATAAAGAATAACGAAGTCCACACCAGTACGTTGAAAATAACCGGAGACCCAAATGAGGTTTGGCAAGAAGGTTTTTGATAGAGCTGGTATGTATCGTCTCCTAGGTTGGGGATGCCAAGTCTCTTTTATTTCTGGAGAGCAAATTAAATAACATTCATTGGCATTGGCAACGAGTTTGGACAGTATGTTCGTTCTTTGCTCTAATAAATTAATACATTTGAAACAATTCCTCTCCCTTTTACCACGCTATCTCTGTTCTCTGCTGTGCCGCCTCCTAGCAACAATAATTGCAACCATTTCAAAGCGCAAATGTTAAGCACAGTCTTTATTTTGGGTACGAAATGTGGTGCAAAATACCAGTAATTTGATGAGAATAAACGTTAGTAAATTGTGTTGCCTGATTCATTTGAAAACTTTCCTCCCATACATTTTGCGTCTGAAAGGGAAACTCCTACAAATGCATATTCAATAAGGTCAGGCGCAAAAATAACTGTGTCCATGCCTTTTCAGCGCTAATTCATCACTGCGCGTCTTTAGTAAAACCTGACGATAGTCTTTACAATGGCACATGCTCTATAAAGGTCCTACAGTACACCCCCTACTTTTCACAACTCACAACTTTTAAAACTGCTTTATGAAGTTTTGTCTACAGAAGTTTTTTTATTTTTTATTATATAAGAACAATCAGCTGAACAATTCACATGTTGTTAAACAACAGTGCAATCCATTGAACACATTATACTTCTAGCCGTCACGGCCTTGTTTTAATTTCTATCAAAAATTAAATATGCCACTACCCTGTCTAAGGTCTATAATTTCAGCAGCTCACTCAATAAATATCTGCAATGCAGACATGTCCAAATCCGAGACTGTTCTCAGTTCAGCTAGTGTAATGGTGACTTGCGAAATGTTGCAACCATTTGTTAAATTTGAATGTCATGAACTGTTGACTTGAGAACTACTGTCACCAGATGACATGAGCTAGATCCAAAAATGTGCCACCAGCGTCACCAAATGGAAATGGAAAAATATGTTTCTGAACACTCCCTCTGCCTTCAGTTATTTGGATAAACAGATGACCCTGCCCCAAATTCAAACTATTGGTTAAAACAGTGTTGCTGTGTCAAGCTGGGGTGTGTTTCCCAAAAGCATCGTTAGCTAACTATGGTAGGTAGTTCCACTGAAATCTTTTGGTAATGACGGAACTTCGACCATAGTTGCTTTTAGGAAACGCACACCTGGTTGGGGTGCTCAAACAGTGAAATGTTGGCCTTGTCCCAAATGGCACACTTTATGTGCACTTGTACTCTTGCAGACTCACAGTGGCCGCCATTTACCCATGTTCACCAAAACTGTAGGGTGTCCCGTTTGACAGGGACAGGACCGTTGTGATAGCACCACAGAGCCACAGTGTTTACAATTTTCAAGGAAATGAATCTAAAAATGGCTTGCATTGCGTTATCTCCATATTAGAATGAGATAGGAGAAAGAATCAGACAAATTACAAACTTCAGCTTTAAATAAACATAATCCAGTTAAATAAGTCATCAGTTCCCTTTCATGGGAACTTCGAACTGCGTCCTCTAGGGGTCGCTATGGGGAACGCCTCGTCGTGACCCGTGTCTGAAGCATACATTGAAAAAACTCCAACTTGTTTGGCCGGCGACAGCCCTGACGTCACTACCGGTGCGACTACAGTATAATTCGGTGCCGGGAGCTACACATCATTCTCTTCTTCGTCTTCCTTGACTGGTGCTGTGTGAAAGCGTGACATTTTCAAAAGAAGTAAGGCGCCTGCCTCTAGTGTCTCTGTTACTGGTCGATGACTCTCCACAGCTACGCGACAGTTGAAGGCTTCCCCTACTGCTGTGGCGAGTGTCGTGGCGCGGCTGGCTCGTCCTTGGGCCGTCCCGAGCGCTATTTGACACCAGATACACCACGAGCGTGTGTGGTGTTTGGGCGATGAGCAACAGCACGCGATGTCCCTCGGGGGGCAATCGGCGTGCCTGCAGTTTTTTTCCCATGAAAAACTCCGTCTCTTGCCTCTTTTCAGTAAAGATGGGCAGCCATCTGCGTCCCGCGTTCGGACCCTCCGCCTGCTGATGCAACGGAGAGAATACTTCGTGGGGATCTGAGGTGGACCTGGCCGATGAGTTTAGACAGGGACTTTCCTTCTCACACTCATCGGTGGTGGGCGAGAGACAGCCACTGGAGGATGATGGTCTCTCTTTAACATCATCTGATCCAGGGCCCAGTGTTCTGCTGAGTCCAGCCCCGAAAGAGCAGGAAATGGATGAAGAGAGCGAAAAAGCTGAGGCTGAGCCTTCTCAATCCTCCCTTTCTCAATCCTCCTGCCCTGCGTATGATGAGTTCTTAGAGGTTATGGATCGCGCCACGGTGAGGCTTGACTTGCCATGGAAGCGGACTAAGGACGTGGCGTCGCGAGGTCGTCTCGACGACCGTTATCTTTCTGGCCATAACCCTCCAACTCAGGTGAACCTTCCTTTCTTCCACTCCATCTGAGATCGAGCAAGGATGGCAGAGACGCCGTTTTCCTCCCGCTCATCGGTTTCGAGCATACAGTTATGCGAATATAGGCGGTGCTCGAAAACGGCTATGAGGAAGAATCCCCCTGTGAAGAGACGCTAGCTAAGCTATCTCTCTATGGTAGAGACCTACATCTCTCAAAACTCCCGCCTTGCCTCCATTGCTCTTCAAGCTACATCGTAAAATGATGGCCAGGCATACCGCCAGCAGCAGTCAGCTGTTGCTTGTCCATGCACAGATGGCGGTGCTCCAAGCTACCCGCTGATCTGCTGAAAGACTGGATAAAGGCCAGGGTCTATCCCCTGATGAGGCGGCCGAGTTTCGTCGCACCACGGATCTTGCTCTCCGTGCCACTAAGCAGGCCGCCACTGCTATGGGCAGATCTATGGCGGCCATGGTAGTAACGGAGCAGGCAGCTGTGGGTAAACCTGGCAGACATTGGGAGGAAAGAAAGGAGCTTTCTTTTTGATGCCCTGGTTTCGCCTTCTGAACTTTTTGGTACATCCGTTGAGGCGGTCGGCGAAAAGTTCAGGGAGGCGAAGGCGCGCGCAGCGGCCTTCAAAACCTTCATTCCATTCCCCCGCAGGTCCGGCGGTCTGGGCCCGAACAACCCAGGGGTCCTGGCCTGTCTCGATTTGAGGATCAGAGACGAGCACCGAAGGCTAGTGTCGCGACTCGCGCTCCTCCTCCGCCTGCGGTTAGGGGTAGGAAGTATCGTGGGTCAAAAGGAGGTAGGCAAGACCTAAGGGATGTGATCCAGACAATGCGTCAGCGCTTTCGTCCGGATCAGATTAATACTTAGGTATCCACTCTTTCTCTCAGGTGGTGTAACATCTACCCTTTTCTTCCCCATCCTAATTCCCCTGTAACCACCATATCTCCTGCATAACAGTCTCCTTCTGGAACTATGATGTTTTGGGTGGTTCTATGGTTAATCATAGTAACCACCTTACTGAAGGTCCGGTCTAGAGGCTTTTCCGGACAGAGCTCCAACGCGGGAGCCGTGGTGGGTGAGTACGATCCATGTCTAAATATATGTATATAAATATATGTATGTGCTATGAAACTGGTGGTTGTGTGTACCCTTCTGCTAGTTTCTTTGCAGTGTTTCCCGTGCTGGTTTCAGAAACCGGGTGCTCGACTTGCATTGTTTATTTCACTCGTCGAGATATGTTCAGAAGGTAAGTAAGGTTTCGGTTTCATACTTCCTGGATCATGCGGCCATAACACCGGCTTCTGCGGGAGTTTTGTGATTATCAGGCCCCCGGTGTCACTGCAAAAATTTCCTGGACGTCTGGGCTGGGGTTACGCTTTCATGCTACACTGACTGGTCTACCGTATCTGGGTCGACCTGAGGGGTTTTTCCCGAAAAGAAAAAAAGTAAAAGAAAAAACACAGAACAATCCCCGATCACCAGGATATCCCCTTGAGGCATCACCCCCCTCACCATTGAGGGTTTTTGTGAGTATGGTGTTTTCTTTCGAGTGTTAATCCTCTCTGAGGAGTTAGATTCCTCGCTCCATTGGCTGTCCTCGTGGTAGTATTGAGCACTGCTCCCCTTTTTATCAAGGGTTACCTGGAATGAGAGTCTGGCTAGACGGCAGTATGCGTACCCCTCTGATTTTTCAATCATGCTGCAGGTCGAGCCCCCACTCGTTGAGAGCTGGGTTTGTGCTCCCTCAGCCAAGGTAAACTACTGCTAGCGTTCCTGCATTGGAACATGCTGTAGGCCGAGCCCCCTTCTCGACTGAGAACTAGGTGTGTTGCCCCCACAGCTAAGTAAACTATTGCTAGCTGTTCCAGTTTTGGAACATGCTGCAGGTCGAGCCCCCTTCTCGATTTGAGAACTGTGTGTGTTGCTCCCTCAGCTGAATAACTGATAGCTGTTCCACCATGGGAACATGCTGGAGGTTGAGCTCCCTCTCCATTGAGAGATGGATGTTGCTCCCTCAGCTACAGATTCACTGCTAGCCACTCCAGCATTATAGCCGCAGATATAGCGTCTGGGGATACGCTATTTTATCTATAGGCTGCCTTTTCAGGGTGCCACTAATGCCACAGAACCCCTAACGTATGCAATTGTATGGCACGGTATCTTTGCCCACTTTTCTAAAATTCAACGAAAGTGGTAAGTGCGCACGTTCTTCTTTGCCCACTTTTCGAAATCCACTTAAGTGGTAAGTGTGCCCGTTATGCTTTGCCCACTTTCTAAAAATCCTGTATGGTAAGAGCAACGCGCAAGAACTTCGTGCTCTTTTTGAGTGGTTTAAAACCCCGGTTCTGCCTTGTGCACCACTCCTCCTATGTATCCTCTGATACCTACTTAACAGGGTGTTGCTAATAAGGGTCTGTTGAGACAGTTCCTTCACCACATACAAAGAGAACGTGCGGTAGCCCCTATGTGACAGGCCAAGACTAATATGATTCTACACTCTTGGTCGTATTCCCTTAAAGGAAACTATTCCTGATTCCAAGCCTTGAGCTATACCCCGGGCCAAGGAGTCTGGCCCTAACAGGTAAGTATTTTTGGGGTATGTACCCTAGGCTTTGGCCGTAGGAATATCGTCACTCGACAGCCGCTCTGAACGCCCAGGGGCACCTCCCATTTAGCTAATGTAGTAGTTGGTTCGTAGTGCTCTCCTGGTTCTGGCTTGCAACTCCCCTCGCATGGTGGCGTGGGTATCCGTTTCCCCCCCCCCCCC
Source organism: Sinocyclocheilus anophthalmus (assembly GCA_018155175.1). NCBI lineage: Eukaryota > Metazoa > Chordata > Actinopteri > Cypriniformes > Cyprinidae > Sinocyclocheilus > Sinocyclocheilus anophthalmus. The sequence continues at coordinate 359,978 of JADLZN010003806.1, forward strand.
CCTAGCGACCCTATATGGGACGCAGTTCGAAGTTCCCAGAAAAGGGAACGTCTCAGGTTACTTATGTTACCATGGTTCCCTGAGTAGGGAACGAGACCCTGCGTCCTCTAGGTTTCTTGCCATGATGCAGACGCAAGCTTCAGACGAAGAAATGGATGATGTGTTCTCCCGGCGAGGCCAGAGCAGGAGATAAAGAAAAAAACCGTTTATACTGTAAGTCGCACCGTATGACGTCATGCTTTCGCCGCCTAACGAGTTTGGTTGTTGTTCAATGTATTCTTCAGCCCAGGGGTCACGACTCGGCTTTCCCCCATAAAGCGACGCCTAAATGACGCAGTGTCTCGTTCCCTACTCAGGGAACCATGGTTACATAAGTAACCTGAGACGTTTTGTTTACTCATTAGGCAAATTAGTGAAAAATGGCAAATAATGAAAACAATAAAACATGACTTGAAGAACTGAGAAAATACGAGACAGTAAGTTGGGATAAATATGTCTGACTGCTTGCTGCTGTTGTGAAATAGTTTTATGAAACATGAAATGGAGGTTAGCAATTGCAAGTGTATGTGTGAAATATTTACTCTGCCGAGCACATATTTGTTCTCTCTCAGTATGTTGTGCGGTCTTCTCCTCAGCCACCGTCTTAATTTCTTTCCGGAGTCTGCCAATTTCCCTGCGTTCTTGTATATCACTGGAAATATTCTCATTGTATGAGCTCTGAAGAAAGAACAAGGTTTTTGTATGTTTGGTGATTAGAATTGAACATTGTTTTGCGTTCATGTGCTTTCTACCACAGAGGGTGGTACTGTGGCTGGTGTTCGTCTCCACCTTCTGCTTCTGTTTGACATGGCAATTCAATCAGTTTGTCCTGCTGGTGCAGGCCCTTATAATCTTTACTCTGGATTGCCTGGACTTCCTCACAGCGGAACAGGTAACACTCAAAGACACATTTGAGAGACTTTCCACCTTTTGAAGTTCATGTGAGGTTGGATATTAATTTATTTCTGCCTGTAGGTGGTTTCTCTGTACCTGATGCAGGTGTTGAGTCTGTTATTGGTGTGGTTACTGCAGTTCTGCAATTCTATGATACTGGGCTCTCTGGTGCTCAGCTTCATTGTGTCTGCCCTCTTCATCAAACACTTCCAGGTCAGTGTGCATTAAGTTGGGAAAGTAAGAGCATAAAACCATGTTTTGTGATTCTAAGAACATACATGTTACATGAAATCCCAGATACCATATGTATTTATCTATTCAATATGTGTGTTTTCATCCAGGGTGTGTAATTTTTAGCATGTGCTCATCTGCAATATTGTAGTCTCTAAAGCAGCGATGGCGAACTCCGGTCCTGGAGAGCCTCAGCCCTGCAGAGTTCAGCTCCAACCCTAATTAAAACTCACCTGCCTGTTGCTTTCTAGTAACCCTTCAGACCTTGATTAGATTGTTCAGGTGTGTTTGATTAGGGTTGAAGCAAAACTCTCCAGGACTGACGTTCACCACCCCTGCTCTAAATCATTTTGTCAGATCTTAGAATGACATTAAGCAGATCTCCTTGTAAGGTTTATGGTTTAGACTGTACTGAATATGTTAATATGCTCCTTAAAGATTATGATCAAATGTTTGTACACAAATCTGATTAAAGTAAACACAATGCGTTCCAGATGATCTCAGTGATGAGCTGTATATGTGCTTGCTGGGATGTGAGCTCTAGTATTGTATTCTGAATTGCCAAACAGAAAAAAAAGAGAAAGAAAATAAAAAAGAATCTGTTTTCAGATTTGTTTACTTTATTTGAATAAGTGGTGAGATGGAAAAAATGACATGTGAAGCAGATAGATGTAAAGCATCTTTTTTTTTTGGTTACAGGCTCACTAATGTCAATGTGCTCATTGATATTTCCTGTGTAATGAATTAGGCCTAGTGCAACTGAATAAATGATGTATTAGGTCAGTTCCATGTGATGGCGATGTCAAAGTACAGTAGGCACACTCATCACTATGAACCAAAAGCAATTACTTTAAAGAGATTTCCTGAAAACGCATCCCATTCGTTTTAGACAAAAAAATGTTTACATGAGACACTTCATCACTTTTGTTTTCTTGCCCAAGCTTTATCTGTGTTCCCTAACATCCAGTTCTATTTTGATTGAAAACTGAGGCTAAGAATAGTGTTGTAGTTTATTTATTAATACCTGCTGTGTGCATGTGTGGCTTTCAGACGGGACTAAAGACGGGCGGCTTTGTCATACGAGTAGGAAAACTGGCTCTTCACACACTCCCCTTACTTCTTCTTCCACATATCCCTCTTCTCATCACCCCTCATGTTCTGATATTCAGCCAAGGTGAGCTATGAATCGTGTTTTACATCGTCTGTCCTGTCATTAATGATAAAATAGAGCTTCTCTACCGTGTCCTCCTGAGACACTAGCTTTGCTTTCACTCTCATTGTCTTTCTTCATATCTCACTCTCATAAAAACCCACATCCCCGATCTCATGAGACACTTACTTGAATCACTCTCTCCATTTTAATTGACAGAAAATACTCCAACTGAAATCCGATGAGCACATCTTTAAGTTCATAAAGGCCAAGTTTGGCTTCGGGGCAACGAGGTAAGTCTTTGGTCATCTCTTGTGGCGCTACATCTAAGCCTTTTATCATCAGTCAAATGCCATATCGTGGTGTCTTATTCAGAAGTGAGATCTACTCCGAGACTAGAGCGAGCCATTAATCCGCGTCCAGCTCTGGTGGAAAAATAACATCTGGCACACAATATAATCTGCTCATCCACTAGATAGTTATGAAGCCATTTCAGTTGATCAGATGAATTGCTGCTCCCAATAATCTGTGTAATATATATCCTGTCGCCCTCACTCCCTCCCTGCCTCTTTCTTTCAGAGACTTTGATGCCAGTCTCTATCTGTGTGAAGAGGCTTTTGGCTTGTTGCCATTGGATACATTTGAGCGGTTGGCTGGCACAGTGCTGCTCTATCCGTATCTGTGCACACTCAGTGTGCTCTTCATCTTGCTGCTGCTGGTGGTGCTCTCTAATCTCAGGTAAAACTACCGCATCACTTCCTCTCTGTTTGAAATGCTCAGGTACACTACCATGCCGTATGCTACGCGTTAACGAGACGTGTATCTGGGAATTTAAATATTCTCATAATGTTCATTTTTCTAATTAGAGCACAAAAATAGGCTGAAAAAAAATGACCAACAGAGCAGTGATTATAGCTTCATAACCACCTCGTCCACCACAGGTCATAATGCTAATTTACAATTAGAGTTATTAGTCTTTATTAGATGTGCTACACAATAATTGGACACTAGATGTAGTTTTTTCATTAGGGCTTTTAAATATGTTATTATGTTCAGTTCAAAGCAGATTTGCTGTTGCTTTAAGGTCTGCTGTGGCCCTCTTTTTTTTGTTCTCTTTTCTTATCAGAATCACAGGAGCCCATAAACACCCAGAGGCTTTGCACCACACACACACACACACACACACTAATCAGATAGGCTGTTAACCCTTCTAGACTTTAAGAAAACACACAAGCTTGAACTCTGAATAATACAGCTGTTTTAATGTGTGGTAGTATTCTTGTTTGATTCCTAATTCTTCATCCCAGCACGAATGGGTCAGGCCAAGCAAGCAGGGAGAAAGAGGACAGGACCTTTAGGATGCGTCCGGACATTGCTTACAATCTCTTGCACACCGTCTTCTTCGGCCTCCTCGCCTTTTCCACTATGAGGTAAACAAGTTTGCTTTCATACCACATATCTCTTTCCCTCCATGCAAATATTTTCCTTCTGTATTTTCCTCACTCTACCGTCTGTAATTTCATTCCCTTCTGCTGCTGCTATGGTGCATCTCAATTCCAACCTCTTTTCTGCTTCCACTTTCATTTCCTGTCCTCCACACCGCTTCTGATTTGTGATCTTCTTCATCTTATTAGTCTGTATCCCAAGTTGACGGTTCATTCGAGATTTTAATGATGAATGAATTATGCTAGAACTTTGCGATATCGCTTCATAAAGTTTAGTTTGGTGTCAGAATAGTAATAGTTGAAAATGAATGCTGTTCGAGTCTTTCATGTTTGCAGTGTGTTGTCTGAGCTTTATGATTGATTTCTATCTTTGCTGCTGGCAGGATGAAATATTTGTGGACTGGCCACATGTGTGCTTTCGCTGCCTTTGGGGTGTGTGGTAAGGAGGTGTGGTCGTTGTATCTGAGGGTCCTTCACTGCAACACTAAAACCACGGTGAGCCACTGAGATCTGTCACACAAACACACATTTACATTTAGTCATTTAGCAGACACATACATTGTAAATGAGAGATATTGGCAATAGCATTCAAAAGTTTGGAAAATGTCAGTAAAAACAGCAATGAAATATTATTACAATTTAAAATAACTGTTCTATTTTAATATATCTTACGTAATTTATTTCTGTGATGGCAGCCATTACAACAGTGTCACATGATCCTTCAGAATTCATTCTAATATGCTGATTTGATGCTCAAGTAAAATTTCTCATTATTATCAATAATACTTCTTTGATGAGTAAAAAGTTCTAAAGCATTTATTTAAAACATACGTATTTTGTAATAGAAATGTCTGTACTGTCACTTTAATGTGTCCTTGCTGAATAAAAGTTTTCTAACGAAAAAAAATAAATAAAAAAAAATCTTTCCCAAAACTTTTGAATGCACACATAAACGCATTGTAGAGGAGAAAGGTCTGAGCTGTAGAAAGGAGAAATTAGACAGAAGTAATAATAAGTAACATATTTCAGGATATATATTCTGTATAAATATGACTGTCTAATGAAAAACAATGTTTTCCTGTGAAACTTGTCTGATGTTAGGGGTATGTTGTGTAATGTGAGAGGAACACATGAATAATTTACATTTCATATAAAAGTCGCTTACTAATGCACAGTCCAATTCAAAGTCTTATCTCCCTGCATATTATTCACATTTTCATAAAAATGTTTTCCTAAATCAAAACTTTTTGTAAGTTTAATGCAGTTAGTGCAGCAATTTTCAACATTTTCTAATAATATTTCTTGCATTGGCTGCAAAGCTCACAACTTTCTCACAGTATCTTACCCCAAAGCATCAGACACACTTTGCTTCCCAGCAACTATTACATGACTAGGTTGCCGATTCACCAACATAAGCAAAAATATATGCAATGTTTTTTTTTACGTTTTTGTTTGTAATGTTACAAATTTACTGACTGTTTTTCTCGTGCACTTCTATATGTTCATATAACAAATAGGTTTGGTAGATTAAGGATACAATAGAGTTTACCCTGCTCTCCTCTATACTCAATACAAGCAATAGCAAAAAAACATGGGTCTAATAATACAATTCAGCACGTATGAAAGCCCACGGTTATCACATATCGCTATATACAAATGTAATTTTGAAGCTGTAATGCTCAATGTTATGAACTAATATTGAGTTTCAGTAAGGAATGGTTTTCTTTTTTCAGCATAAATGTGCAAGTGTGCACACAGCTGAACATTTCATTTCCCCACTAGGTGGCAATGTAGTTACAGCCCTAGATCCTAAACCATTACGTCCTGTTTCTTCCCATTTATATGGTTATTTATCCATTTATATTATTAATCTGTTTCCACAGATGAGATTGATCAGGTACTCTGTTCCTATTGTAATACTGGCGTTTCTTTATTACAAGGTAAGACATTTTCAACTATGCTGTCATGTATCTATTTGCGTATATTGCTAAGATGCCTGGGTCGCTGTACGCCATAAACAGTCACGCAGGAATCCTAGTGCATGTAAATGGAATTCGTATCACACTGTGCGTGTTTTTTAAGAGAGTTCTGATTCCGCAATGCTATTTTTTTTCTCTGTTTACACAGCACTGGGAATGAGCAATCAGATATGAATTGTGCGTTTGTATGTTTGTGTATTTGGATGTTTGTTGGGCTGCTTTGTTGATCATTGATTGTTGTGAGTCATTCCCATTACAGCAGTCTCACACTCTCCCTCCATCTCAATCGCTGTCTATCTGTTGACAGTTCTGGCCCAGACTGATGGAGGAGATTTCTGAGCTGAGAGAGTTTTATGACCCAGACACAGTGGAGCTAATGGAGTGGATCAGGTAAAGCAGCTGTAATCTTCCTCTTACACGCTACAAGCAAACTCTCGCAGACAACGATCAGACAAGAGGTCTGCAACCTTAGGCATGCAAGCCACCGATGGCACTACGAAGGGTACTCATTGGCATCGATAAGAGCGTGAGATTAATATTATATGAATTTTTAATTTACTTAGTTGTTTATTTTAGAAGTGTTGAAGTCCCTCGCATCTGCATGCCAAACTTATTTTGCAGTAATCCATCCTTATCATCACACAATCTTTTTTATTTAGAGCTAATCACGCTGTAGGACTGTGATGGAGTTGGGTTGAGTCTTTTTTTTTTTTTTGCTGCTCACACAATAATTAGTATAATTGAGAAATGCTCCCGCTAGCAGCGTTTTATATTAAGTGCTACAAACACATAATAATGAATCAGTCTGGCATACAGAGTCTTTAAAGGAATAGTTCACCCAAAAATGAAAAATAGCTGAAAATGTACTCACCCTCAGGCCATCCAAGATGTAGATGAGTTTGTTTCTTTATCAGAACAGATATGAAGAAATTGTAGCAGTCATCCCTCACCATTGATCCTCTGGCAGTGAAGTGGGTGCCCTTATGAAGTTTAAGTAGCTGATAAAAGTATCACAATAATCCACACGTAATCGCCACGACTCCAGTCCTCAATTCCACATCTTGTGAGCACAAGCTCACATATTGCTTTCTCCGTGACAAAGCGTCTTGTTTGAATCATAGAGAAATATATACATTGCTGCTCAAAATTTTGATGTATAGCATGTTTCTATTTTCTGCATAAATAGGACCCAAACATATCATGTTTCATAATATTATTTATATAATATTATATATATTATATATTTTATGTGAATATAAGATATTATATATGATAGTAGGCAAAGACCAACAAACAATGAACCAATTTTTTTTTTTTTTTTTTGTCCAGTTTTTATTGAGAAAAGTAGCAGTGGTAGATTATGACAAGTATGTTTCAGTATCTGGTGGTGACCCACCTTTTGCGCAATACTGCGGTAACATTTCTTGTAACTGCTGAGCAGTCCCTGACCACATCTTTGTAGGACTGTTATCCCATCCTCCGTACAGAACCACGTCACTCTGTGATTTGGTGGTTTCCTTTCATGACCTGCTTGCTTCAGGTCCGTCCACCAATTTCATTGGATAAGGTCCGGCTTTGTCTCGGCCATTCCAAACATTAACTGGGTCTTCTTTAGCTGTTCTTTGATACCACAACATTGTGCGTGGGGTTGTTGTCTTTGCTGTCATGACCCACTTTCTCCTTGAGACGCATTTCATAGATAGATGCTGTTCCTGACGCTTCATGCAAATAATTTTCCAAACAGCCCGAACCATGATACTACCACCACATTTTCATAGATGGGATACGTTTCTACTCTGGATGCAGTGTTTTCTTTTCTCCTCATACCTTCTCATTTTTATAAACCAAAGTTATATTTTGGTCTCATCTGTTCCGACAAACATTCGTCAACATCCCTGGCTTTCCACACTATCTTTAGTAAACTGCCGAAGGGCAGCAATGTTCTTTTTGGATAGCATTGGCTTTCTCCTTGCAACTCTGACCATGCACACCATTGTGACTCATTTTATCTCCTGATGATGGACTACCCTGGGTTACCCTTGGTTCCTGTGCAACCTTGCGGACTATTACACATCTTGCTTTTAGAGTGATCTTTGTTGGTCAACGAACTCCTGGGGAGTGTAACATTGGTCCTGAATTTCCTCTGTTTGTACACGGTGTGTCTGAGTGTGGATAAGTGAGATCCAGACACTTTAGAGATGGTTTTGTAATAGGGCTGCACATCGCATATATCGCATGCGTATTAACTGCGCGTCTTTATCATTAAGCCGGTTCTGTAAACAGCGGTAATATCTCATCACCTGCGGTCGCCTGCGATTTATCGTTCAGCCCTATTTTGTAACCTTTTTCCAGCCTGATGAGCAACATCAACACTTTGTCTGAGGTCTTCCGAGATCTCCATTGTTTGTGCCATGATACGCTTCCACAAACATGATCAAACTTTGGTAGATCCCTGTTCTCTCAATAAAACGGCATGCACTGACACCCATTGATTGAAAACAACTCTGAACATATGGACTCTAATTTCACCTTCAAATTGACTCCTAATCCTAGAGATTCACAAACTTTAGCCACTCACATGTAATATTGAATCATTTTCCAGAATAATAAATGGCAAGAAATATTTGTCTCCTCATTTGTTTATTGGGTCGCTTTGTCTACTTTCAGGACTTGCGAACTTTACGTGTGAAAATCTGTACACACACACACACACACACACACACAGACAGATAAAGCACTGTTTAAAAGCAAAAACCGTTCTAGACACACATATCGTGGTTTTTGTTGTGAGAGGAGAACAGGGAATGGACTATTCCATTGGAGTAAATGTTATTATTGATTATAGACTCATATTTTGTCCAGATGTGGTGGTTTATAGTTATAAAGTGAATTACACTTCATTACTTGGTTTTGTTCTTCAAACGCGATTTTCCATTCCAGTCATTAATTATGACTTGATCGTGGATTAGATTGTTGTGATGTTTTTACCAGCTGTTTGCACTCTCATTCTGACGGCACCCATTCAGTGCAGAGGATCTATTGTTCAAAGTGTTGTCATGCTAAATTTCTCCAAATTTTCTGATGAAGAAACAAGCTCATCTAAATCTTGGGTGGCCTGAGGGTGAGTACATTTTAAGCACATTTTATTTTTAGACTCATTTTGAACTATTCCTTTAATGTTTCTCACACAAAACATGTCTTTAACACCTTAACACACAACTCAAAGACAATTACAAACACGACAACATCATGCACACGATGAGGTAAATGGTAAAAACAAAAACATTGAGGCATTGTTTTGCATAATTTATTCATGATGCCGTTTATGCTGGGAAACAAAATCTAGCATTCGGCTCCATAGAAATCACAATATACTTCATTTCATGGGGGCTGAAATGTAAAACCAGCACTTAACGTCCATAAAATTGCCAAATTCTTGATCAGACTAATATGAAAAGTCTTTCCTCGTGCTCTTTCTTTCACTCCATTACGTACTGTGAAGGATATAAATAAAAGCTGTAGTGAATACTCTATTCATTGGATGAGATTTGCAGCCATAAGGCAGAAGGTACTTGTGTTTGGAACTGGGCCGGTTTAAGATGGACGTCATGAATTAGACATCAGGTGCTGGAGAGACTCCAGCGGTTGGCAACAGAGGGTTTCATCAATGACACCATTCTCACTGCACGCGGGGAAAAAAGGCTTGCTCATAGTCAAGTTTATATGTGTGATTGTGTGAGTAAGAGTGAGATGTTTGGGCTGCAGTGACACAGGTGATCTCTCCCTGAAGAAAATGCGATTTGTGTCAGGGATTAGTGGGTGAGTCCCCTTGGCTGACGCTGCGGCATTAAGCCGCTTCCACACGCTAATTAACCATCAGATGAAAGAGTTAAGCGGGGATCACTTCACACTTCTGTCTGTGCTTGGCTTGCCAAAGCCTGCCCTGTTTTATATGTAGATTACCAGCCTAGAAGGGAGGGGAGCATGAAAAGCGTATTGAGGAGAGTGGCAGTATCAGCCTCCTCTAACCATGATTGGAACTTACTGCATAATAAACCACATACTGTTGCACTGCGTGAAGAGGGAGGGTGAACAACTGCGAAAGTATCCCTGTCAAGCAATCTTTTGATTTATCTTGAGCTAAAAGCAACACACTCGACACTGTGTATGATTTTATAGTGAATGTGTGAAAGTAAATGTTTCCACTTTTGAGAATTTGCTGGTTTTGTTAAGACGGCTGTATAGTGTAGAGTGACAGATACTGCTTCAAAACCTAGTGAGCTGCCTTGCTGTTTACTACCCATATAGGCAGCATTCGCATGAGTGATTTGATTTGGAATGTTGTACACAGACAGTGACTCTGTTATTATAATGCTCCTTACATGAAGCACACAGAAGACTTGACTCCAAGGAGGTCTGTGATAGCTGAATAAAGTGATTCATTAGCATTCTCATTCATCTCAGTGGCCATAAGTATGCAATTTAAAATCTGCTATTTTTGCTCTTGGCATAGTCTTAAGGTTTATGAGTATTGTATGCAAAATGAAGAAGCATATATATACCATCACTTAACAGCCTCAGAGCTCATGAGAGTTGAGAAAGATCTATTTCACTATGGAGAAAATGAATGGGATATAATTACCTAATCTAGAACCCGACTTTTGTGCTCTACCCTGGCTTTAGCATGTTGCGATATTTTGACATATAAAATTATATAAAAATACATAACACATTTAAATAGTCCATTTTAATTAATTTAATATTTTATTATTATTTGAAGCTGAATTTTTTGTCCATCTTCAATCGATTTTTTCCCCCCTTACAGTCTCCATGAAATGAAAATACCGATCATATTTTCTTCTCGACTGTGATACTGTATATCTGAGTGAAATGGCTTCTTGAATAAAAAAATTGTAGGGTGGGACTTAATTTGTGCTTCTGGAATTGATTGGATCATTGTGTTTTGCTAATTGCTGTGATCTCATGTGAGTGACATATTGCTGGAGGGGAGGCTTTATTGCCCAGGGATGTAATTGTGATTTCACTCACAGTTGGAATCAAATAATTGCCATTGAACACAGACAAATCTGGAAAAAACTAACTTTCGTTAACCAAAAGGGGGGGTTGTACCATCTATGTACTGTACATACTATAAAGCCCACAGTATACTTCAGTTTTGACAGCCGAACTCATAGCCTTTCAGTTAGTATACTCCATTTGATAGCATGCATGAATCGATGTTCAAGGAAAGTCAGTTCACCTGGCAGCTGTTTTGGACATACATCAAGACCAGCTTGCATCTACTTGAATGGGGAATTACTGAATTCCCAAAAACTGTTTGCCAAATAACATTTAAACAGTAACACAAACTGACATGAACGACCATCTTATAAGTGTTGTATTTTATTCTCAAACACCGTTAAAAAGCATAGATTCCAGATTGGTCCAGCCAATGCGCATATGTCTGTGGGAACCGGAACTTCTTTTGGCAGCTGCAGTGAAGCAATGACTTTAGCAATTGGCGACTGGCTCTTTTACGTGGAAGGCGTGATTATATTCCGCCATATTGCGTGTTGCCCTTTTTCCCATTCATTGTAATATACAGTGGGGCAAAAAAGTATTTAGTCAGCCACCAATTGTGCAAGTTCTCCCACTTAAAAAGATGAAAGAGGCCTGTAATTTTCATCATAGGTATACCTCATCTATGAGAGACAAAATGAGAAAAAAAGGATTTTTTGTAGGATTTTTAAAGAATTAATTGTTAAATTCCTCTGTAAAATAAGTATTTGGTCACCTATAAACAAGCAAGATTTCTGGCTCTCACAGACCTGTAACTTCTTCTTTAAGAGGCTCCTCTGTCCTCCACTCGTTACCTGTATTAATGGCATCTGTTTTGAACTTGTTATCAGTATAAAAGACACCTGTCCACAACTTCAAACAGTCACACTCCAAACTCCACATTGGCCAAGACCAAAGAGCTGTCAAAGGGTACCAGAAACAAAATTGTAGACCTGCAGTAGGCTGGGAAGACTGAATCTGTAATAGGTAAGCAGCTTGGTGTGAAGATTTCAACTGTGGGAGCAATTATTAGAAATGGAAGACATACAAGACCACTGATAATCTCCCTTGATCTGGGGCTCCACGCAAGATCTCACCCCGTGGGGTCAAAATGATCACAAGAACTGTGAGCAAAAATCCCAGAACTACATGGGGGGACCTAGTGAATGACCTTCAGAGAGCTGGGACCAAAGTAACAAAAGCTACCATCAGTAACACACTGCGCCGCCAGTGATGTCAAATCCCTCAGTGCCAGACGTGTCCCCCTGCTTAAGCCATTACATGTCCAGGCCCGTCTGAAGTTTTGCTAGAGAGCATTTGGATTATCCAGAAGAGGATTGGGAGAATGTAATATGGTCAGATGAAACCAAAATAGAACTTTTTGTTAAACTCAACTTGTCGTGTTTGGAGGAGAAAGAATGCTGAATTGCATCCAAATAACACCATACCTACTGTGAAGCATGGGGGTGGAAACATCATGCTTTGGGGCTGTTTTCTGCAAAGGGACCAGGACGACTGATCCGTGTAATGAATGAATGGGGCCATGTATCGTGAGGTTTTGAGTGAATACCTCCTTCCATCAGCAAGGGCATTGTAGATGAAACGTGGCTGGGTCTTTCAGTATGACAATGATCCCAAACACACCGCCCGGGCAACGAAGGAGTGGCTTCGTAAGAAGCATTTCAAGGTCCTGGAGTGTCCTAGCCAGTCTCCAGATCTCAACCCCATAGAAAATCTTTGGAGGGAGTTGAAAATCCGTGTTGCCCAGCGACAGCCCCAAAACATTACTGCTCTAGAGGAGATCTGCATGGAGGAATGGGCCAAAATACCAGCAACAGTGTGTGAAAACCTTGTGAAGACTTACAGAAAACGTTTGACCTCTTTCATTGCCAACAAAGGGTATATAACAAGTATTGAGATGAAATTTTGTTATTAACCAAATACTTATTTTTTCCTTCCACCACCATAATTTGCAAATAAATTCTTTAAAAATTCTACAATGTTATTTTCTTGATTTTTTTTTTCTCATTTTGTCTCTCATAGTTGAGGTATAACCATGATGAAAATTACAGGCCTCTCTCATCTTTTTAAGTGGGAGAACTTGCACAATTGGTGGCTGACTAAATACTTTTTTTCCCCACTGTAAGTTAACATTGACAAACTGAGAGTTTTGTTCAGTGTCTGGCTCTTTCTTTCCAGAATTTATAATCGATAAAAATGTTTGTGCTCTTTCAAGCTAGAGTTACCTTAATTCACCTCACTCAAGGGGTTCTATTGTTGTGGTCATCTCCAGTATTTTGTTGTTGTTCTGCATCTTCTATTTCTTGTTCTACTGTGAATCAACATCCATGGTCAGAGTTGCTGTCTTGTGGACCAACTAATTAGTGAAAAAATGCAAGGTCCTGTGTGAACTTAACGTACAATACACGGACCTAAAAATATGCGTAAACCCAAGTAAACTTTGCTGACTGATGCCTGGTTATGTCATGTCCAGAGGGGTACATACAGTGGGGTCCCCAGGCAAAATTAATCAGTGAGGCCCTTCTAAAATATATACAGTGGGTACGGAAAGTATTCAGACCCCCTTAAATTTTTCACTCTTTGTTATATTGCAGCCATTTGCTAAAATCATTTAAGTTAATTTTTTCCTCATTAATGTACACACAGCACCCCATATTGACAGAAAAACACAGAATTGTTGACATTTTTGCAGATTTATTAAAAAAGAAAACTGAAATATCACATGGTCCTAAGTATCATACCCTTGCTGTGACACTCATATATTTAACTGCAGTTTCTGTCCATTTCTTCTGATCATCCTTGAGATGTTTCTACACCTTCATTTGAGTCCAGCTGTGTTTGATTATACTGATTGGACTTGATTAGGAAAGCCACACACCTGTCTATATAAGACCTTACAGCTCACAGTGCATGTCAGAGCAAATGAGAATCATGAGGTCAAAGGAACTGCCTGAAGAGCTCAGAGACAGAATTGTGGCAAGGCACAGATCTGGCCAAGGTTACAAAAAAATTTCTGCTGCACTTAAGGTTCCTAAGAGCACATTGGCCTCCATAATCCTTAAATGGAAGACGTTTGGGTTGACCAGAACCCTTCCTAGAGCTGGCTTTCCGGCCAAACTGAGCTATCGGGGGATAAGAGCCTTGGTGAGAGAGGTAAAGAGAACCCAAATATCACTGTGCTGAGCTCCAGAGATGCAGTCGGGAGATGTGAGAAAGTTGTAGAAAGTCAACCATCAACGCAGCCCTCCACCAGTCGGGGCTTTAACAACTGGTCCCGGGCCCGACGGAAGCCTCTCCTCAGTGAAAGACACATGAAAGCCCGCATGGAGTTGTGAGAAGGTGAGAAATAAGATTCTCTGGTCTGAATAGACCAAGATAGAACTTTTTTGTGTGCCTTAATTCTAAGGCGGTATGGTGTGAGAAAACGCATCACTCTGCTCTTCACCTTCTAATTACAGCCCAACGTTGAAGCATGGTGGTGGCAGCATCATACTGTGGGGATGTTTTTCAGCTGCAGGGACAGGACAACTGGTTGCAATCGAGAGAAAGATGAATGCGGCCAAGTACAGGTATATCCTGGACGAAAACCTTCTCCAGAGTGATCAGGACCTTAGACTGGGCCGAAGGTTTACCTTCCACAAGACAATGACCCTAAGCACACAGCTAAAATAATGGTGGCTTCACAACAACTCTGTGACTGTTCTTGAATGGCCCAGCCAGAGCCCTGACTTAAAACCCAATTGAGCATCTCTGGAGAGAAATGGCTGTCCACCAACGTTTACCAACCAACCTGACAGAACTGGAGAGGATCTGCAAGGAGGAATGACAGAGGATCCCCAAATCCAGGTGTGAAAAACTTGGTGCATCTTTCCCAAAAAGACTCATGGCTGTATAGATCCCAAGGGTTGCTTCTCTAAATTCCTGAGCAAAGAAAGATTGTCGAATACTTGTATGACCTGTGGATAGTTCGTTTTTCTTTTTTACAATAATCTGCAAAAAAAAAATGGCAACAATTTTCGTTTTTTTTTTTCTGACAATATGGGGTCTGTTGTCATGAGAAAAACAAAAAAATAACTGAACTGATTTTAGCAAATGGCTGCAATATTAAAAAGAGTGAAAAATTTAAGGGGGTCTGAATACTTTCCGTACCCACTGTATATTTTTTGTTAATGTATCTTTGTTACCTAGTGATATAATTATACAACATATGAAATGTGGACAAAACACATCTAACAGTATATAATGCACAAAACAGGACGCACTCTCTCTCACTCGGATGTGCCCGCTCAAACCTGTGCACTCAAATCTATAAAATTGTCTTCTCTCCTTTCTCTTCTCTCCTTCCTTCCCTCCTTTTCTCCTTCTGCTCCTCCTCATCTCCTGAAATTAAAATGGTTGCCAGAAAGAGCGCCCAGCCACCCACCAGACTTCCATACTGACCTTGATGAATACAGATTACCTTTTCATTCAAACGGACAATCCACCATCTTCGTTAGCATTTTCCCAATTTCAAAAAGCTGATTTTGTCGAGGGAGTGAATTCTTTCTCGTTTAGTTTATTTATTTATTTTATTATTTAGCCTAATAGTTATTTGAATTAAGTGCCTATTCTAAATAGGTATTTATAGAATTATTTTATGTATATCAGCAAGTGAATGAGTTGTGCCGAAGCTCATGAAATGAATGTTTTGTTTAGTTGTGTATTTGTAGTCTTCACGAGACACAAATAATATATTTTGTGTAGCCTAATGAATTCAAGCACAATATCGAACGGAGAAAAAAAATATTTTTCATTTTTAATTAATTAGGCTGTAAAAATGGGAATGATAAAATATTTAAGGCACAGTTGTTGCATAACAACATAGCCCCGTTATCATTTACTCATGGAACCAATGATAAATAAAATGTTTTAGCCTACATTTGGTTTGGAGTCGAATAGAGTGTGGGCAGAAACATAAATTGGTGCCTATGCTTACCGTTGTCCTGTTTCCTCTTTTCCTCCTCTTCTTTTTCACTTCAGGCTGCCTGATAGATTTGTCCTCTTCTTTATGTTTAACGTGCGTGTTTATGTGTGTGCGCTAGGGCTGGACGATATGGCAAAAATTTATATCACGATATATTTCTTAATTTCAGTCGATACGATATAATTCCGATATCGATATGAACACTATTAAAAAAGCCTCATAAGAACGGCCACAACAGATGTCTGTGCATACAAACTTATGAAAAATGAATTTATAATATTTTAGAAAAAAAACCAGCACAAATAAATTAATGTTCACCTTTTATTTGTATTTAGCCTTCATTCAAACAAGAAATGTGAAATTCTTTCAATCCTGCATTTTTTTTATCCAAAATACAGCAAAAACCGTAACATTTTGAAATATATTTACTATTTAAAATAACGGTTTTCTATTTGAAAATGTAATTTATTCCTGTAATTTTCAAAGCTATATTTTTAGCATCATTACTCCAGCCACATGATCTTCAGAAATCATTGTAATATTCTGGTTTGCTGCTCAAAAAAACATTTATTATTATCATATGTTGAAAACAGCTGAGTATAATTTTTTCAGGTTTCTTTGATGACTAGAAAGTTCAGAAGAACAGAATTTTATCTGAAATAGAATCTTTTGTAACATTATAAATGTCTTTATTATCACTTTTAATCAATTTAAATCATGCTTGCTAAATAAAATTATTCATTTCTATAATTCCATACTGACTCCAAGCTTTTGAAGGAATATGTATAATGTTACAAAAGGTTTTATTTCAGATAAATGATCTGAAATAAAATAATCTGATCTTTAGGTCTTTCTATTCATCAAAGAATCCTAAAAAAAATTCTGTTTTAAATATTGATAATCAGCAAATCGGCATATTAGAATAATTAAGGATCATGTGACACTGAAGACTGTGTGAGTAATGGTGCTGGAAATTCAGCTTTGATCACAGGAATAAATTACATTTTAAAATGTATTCAAATTGAAAGCAGTTTTTTAAATAGTAAAATATTTCAACATTTTACTGTTTTGCTGTATTCTGGATCAAATAAATGCAGGCTTTGTTGAGCAGAAGAGAATTCTTAAAAAATAATTAAAATAATAAAAAAATCTTACTGTTCAAAAACTTTTGACTGGTAGTGTAGGCTGATAGCCAGTATAAAGAGTATGAAAAGTGCAAACTGATTCTCTGCCAGCAGGAGGCGCTTTAAGAGCGGAAGAACTAGCGGTTTCTCCAGTAACGGCTGTAATCAAATCAGCTCCGCTCATGAACACTTCTTTATTAGAAGACAGTCCTTTCCCTTTAGAGATACATTCATATAAAACACCCGCGACAAGTTTTGATTTAAAAACGTGCAGTGCTCATGTTTATTCAAATAAAGTCAAACGCCACAAATAAATCAATTTATGGGAAACACTGGTAATGTATATCAAAATATCGGAAATGTGTTTAAAAACCATATCACCGTTATTGAAAAAAAAATATTGCGATACATATTGATATTGAATTATTGTCCAGCCCTAGTGTGCGTGCAAACTTTTTCAGTTAGTTCCTAAGTTGCGCATGCTCAACTTCCATATGAAATAGATTAAAAACCATTAAATGCATAAAAAAAGATCATGCATTTTCTAATCTACAGCACCGCGAGAATAGCACATTTTCCTATTTGAAAAAGGCGGCCGAGGTGGTAAAAGCATAACCAGTGTTTTCGAGAGAGGGGTCCCATAGGGGGGATGGAGTAGATCCCTGCCATTCAGCCCGACTTTTTTACGCCCCTTCGGGCCAATTTTCACATCATAGTTCAGACACGGGCCGGGCCTCGGGCCTGTTTTAGGTTTCACCCTATTTTTATATTTTAGACATCCATCAATTAGTGATGAAAAAATTGCCGCACTGGTGGAAGCAACACGAGACCATGCTACCGCAACTATCAAGAGTGGCTCAATGGTGTTTATTGTCCCGCCAGCAGCAGCTTGTATGGTGCATTTCGTCAGCGTAGCTGAAAAGTTCTGCCTTCAAATGCACGCAATAGGCTTAAGCTCGCCGCAAAGCATCGGCAAAAGTAATTACTGTTAAATTGTCTGGTGAAAGAGGAAGGAGATATTTGAATTATTTGAGTCGGTGTCTCAAGGATGAAGTTGCCGATCCTGACTCGCCAACTTTTCATTAGACGAGCCTTTATAGAGAAGTGCATCTTTACAGATTATAATTATAATGAAAGAGTTTTTGTTTTTGATTTGTTTTATTTTATTTTGTTAAGTAGTAATTTAAAGCTTTCTATAGATATATTTATCATGTCTGTGAGGCATGTATTCTCTGAGTTTCGGTTCATTTTTGTGACGCGATCCTGTTCAAGACGAGACGGTAGAAAGCACATATTTTTGTTTTCTTTATTTTATAAAAGCACTACGTTTTGTTGATATTGTGAGTGCACACAATTAAACCCTTTACAGTTACGAATGATGTGTTACTCTTACCTTTATTAGCAAAAATTACGCCGTATCCACTGAAAAAAAATGCAAGTGATCGCGCTGGTGCCTGCATGTCCTACAAAGCGCGCTTTGGCTTCCACTCTCAACACAAACTATTGGATATAGCGCACATTTATCTAGGTTTAACGTTTAAACATTGTTATAATCACTTTGCCAATACATACAAAACTGAACTATTTTAATAGCTGGAACAGTAGTATAAGCTGTTTTGGGAGAAGGGGGAAAAAAGACCGGTAATTCTGATAAGCTGTCGGACACGGGCCGGGCTAGGGCCTAAATTTGAGGCCCGTGCAGGGCTGTAGGTTGGAGAGATGTCGCTGCTTGTTATAGCTATTAATATTAAAGGTGCAGTGTGTAAATTTTAGCGGCATCTAGCAGTGAGGTTTCAAATTGCAACCAACGGCTCAGTCCCCCGCTCACCCCTCCCTTTAGAGAAGCTACGGTGGCCAATACAGGACTAAGATGTCATCGGTAAAGAGAGCAGAGAGCAATGAGATTTATTTACAAAGGTAAATTAAGGAATTGTATTTATTTAATTATTCAATAAATCAATGTTATTGCGAATATTAATGTACTTGTTCATCATTGTGTCAGTGTTTTATTCGCAAGAACAACAAAGTGACGAATCATGCTGTGTAGAGCAGTTTTTCCGTTTAGGGCTACTGTAGAAACATGGTGGCAACTTTCCATTTAAGGGGACCCACAGTGTATGTAGATATAAATTGCTCAATCTAAGGTAATAAAAACATAACGGTTCATTAAGTAAGGTCTTTATACACCTCTGAAAACAGTTATGTATATTATATTGCATTTCTGTTAATAGATCGATGTAAATATTACACATTGCACCTTTAACATTCCTGTTGGTTTAAATGGTCGGCCATCCGGGGCCCCCTTAAAATGCGGGGCCCCAGGCATTTGCCTGCCTTGCCTGCCCCATTGCTATGCCTCTGGTCATGTCATGCTGTTTTTCAGATGCTTTGTCAAATGAAAAATAGTTCAACACAGTACATTCTGTTGCATAGCATTGTGCAAGAATGTGACTTGACAAAACCGGTCCCATGAGAAAGGGGTTGGGAACCTCTGGGTTAGTTCATAGCACAAACCACCCATGTGAATGCCATCATAATCTCTAACTAACTAACAGTTTAGAACCTACAATCTCTGCAGATCCGCTGAGAAGGCTTTTGGGGAGGGTGTCATGTGTTTGTGTCTTTTTTTCATGACGGATCAGTGGCCTTTCAGTAGAACCGCATCTGTCCCATAGATGGAAGCGAGTCCTTTGTCACAGTTCTGAGACTCTGTCATCACAGTCAGCCTTATCATTGTAAACGTCTCCCTGCCATGTAATTAATTTTCCCTCTTTTGTTTTGAAGTTTTCTACTGTGCACTCTTTTGTTATAGCCCCCATAAAGGAGTTATTTCTGAATGTTGCCTTGTTTTGAAATAATGAAGATAAATTAGTCTTTTGTTTCCTCTGAAGGAAAAACTTTCTCAGCCCCTCCGAGCACAAGTAATTTGTGTTCCCCATCTGAACAAAGACGCATTTTCCTCCTGCTGTTTTCTCTGTTTTTATTTCTTTCTTTCCTTCGTGTTTTCGACGTCTTCACTCTCACTTCCACTCTAATTGTCACTCTAGCCACTTTCCTCTTCTTTCCAGTTTAATTTGATCAAATTAGTGGCTTTCTCTGCTGCTGCTGCTGCTGCTGTAGACGTCTCGATGGAGATGTTGTTGGAGATGTCTCAGTGGAGATATTTCACTAACGCAGCGCTAATAGCCGAGCTCACAGATGCAAGCCTTGTTTGAACTCCAGCAGAATTTCACTAATTCACAAACACCCCAATATACACACTCCGTACACAAATGAAAGGTTAGCTGACACCATTTCACACTTGTCATTTTTCTTGTTTTACCACTGAGAATTGTACATTTTGTAATTCGCATAAATTACCGCTTTTGCCAGTTTTTGTGGAATCTAACGAGAAGTCTCAGACACATAATCGCTTGAATTACTGTTATTTTAAAAACATTTCTGTGTCCATTTGCAAATAGGTTTACTACACCCAAATTACTTCTTTAAGTGACTTCTGAAACCTACAGAGTGAAATTTCATTTGACTTGAGTTCATTCCTTTTGCGTACAGATCAAGCATTGACATTTTAAGTCAGTCTATCATCACTGTGAACCCCACCTCAGTCAGACGCTCCCTGAGGCCTGCCTTCCTCTCTCCCCCTCTCTCTCTCTCTCTCTCTCTCTCTCTCTCTCTCTCTCTCTCTCTCTCTCTCTCTCTCTCTCTCTCTCTCTCTTTCTCTCTCTCTCTCTTTGATACACAGGATTAAGGTCCACACAACTTGAGAGCACTCACAGATCCCATCCTGATTTAGCTTTATCTCCACACTGGCCAGTCTGTTTGTGTGTGAGATACATTGCATCTCATTGTGTGCTCCTCTTCCATCTGAAGCACATTTAAGTAAGGCTATCCACCTTATTTTTAACGTAAGAGCAAGTGTGGCCATTTGTAACTTGAATGTGCGAGGCTTCCAGTTTTTTTTAGCTGTATAAAACAGCTTATGCTACTTGATATTACTAACTGGTATTTCTTATCATATTATTTTAATGTATTGTCGTAATTATGAACACACTGGTTTGAAACGCAAATAGTTTTACTGTTTACTGTGCTTTGTTATTATTCTGGTTATTTACCAATGGCGGCTAATGAATCAGAATTTCTCTCATATTCACAGAAAATAGCTTGCAAAATAAGGTGGATATGAACATGTTTGTTTGTGACTGCGCAAAGTAATTGTGAAAAGATGTACTCTTCCCCCACATCAGTTTACCTCGGAAAGAATTGCCTTTTCAGACTTAATTAGTTTTTTCTCATTTCTCATATTATTCCTATGTTTTCTGGAATTTGGTCAATGACATATTTGTCTGAATCTATTAATTTGTTCAAACAAATACATGTTCGTAAATCAGGGATGCACCGATGCCACTTTTTCCAGTACTTGCCCGATACCGATACTTTTATTTTTGGTACTTGCCGATACCGAGTACCGATATTTTTATTGCATTTGTAAATTTTTTAAATATTGGGTACAGAAACAAAAAAGAGTATGTATAATGTTAGTTGGTTAACTTAATTTATCAAATAGATACAGTCAAACCAAAATTTATTCAGACACCTTCAACATTCATTTTTCTTTCTCACATTATCACAGTTTATTCGCTATAGTTTAGAAAATGGTAATAAAATATGACAAGAACTCAGAGTTAAACTATGTCAGACCAAATTAAATCTTGATAATGTTAGATAACTTTGATAGAAAGGTTTGTAATGGATTACAATCAACCAAAAAAATTAAACAGCTGTTAGTATGACAGTATTTACACAACTATCAATACTTAGTCGGGCAACCCTTAGCCTCAATGTCAGCCTGTAGTCTCCTGGGCATGCTGTCATCCAGGTTCATGCAAACCTGAACTTCAATTTTTTTTTCCCAGACTCGGTCTGAATAATTTTTGGTCCCAAATTTGTATAAATTTTACTGGTAGTCCACTGTATGAAGAATTTTTTTGGTATGGTTTGTCACAGTTTACTTTATTTTGCTATCCTCACTTACATAAATGAACTATAGTGTCCTGCACCCACTAGTAAAAAAATATCAAAAATTATATCTGGTCTCTGAATAATTTTTGGTTTCACTGTATATCCTTCTGTTATTTTCACATTTAATTATGCCCATTAAATGTATTTTACAAGTTTTTGTTACTTTTTTGCCCTATGGTACATCAACTTTAATTTAATAGCATTAGAGCTGCTCCATTGCATCAGCTTAGTATACTGTAATCACGCGCTTTGCTGTAATAATGCAGGGAACCACTCGTTATAAATCTCCTAACTGTGATATTTTCAGAAATAGAAGTCAAATTTTTTTCATCTGAAATGTGCTGCGATTTATATTCCAAAGCCACTCATATAATGCAGAAACACTCAAGCAAGCAAAACACGCGCAACGCGTGCATGTATTTGTACTGATGCAGCATAGTACAGCCTAGCGCATTTCACACAGGCTGCTAGATTCACTTTCGCCAGAAAGTCGTGTATGCCTAAGGTTAAAAATAAATGACGTTTATAGTGAATGCCCCTATAAATGGTCTTATTTTTATGATTTAGTTTTAATCAAAATGATACGTGTGCTAAGTGAGTGAACATCAAGTCCACAACAGAAATTGAACTCTCTCTCTCCTCTCTCTCCTCTCTCTCTCTCCTTACCATTAAGTAACTTGTGCATTGTTTTACTTACTTCTTTTTGACATATCCGACCGAACTACAAACTTTCCAGTGATGTCTGTGAGAAAGATATATTCACTCGACAAGCTCGTGCATCTGCGCCGCCGCGCGCTCAATCCACTCAGCGTGTTTGGTTTATCAGCTCGCGCACATCAGCTATACAGGCGTTAATACTGAATGTTTAACATTATATTCATTGCATACATATACTTCATAGTAGACATCCTTAACTCTGCTGTCTGTTGTTCTGTTGTCGGTTTCATTGTCTGAATATGGGCGGTATCACGACGAAAAACATGCTGTGTGGTATCGTAAAAAAACATTTTGTATCGGGGCATTTTAACGAGTACGAGTATAGGAGACCAGTATCGGTATCGGTGCATCCCTAATAAAAACGCACTTCATACATGCATGAAATGGTTTTAATACAACTGTGTATATATATATATATGTCATGCAATATACACACACATATATTATATGTGTGTCAAAAATATATTTCAATTTGTTATTCTGTTTATATAAAACCAACATAAATACAGAGGCTACATTTTTATAAGCACTTGGCAAGAGCATTTTATGCTAGATTTTTAAAAATATTTTTCCTCGTCTTTAGTTCTCACACTTTTATTTGTCATTGACCCTTTCATCTGCCTTTCTATCCATCGCCTGCCTCTCTGTTCACTCTTGAAGTGTTGACAGACTGTTTTCATGTCATTCAGCACCTAATTGATTTTTTTTTTATTCCATGAGACTATCAGACCATTTGAGAAATGGTCACTGTCCGGAACGTATCATCTAGAGCACTCATCAGTCTGATCCAGATCAACAGCAGATACCAGACATTTTTAATGAGTGATAATTTAGACAGTTATGTCTGAGTATATCATTACTGTGGCCTTGAGAGTTTGTACAGTAGTACTGGTACACAGGCAGTGATTCAAGCCAATGACATTGAGATAACTCAAGGCACATGACTGACATGTCCAGCCATGCTATCAATATCCGCCTTTGAAATTATTAAGTGCTTCACAAACAACGACGGCCCAACACACACTGATTTATCTGAATTTATAAAAGTGGATCAACATCAATCTAATGTGAGGTCATTAATTTTGCTCACTAAATTCAAAACGCATTGCTGTCTAAGGACTGGAGATGTACTGCATAGGCATATGTCTATGAAGATATGGTTGCTCAGGCCACCCTCTGTGTCCCTCTCTTTGGAATATTAATGATGTTAATCAATTTTTATAATGTCAGCGGGTGCAGGCTAACACGAGCTGACATTTACATAAGATAATATAAATCTGAAATTAAATGTAAATCTGGTAAAGGCCAGTGCAGTCCCATGTCAATATGGAGTAATTACATAGAGACCCACAAAAGTAGAAAATGATGCACTGTTGGCAAGGTCAAAGGTCAGTCTATTCAGAAATTCCTGGGTTAATAGACATTACACCAGTGTATTGTAGATTTAAGACCAGATAAGCTGGAAGTAACTCAGAAAATCCCTCCGTTATGTCAATGCAAAACAAAATCCAAAATATCCTTGAACTATTGCTAATCTGATAAACCTTTTTTCACTAAACTTGTAAATGCAAAAACAGTTACACACAATTCATCCTTAACACTAACCTAATGTGCATAAGCAAAATTACTAACATAGTCACTGTTGCACAACGTTCAGTTCACTCTCAGAGGATTTAATGATGTCAAGTACAAAGATACCATTGAAACAGTAAGAAGTTAACGTTCATTTTTAATTCAGTATTCAGTAGATTAGACATACTCTGGGCTATCAAGATTCGATGTAAATCCATTCTTAAATCCTACATGGATATTATATTCATTAGGAAGAACATGAAAGCAATGCAAACTTCATGCATTGTTTACTCTTTACAGTCTTTACTCATATATATTTTGTGTACTGTATGTATTGTTTTTTTTGCATTTTGGTAATAACATAGTCAGACTTTGTGAACTCGCCATTCAAAACCATAAAATACATGCTGTCATGGATGACGAAAAGCAGGAAACTATTTGTCTCTTTATCGCCATTCATGGGAAATCATTAAGAAATAAGTTAAGGCTGTTTGGAAGCATTACTGGTAATGAATTGTGCATTTGAAATCAATAATATTTCTGCTCCACTGTTGCTGTCATCAATGAAGGATAAAACAGACATTTCTTTACTTTATTAGTGAAGCCTTTTGCTGTGTGAACACAGAAGTGTGAAAAAGGTCTATTAGGGAGAGGAAGGCGAAGGAGATCATTTGTCTCTGATGACATCTGTGCTACTGTAGTTGACCATGTGCCGATATTTGATAGAAGTTCATCTGAGTGGAAAATCCGTCGTCTGGTAATAGAAGTGGCTTGTGAGAACATTACTTCGGAGTCTTGCCAGAAGTTTATTAGGCATATTCTTATAAACAGTTTTTCTCATACAGTGTATGATTGAATATTTTGTGAAATGTACGTATTTATTTTAGGGCTGTCAATCGATGAACATTTTTTACTCTAATTAATCACATCCTTTTGCTGTGATTAATCGAGATTAATCGCTCACTTCATGAAATTAAGCATAGACCATTTTTATCTTGTTTCAAATGTTTATTTTGTCATCATTTGCTATATCCAGCAAAGTAAACCTAAAGATTGAAGGGTGATTCTCAAAAATCTGTAGTTTGTGCAAGCTTTTTTAAGATAAATTTAGATGTCTTTCCAAAAAAGGACACTTAGAAACTCCAAAAAGACACCAAATAACCAAATGATATAAGGAGCCCATATAAGCACATATGAAAGAAAAAAAATCTGAATTTGATAGTATATGTACAGTGCAACAGCAAAGAGCTTATAACTAAACTCCGTATAACTAAACACAGCAACATAAACATGACAAATCAAAACATTCGTGAATGTGTATGGAAACAACGTGAATGTACCTGTGCATAAATACAATGTAGGATCAGTGCGTCAAGAGCGCTCATACACACATTATTATAACGGACTCACGCATGCTTACTGTACGACTCCTGCACGCAACCACAATCGTCTTTACCTTGATTGCAGCCTTCATCCATCAAAACTTTACTAGCGAGGCTGGTTATCCAGTCGAGAAAACGTAGTTTGTGTCTCATCTGGCCATACAGCGGTGGGATTCAGAGACAATCACAGAACATGACAGAACTCGTGTTTTAAAGCGAAACACACTGGAATGAATAATTCACTTAAAACGCAACGCGAGTCTCTGTTCTCTCTGCAATCTCTGATGTAATCAGCCTGGTGTCCTTTATATTAGCGCTGTTTTGGACGGATTGTTTGAATGCATTCGCTTACTGGATCATTGGACTGAAAACTTTCCCGGAGTTTAGCGACTTAAAATTATCTAATCGCAAGCAGAGAAGCAAAATTGGGTTAAAGGGTTAGAATATAAATTGTGCTTTAGTAATTTTACGTTAATTGTGTAAAATTATTTGAATGCATTAAGGATTGTAAAATTAATCGCATGCGTTAACGATGACAGCCCTAATTTATTTATTTATTACAGAATTATGCATTTTCAGTTAACCTGATTCAATACATTTAAACATTTTGATGGATTAATTCGCATCCACATTACTTTAACTTTACATTTAACATGAACTTATTCAGGTAAAATTATACTATCACATTTTAAACAGTTTCTGAATATGCATTTTTTATAGTTGGTGAACATTGAGCTTTATTTGAGGAAACATGCCTTTTCTACTGGGGAAACGTAAAGACATACGTTTATGCTATTTTAAGATTTTCCTATCAGTATTGTCAAACGACTGCCTCAAAATGAGGGCAATATTGTACCATTTAGAGGTCGACTGATTCATTGGTTTTGCCAGTTAATCAGCACCAATAGCCGATTACTGGAACAATCGGTTATCGCCAAAAATCCATACTGATAGTTTTACCGGGATGGGTCCCTTGGTGGGGCAGCTGAAGGTTTGCTATCATTATGCGGTACCAGAATGGCCTCTAGAGGCGAAATCACTGACAACACATGCTGTTTGTTTTGACGTTTGTTTTCATATCATTATAAAGCCATTAATTTGTTGACTAGATGCTGCATTATTGGAGAATAGCCATATTTTTGCAAGGCTGAGAAGCTAACATTAGTAGCACCTAAAGCAGTTAAAACAAGGTGGGAAAAAAAACAAAAGTTGCGTATTTAAAGCTAATGATGTGAGAAAGCAAATTTATATGTTCATGTAGCCGACAGAAACGCATAAACCAATCAGAAACACATCCTATTTGAGCTTTACTGTAATATAGGGGTGTCAAACATAAGGCCCGCAGGCCGAATACGGCCCATAAAGGTGTCCAATCCGGCCTGCGGGATGATTTGAGCAATACTGTAAAATAATCAATAAAACATTATTTTGAAAATTAAATAAAGTGTATTCGCTACAATATTTAACTTTGAATTTAAAGCGGAACAAATGGCTCATTTATTTACGTTGATATTACGCCTCGGGACACATAACACACGAATGTTTTACAGCGGTCCCAGAATCTCGAGCAGCACTATAATAATATGATGATAGCTGTGTTAGCTGATGCTTGTGTGGCAAGTTACTTGTGATTTTAAACATGTCCAAAAGAAGACATTTGACCTGGAAGGGCGGATAGGCTATATAAGGAGAAATGGAAAGAAAGGTTCTGTGATCTCAACATCGACAGGTATGTTTAATCACAACCCATGGCTGCGGTAAATGTGTGCAATATTAAACGACACTATGACGCACTGGACAGCTTCGCATGGACAAAGTAAATGAGCGAGGAGTGTGCGAAATTTATTGTGTACTAATATCCTAACTGTTGTTTTAATGATGTGCGAGCTGACATTTTGCAAAAAAACAAACAAACACATCGTGAGAGTTTTTCAGTGCCAGATGAAGGCTATCAGAATACTGTTATAATATAATTAAAGATATAGAGGCAAAAATGTCCTGTAAGAGTTTTTGTTTTTAATATTTATGTCATGAGAGGTAAGTAATATCTAACTATAACAAGAGTGTTGCTTTTCGAATGTCAGAGTGATTGCAAATTGATTGATTTTATACAACAGATCAAAAAAGATGCTAGTATTAAGTGTGTTACATTCTAGTCACAATGTTTATCTCTGTTTTGGCAAGAAAAAGCTTTTAAAAAAGCCGAAGTAAGACCAATTGTGTGTCTCCGAGGCAGCAATGTGTATTTTGTTACTGAATGAATCTGTGTTTTTGAATAAATCATTTGAGTCAATGATTCAGTGATCCATTCATAAAGACAGTCACTTGATTAGTTTCAAATGAATCAGCCGTTTTGAATAACTCTTTTGAATGAATGAGTCAATGGATCACGCATTAAGGGTTAGTTCGCCAAAAAAATGAAAAAGTCTGCCATTATTTACTCACCCTCATGTTGTTCCGAACCCTTAAGACCTTCGTTCATCTTCGGAACACAATTTAAGATATTGTTGATGAAATATGAGGGCTCTTTGAACCTCCCATAGACAGCAAGGTAACTACCATGTTCAAGGTCCAGAAAAGTTACCAAGATGTTGACAAAGTGTCGTGGGACATACGTGGTTCCAACTGTAAAAGTTACGGAAGTGCGAGAATACTTTTGCGCTGAAACGAACGCACAGTATCATGACGCGAGCGTGTGGCGGCACTGACCCAGATCCGGTGTGATGACGTAATTACGCCGGATCTGGGTCAGCGCTGGCGCTGCCACACGCTCGCGTCATGGTACTGTCGTGAACGTGCGTCCACAAGTGACGCAGTAGAGACGAAAATGTGGAATAAAGTCGTTATTTTTGTTTTCTTTGCGCAAAAAAATATTCTCGTAGCTTCGTAACTTTCAGTATTTTTTGTGTTTCGAAGATGAACGAAGGTCTTATGGGTTGGAAAACACGAGGGTGAGTAATTAATGACAGAAATTTCATTTTTGGGTCAAGTCCCTTTAAGATGGGTACTTGCCGCCAAAAAAAAAAAAAATTTGTGTCAATATTGCACACACCTAAAATAACCTAGCATCATCTTTGAAAAAAGTTTTTCTAGATTTTTTTGTAAATTATATTGTAGTTTGCATGGTTAATATTAATGTAATTGTGAGCAAACTAGGGTTTAACAATAGGTAATTCAGCCCACACAAGGGGACATTTTCTCCGATCCAGCCCTCAACCTAAAATGAGTACATACATATTTTGTTATGTATGTATCCAGTTTCAATGCTATGCCTTTAGTGTAGTTCACTTGTTTGAAGCAGAACCTCTCTAGGTTTAGACAACACATCAGTACACTAGAACAAAACAAGATCTGGAAATATCTCTATAGACATTTATGTTGGAAGACAAGACAAAGATGCTGATGAAAACTATAAATTCAGTGGATTTTTGTGTATCTCTGTCTGTCTGTCTGTCTATTAGAATACAGTGTTTACTGTCTCTGAGGGCTGCCCTTCTTCAAAGGTTTTTCCACAGTAGTCTGTATTTCATTATTTTCGTCCAATTTCCATTTCTAGCATCAGAAGGGTTGCTACTGAACCTGTTATTGGAGAACCTCCGTCTACATTGCAATCTTTTTCATGGATGCATTCATAGGTATATGTGAGCAGACGTTAAGTTTGTCTTTGAGGTGAAGGTCATGCCACATCCTTTGAGCCCACTGAAATTGGAGCCATTTTTCTTTCTTTCTTTGCTGCTTCATTGCTTTAGTAAACTTTAGATTGAAAATAGCTGTTAATCACCCTATGTAAGTGTGTGTTTGTGAGTCTGTCCCCATTGTTAATGTCTTTACGAGCTGACCAGATATGGAGCAGGGTGTGTACCCGATGTGGGGCTTCGTAGAGTTAATTTTGGATTTTGTCTATGTGTGTGGCAGTTATTGAACTTGGAGCAAGGTTGTCCTGTGAAGGTCCACGTTCATGGTTGACCCATACTGACCACACTTGCTCCTAACCTCTGTAATGAAACATTTCTTCAATGCATCCAATATTTAATCCAACTCATTCCAGACTGGGCAGAGATTAAACCATCAAATCCTCTATAACCTTCACAAGCACAGACACTTTGTCTTTACCAGCTTGAGCTGAACTCGACCTTGAAGAAAGACGTCTGTGACAATATTTCGTTTTATTGCCTAAACAAATTGAACAGACATGGGGTGGGAGTTTTGAGTGCCTGAGGCTGCTTTTTTTAATCAGTGGTTGTTTTAACTCGTTTTGCTTCGGGACCCAGATTACGTTGGGTCAGACATCAAGTGACGACGACCCAACATCATTCCAAAATTGCTTTTTGTGGGGGAAAAAGCCCCTACAATTAAAAAGTTAAATGTATTGATAATACTGTGAACTATGTTTTGATTTACTATTAATTAGGGTTTTTTTTTTCATGGTAACTATTACTAAATACTTATTTGTGAAATTACATAATTATTTTTTCAATTATGATTTAAAGTGTACAGCTCCCTAACAGACGTAATGTTTGTTTGGTTTCTAAATGTCTCTTTATTTCCATAATAGACATTGTGGGGAGCACAAATTATTATTCTAGTTGCAAATATATTTTAGTATTTTGAATACTTTTTTTCTTTTAACTTGTGCAGTTTTGTTGATGGTTTTTGAGGATGAGGGGATGTCACGCAATCTGCTCATGCTGGAATCTGGCAAATTTGGATGCTTTTACCAATACAAAATTTGCCCCAAAATACCATCAACAACAAAAGTTATGGAATGTGTGTTCTCCTCCCAGAGGCTTATGTCTGGTGTAGATACTAATACTCAGGAATAGAATGTTGTGTAAAATGTTGAAGCTGATTTTGAAAGGGTATGTTTTGATAAACAGATGGTCTCTGAAACATTCGTCAGGCTATTCAAATAACATACAGCTTCAGCACTTTCCTCCATGCCATGCACATATATAAAATGACAGGAGACAGTTCTCATCCAGACAGACAGAGTGCCTTTTAAGCCTGAAGTAGACTTCAAACCTTCTGCGTTTCAGAAATGGGTGATGGGAGTGTACAAATGACTGCGTCCCTCCTCACTGAACCATTTCACATTTCTACCTTCACCTGAAATAAATGTCTGCAGGTTTCGCTTTTCTCATAAATGCCACCACTACACACCCAGCCCCCTTGTGCAATTGCCTGTCCTGAAATATTTGTGAAACTTGAGAAGTGTATGTAACAGAGCTCTCTCATGTTTTATCCTTTTTTTTTTTTCTTGACAGATTGAAGACGCCCAAACGGGCCGTGTTTGCAGGCAGCATGCAGCTGTTGGCTGGAATTAAGCTGTGCACAGGGAGAGTATTGACAAACCATCCACACTATGAGGACCAGGCACTGAGAGAGAGGACCAGACAGGTAAGAGTCTCAGGATTGATTTGCATGAATCAGAATTCAATCCAAGTTCTACTATATCTAGGAACTCCAGTTCTCCTGGGACAAAAATCGACTCGCCTTTCGGGACGTGTTTTTTGTTTATTTGGTGTCAATACTAAAATGCTGCAAACAACACTAGTCTGGAGAAGTTTTTTTGAAGACACAAGCAGCAAACAAGGGTGTATTGGTTTACAATTGTGCAGCAGTCACAAAGTATACACATATATTTTATTTAATGAATATTATTTACATAAAAAATGCACAATGATATTTTGTTTCAGAGCTGAACATATAGTCTACATTATATAAAATGAAAAACTTCTCAGAAGCATATGAAGAAAGAATGAAATCTTCTCGTTTGCAATCATGCCCTATTATGTTAATTGAAATAAATGAAGCAGCAATAAATCAGTCAGAAACTAACACTAACACTGAAAACTCTTTAGATACTGTTAGACGAAATGCATGCATTGGAGTCTAAAAGTGTGTACCTTAAATCAGCTGATAATCTCAATGAGCTTACAAATGGGCCGTATCAAGAAGATCATGAGAAATGGTTCATAAATCCTCTTTAAGGGTTTTCTTAATGGCATATGCGGTGTTATATACTTGGCCTCATCAGCAGAAGTGTGACTTTTAGCATAATTAATTTAATTAGGTTTCTCATTGAGGTGGTTGGGAGTTGACACATCAGTGGGTGTCTTTATGAAGTGAAATAAACTCCACAGCACTGCTCTGATATATGGTACTTATCTATAAAAAAATATCCTCATTAAAATGTGTAATGTACACTGACTTGTCTGAGCTGTAATTCTGATTGTGTTGGCTGTCTTTTCTATTTCTGTCTGGAAAAAAAAAAAAAAAACGTCATGTTTCCTTTTGGCTTCATTATGGGACATTTGTCTGTAGCAGAGGTTCAATGCTTGAGTTTGCGAGGCAGAATGTTGAGGTGGTCAAAGTCAGAGGATTTCTGATGATCAGATGACGGTGTGTTCACCCTCTCATTTGTTCATGAGAGTAGAGCAAGAAAATATGGATCTGAACAGTTGGTGGAAGGCCAGCCTCCTTCATTCAGAGAATTGATGAGAATTGATCTAACCAGAAAGACCCAAATTACCCATCAAATCAGTACATTCAAGCAGAGGTTCTCCAAATGGAGACATGCCGAGAGGTTGCAAGGGTGTGTGTGAGGACTTTAAAATGAAGAGGCTTGAAGAAGTCCCCTCTGCATTTGAGTTTTATCATAGCAAAATATAAATTCATGTACCAGTTCAGTTTGATGTTTACGCTGTTTCCCAGTTAGATGCACCTTAACAAATTTACCTTACCCTTTAATAAAGAACTATAAAGTAACCAATTCTATAATACTTGTGCATGTTTATATTAAAGTCAAGAAAACTTTAATCAATTTGTATGCATTTTTTTCATAAGTTTCATATTGCTTCAAAAATAACAACTATTGGAGTTCAACAATTTACTGAACTTGTTAGATGCAGTTATTCTGTATTCTTCTTGGATGACAGATGGGATTTTAGATAACTAAAATTACAATAGTGAAAACAACACAATAATGAGTGCGCAAAGTCTCTCTAAAACATCTTTAAATAAATAGTTTTATATTTCTCCATTGTTTAATTTGACATTCGCAGTGCTTCATGGGATTGTACCTTTGTCTCTTTATCTGATTTTCAGAGACCTTTTACTTCAAATTTAAGTTTGGTAATGTTGTGATTCTCCTCAAAGATGGTTTGTTTGGTTCGTGGCTTATAACTCTTTAAAGAAGACATTTTTAAAAATCCTAATGGGCAAAATGAATGGGAAAAATACTTATGGAAAAAAAAAACTGGCCGAAAAACTGTGTTCACCACTGAATTGGAAATGCTTTTTCTGTGTGTTGTGCATAGGCTCCACAAGCTATTTATTTAATGGCTTTCAAAAGTCATGGTTGTGAAGTGGTGTGAAAATGTCGTACCCGTCCCACATACAAATGACATCAAAGTTCTTTACCAAAAAATATTCAGTTTATTTACAATTTGGTGTTATTCTTTTAATGAAATTTTATTTACAGATGTTTTGTAATAAAAGTAATTGCATGATTCATAAGATGGCATATTTGGTATATGCTAACTTTGAAAGGCACAGGGATTACATTAAATTGGTTTTCATATAGTTTGGGCAAACTTACAATGTAATCACCCACATTTGTTTTTTCTGAATATAAATACAAATAATTTTGCTCGTGCAACACATACAGAAATACTGGCTTTGCTACACACCACTAATAACAACAATACCATAATAAGCATACTGTGTGCGTTTTTTTTAATTCTTACTGTGGAGTTTTAAATTAAACTGAGTTTTAAATGAAAGAGTTGAGAGTAGCATGCTGCTTTAATTTAACTAAGCTGAATGCTAGTTAATAACTGGCTCTGTCATGATCGTGCTTCACTGTTTTCAATTCACATATGGCGTGATGATAAAGTGATAATATCCGAGTTGGTGAGATGTGTACTTGTAATTAGTCCATTCATTTCCACCAATTATACCGATTTATGATGATTGGTGGACCTATCACAAGCATGAGAGGTGGGCATTAACGCGTTGACAGAAAGTCATTGTGATCAGTCACAGCAAGAGGTGGCAGCTTTCCTGAAACAGTGAGCTCAAGGAGGCAAAGTGCATATTGCATTGAACATTATTGTAGTTCATATTGCATAATATTTTATATTTGCAATGTTGATTATTTTCTCATCAGACTGAGGTGATGAGGTGCTTATTGCCTCATTTGAGAAAATGCAACATAAATGCACTGCAATGATTTTTTTTTTATATCCATACAAAATAATGTTTTATATTTATTTACATTTTGTCAAGGAAAATTGTCCATAAATACCTATGCATCATATCAGCAAATATATTTTGAATCCATAATTCATCGTCCAATGTTCTTGTGAGGCTTCTTAGGTTGGTGATTCTTGTAACAGTAATGTTGTTTGGTCGTTTGCCATGGATTTCATCAGAGTGTTCTGTTCTCTTCTCTGTATAGTATGCATCTGTGGCTCATGAGAAAATGAGTTTTAGTTGTGATAGTCTGTTGACATCTGCTAATAAAAAGGGCATGAAAACTCTTCCACTGAGTTTACTGCAGCCTTTCTGCCACGTTGAACTGCATCTCCATGTGATATACAGAAAATGTCAAACCTTAACATAGCGTCCTCAATTATGCTGCCATATTGCTCCATTAATTGAAATACTGTAAACATATATTTAATGGTATGTGAAACTGTGTACGCACTACTCTAACATTTTTTCTGCTTGCTGTGTTTCTGCTTGATCTATTATAACAACAGCAAAAAAATGACTGTTTAAATGCCTTCTATTTATGCACAAATGTTTAATAACATGTTTATTAATAAGTGCCTTACAGTGCATCAGTGGTATTTCTGCAGCCTGGCCTTTCCAACAGTGACATAATTAGCATGTGCCAAACCAATGTTCATCCAAATCAGTGTTAATTCTGACAGCAAATTTTGACTTATTTTTAGTCATAGTCTTTAGATTAAAACACCACTTTTCAGTGGCTTGTTTTAGTTTTAATCTAGTTTTAGTCTAGCTAAATATCATAAGATCTAATGGTTTTAATTATATTAATTAAATCAATGCATTAGTTTAGTTAATGCATTAAGCATTTCTCTAAAATTTCGAACTCATTATAGGTTCTGCAGAAAACATCTGTTGAACATGCAATACATAGCTAGATTTAATTGCTGTGACATCTTAAATGAAATAAAATCACTTTTCCTAAAGAAACCAAAACATGGTCTTATTTCCGTAAAATTAAGGACACAGACAGTAGCAGGTGTATTAGACTGCTGTCACTTTAGGACCTAATGCACAGGTCCAATATACTGATACCCATCTGATATTCTCCCAACTGTTTATGTTCATTTAAGGCCGTTAAGTTCACTTTCGAGTTGTCACAGTTTTTCAAATTTATCCATGTCTACTCTGCTCTTTTCTTTCTCTGAAACATTGAAATTGTTGTTCATTTAATGAGACATTCTGCAAGTGTCTGCTGACTTTTTCCCGCCAAGTAGATTAGTACTTTACAATTCGAAGGTGCGTATCTAACCTCCCTACCATACAGGAGTATTAGGCCCTATCCACACGAACGCGGTTATTTTTAAAACCGCAGTCTTTTTCTACGCGGGATTTTCCAATCTTTTTTCGATTTTCAAATCGTAGTTTTTGGCTTGTGACGTCGGAGCCGGCACTGTTGTCTCCGCCTACTGGAAACTTTTTCAGGCTTCTGATTGGCCAACATGGCTTTACGGTTGAGATTATATCGCCACCTGTTGGTTTGGCATGCTCTTAACAGTGCTTTATAGCATGCGTTTGCCTTTTCATGTGGACGGAGATTTTTTTAAAAACGGAAGAAGGAAAAACTCTGTTTATAAAAAAGACCCGTGTACATGTGGGCATGGCCTTAGTTTTAATTGAATCTCCCTGCCTAACATTTTATTCTTGTTTTTAGCCATTGAAGAATAGGTCAATAGATTTTCATCATAGTTTGTCATTCAAAACTCCAAACTACTTTGATGTCCTGTTATCCTTCATTTAGAGACTTTTTCCTGGAGCACCTTGCAGTACATTCTTACCACACAAACAATGAATCTGCAGCCTTTAACCTCTAAGCTACAGCACCTAATATGTATCTTTCTCCCATCTTTGCCCTTTTCGTTCCCTGCAGGTATATCAGATCTATGCGCGTCAGTCTGCTGAGGAGGTTCATAAAGTTCTCTGTTCAGTTGGAGCGGACTACATCGTACTGGAGGACAGCATCTGCTACGAGCGCAGACACAGCCGTGGTTGTAGGCTGAGGGACCTGCTCGACCTGGCAAACGGACATGTAGGTCACACACAGCATCTCCAGTTCATGCCCACACACACACACCACACTCGTTCCATTTAAATGAAAGTTTCTCTGCAAGAACCAGAGACTTTTTCCGCAGCTAAAACGAACAACTTTGCATTTTACTGAATCCTTCACGTGGCTATAAACAAATATAATTTGGGCTAGATGCTAAGCTCACTGGTACTGATTATTTTTATATTAGAAATCTCTTCAGCTCTCTGAGGTGTTTTCAATTTCTATAACTGTTTTGTGTAAAGTTGATTCTTACATTTTTTCATTTTGTCACATCATCTTGTTCTCACTCACCCACAGTTCATTGTTGTTAAATACTGTTTCACCCTGTGCGCAATCTAGCGCAAGTTATTTTATTTTTTTTTGCTTGGGTAGCTTGATTGTTCTTTTGTAGTTGATTACAGTTGTGCACAATATCTGATTAAACCAAAATGTCCTACTTCTAAGCTGCAGCACTTTGTGTAATGTCTGTGCACACGTCAGCTTTAAAAAAAGAAGAAAAAAAAAATCTCCCCCACATCCTGGCAAAAAGCTCCAGCTGAAAATAGCTTGACAGCAGTTGTCATTCATGTGTCTGAGGTGAATGCCATGCCTTTGAAAGATCTCACAGAAGTTTGCCTCACTTGCTCCTCTGATCCGACTTCGAGCAGCCAGTGAAAGAGCCTCACTCGCTTTCTCGTTTGATGAAGCCTGATTCCTTTCCTTAGTCTGCCTCCAGCAGTTTGTATAAGATTCACTCTTGTAACATGTTCTGTGTGCCTATGTTATGTTAACCTTGATTAAACCTATCTGGTTTAATTAAAGCTTGCTAATTGCAGACAGAACTACCAAAGAAGGAGTGTATATGTAATAACGATGGCCCAGAAACAGCCATGTGTTGTGTGGGATATTTTTATTTATTTATTTTTCTTTTTTCGATTTCCCTCTGATCTCTCCCATGGGTGGCAGTTCTTTCTATCTCTGGGTGCTTAAATGATCTCACAGGAGCATTTCAAGGCCTTTCTGTTAATTTGGGAATATATCTCAAAGTAAATGTTTAAAAAACCTCAGGGCTGTAGCGAATCAGCTCATGGGGAAATATGAATAATTAACCATAACTAGTTATAATTAACTATTCATATTTTAGATCCACTGTAGATATTTAGCTGACCACTCAGGGTCAACCGTCTTGTCAATTCTAAGAACGTTAATTTCCTGGTTAAGGGAAATAACTTTCTTACTGTACAATTCTATAAGTTTGTAACGTAAATCTGCATGATTATTGACTCCGGTTATGAGTAAACAATGAACACGTCAAGTGTGATACAAGTAAGGTTTTATTAACTACATAAACACTTAAACTAGTCTAACATACTACATAAACACATAAACTGGTCTAACATACACATACACACACACACACATACAGTTGGTATAGGAAATGGTTAAAGTTTAACTCAGCATAGAAAGAGGCATAAAGAATGGATTTTATGGAACACTTTGCATGTATATTCAACAGATCAAGCCTTCAGGGATACGGCCAGATTCTGAGTTCAAACACACCTTTGTAAAAGGTGTAACTGATACTTAATGTATCAATTAAAAAGACTAAGTTTGATACTTAGCGAGTCTTGGCGGTCTGAAAGAGATTCCTGATGCAATCTTAAAGCTTCCCGTAGATCTTTGCTGAATTCGGGTCGATGATAAGAACCAGTTTGAGTCAGTGTTACTTGTTGAATGGAAAGGACTAGGCCGAAGAAAGGCCTGGCACAGATGCTTTGGTATCCTGAAGCGTTTCTCACATCTTCATCTTTGCTTCTGACCGAACCACCGACTGGGGGGGGTCACATGGAGTGTGGCCTTTTAAAAGCTGCAGAGATTCACGCCTCTCAAGATGGACTTGCCCAATGGGGAAGTCCGGAATCACAAGTGGGAGTTCTGCGTTTTTATGGCCATTTGTCTCTAAGCATGGTATTTTGCATATGTAATTCACTTGGGTGTTGATGCACAAATTAGTAAAGATTCTTAGGACATCAATGTGTTGCATAGGTATCAGCATGTAATAAGCACTCTCAGTTAGATCATCCGAAGACGAATTCATATATACTAGACATGGTAGAGTTACTTCTATGAATGAGTGGTTTATCGTAAGCATGAATAAAAAGTCTATAATACAACAGATTAATACAAAACAGCAATAATATACACAATGGCCTGAAGGATATGTGTGTTCATTCAAAGTAAGGTTTTCCTATTAATTAATTAGTAGAAAATTCAATTTCTACTGTGCATTTGTACCCTTTGTTTCTGGAGAATGCAGCTGAGTGTCGGCTCGCATTCCACAAGGTTGTATATGTATCGGGTTACCATGAAACCAGGTTCTTGTTCGGCGTCCTGGGGTGTTACAAAGTATTTGTTAAATCTAGCTAACAAAATATATATTGTGTTTGAGTGGTCCAGACGCTACAAATTCCACCCTTTCGAACGTTGTTGTCCATAGAATAGACAACAAAGAGCGATGTCAAGGTGCAGAACAATCGAACACACACCTGCCACGCACGGCTGGGAGCCAGTGGTGGTTTTTGGCTGTTGGTGCCGTGTTTGATGCTGTCTGGTGGTGTGCTGTGGTTATGTAGGCTGTAGCAAGGTGTGGGTCTTCGAGCTTATGCAGCAGGTGTCGAGGTTGTGTCACTTGTCATCCTGAAGTGAGTTAGTCCGGTTAGGATGTTTTTGTTGATGCTGTTAGCCAGTAGGCTATCTGTGGTACCCATGTTGTGGGACAGCTGGGTTAGACTCTCACTGTTGAGAGTGCAGGTGGTTCCAGGGATTACAGGGAATTGTTATGGAGATTTTGTAATGTGAAGAGAGTTTCAGACTGACCTAATGATGATGGCAGGAGAGCAGCAGGTGATTGTTAGCTCTCTGTTCTGCCCGAACATCACTAGAAATCTGATGTTTGCGGTGACGCTTGGCTCTTGTGGCGGCACCGACATGAGCTTGCCTGAGTTGTGTTGGTAGAACTTTCGCTGTTGGGCATGTGGGCCCGATGCTCAATCCAACGTTGTCTGGCTGCATCTAGGGGTGTCGACCGGTTTCAAGGTATGCTCCTCCCTTGGAGGGGCCTGATACTGTGATGCAGCAGGCAAGGAGTCAGAAGTTTGTCCTCCTCAGTACTCCTCAGTTGAGTTTTGTTCAAGGAGCTCTTTTGCGCGTGTCAGCAGCTCCTGAAACCCAGAGGTGCGGCAGTCCACTGTCCTTGTGTGCCCTCCGTTCAGCACCCTGTGGAGGATGAATGTTGTTGGGGTCTGCGTGTCGACATACCCAAACGTGGTTTTGCAGATTAGGACTGCCTTTCCCAGTGGTTGGTTTGGAACCTGGGTCTGTTGCCATGGTGAGGGCTCTGTCCTCTTCTGGCTAGGGCTTTCTTTAGAAGGGTCTTGCATTGTGGCAATGCCTTCTGGTGCCCGCTTTGGATTCTGAGTTGTGAAGTTCAGAATCAGTGGGGTTTGACAAACACCTTTAGTGGAGGCCTTGTGCTTGTTAAAGGCCTTCTGTGTCAGGTTACGCAGCTGTTGATTAGGCATTGTGCGGCAGGCCCTAATGCCTAGATGACTTCTTGCAGCTGGTTTCCTCCGCCATCCCAGGGTAATTGTGATCTTTGGAGTAAGTTTGTCAAAGTCTGGGGTAGTAAGCATGGGGAGTTTCACTCCGGCCCTGCTTGGTGTCTGGGGCAGCGATCAGTCCGTGTTCAGACTCTGGGTCTGAGAGTATTTAGGTTGCCAGATGTGTTGTCTCTGGCCAGCTCGTTGGGGTCTGTGGGGTCACACGGTGTGTGTGTCTGCAGTGATCCTCTGGAAAGGTCCTTGCCCCACCCCCTTGTGGCTGCTGATTGGTGACGTGTGAACAGTGGCTCTCGCCCCCCCCTCGCAGGTTCTAACTTTTGGCTGAGGGGGTGGGCCTGCTGGCTAGGGGAAGTTCTGTTTCGTTTTTTCCCTATCTGTTCGCCTTGTTGTCTGCAAGCATATTTCAGTTCATTTTTGACACTGAATTCACCTCGTTGCGTTGTTTCGGTTCGCCTGAAAATTTTTTTTTTTTGTTGCAGCTGCAGAGGTTTTCAGGGAGCTGACTTGTGAAGTGTCAAGCAGAAGGCTTTGGCTCCCTTTCCCCCCTTTCGTAGCTGTGCACAGGCGTGGAGGGCTTGCACTGCTGGCGACTGATGTTCAGCCGGCTGTCTTTTGCTTAAGTCTGTGGCAGTCGGTAGGACTGTTTAAATTCTTTCTGAACCAAGTCAAGCTCCTTTCTAACTGCTGAGTCAGGGTTTGGACCTCAGCACTGTCTGTATGCAGGTGGCCTTGTAATGCCTAAGATGTGGTGTCTCTCTCATTAGTTCCACATATGTTGTTTTAAGAATGACTTTGTGTGAAACAGTTCTCTTTAAGTCCTGTGTGATGGCTTTTTCCAGAGGCGCCTGGTGTTTAGCAGCTGTTAGAGCCTCTGTGAAGACTGGTGATTTCTTTCTGTCGCACCATTCTGTGAGGTTCTTTGCATCCGTTCTGTGCTTTCTCTCGTTGAGCAGGTGTCAGTTCCCTGTAGAATTCTGTGACTTGCAGTTTCAGCTCGTATACATCCTGTCTGAGCCCCTTGAGGGTGTGGGCCGAGGAGAGAATGATGCTGGTCAGGTGTTCACTTATATCGCAGTCTCGCTGTTCCTTTCTTTGCCACTGCAGGTCGTTGGCTGCATTGAGCTGAAGGATGTACATTACAGTACTCTACTTGGTTTCCAGGTGGTCCTGGTGAGCTGACAGGGCTGGATGTCTGTGGAATGTCTGCGACATACTGGCACACTTGTGGGAACACCAGAGAGAGAGAGACACAAGGCAAATGCAGGTACGTACAGAGGTGTTAAACTATCTCTAAGGGGAACGGCTGTGTAGGCCGTGTAAGGTATGAATAGCTGGTGAGAGGCAGATAGTGAGGTAGGGTGTTATGTTTTTGTGTTCGTGAACACAAAAGAAGAGTTTGAGTAACTTTGTTGAGGGGCCGTAAGCAGGGGTCAGCTGATGACCGGGCTATACTACTGATGGTTCACGGGTTTGGTCACTATGACGAAACTGAAATAAAATAAGATGAACTAAAAAAAAAGGAACATTTTTACCTATTTTAGTTTTTTTTCTAAGAGATATGGCTAAGCAGGTTTCACTTGTGGGTGATGCTGCAATATACTTCATAATCCTAGGGTTAGGCTGTTAGCTAAACTTGCAGGGACCCACCAAATACCTCGTCACAAGAAAAAGAAACAGTGGGAATTGTTTCTAGTTTTATGTAGCCTACATTGTGTTGCAATGGTAGCTGCCCTTCAACGTATTAGGCCTGGCACTGAGGCGTGAGGAGAAGTAGAGAGGAAACAGGGATTATGCTACTAATAACCTGTATAACTCGTTAAGGAAACGACAGTTGCTAGAACTACTGTAATCCTATCCAAAAGCGACGATGGTGATGGTGAAAATACTAAAATAAGGTAAAAGTAAAACACAACAAACAAAAAAAATAAATAAAATAAATGGGGTCCTAAGAGCTGTAGGAAATTAAATGGGAAAGTAAATAAACAAAATAAAAAAAAAAAAAAAAAAAAAAAAAAAAAAAAAATTTGATTTAATTAAATCTCAAATTTAATACAAATCAATTTAGCTGAATTGGTACATTTGTGCTAAACAAATGTAAGTAAATGCAATAAAATTAAAAAAGAGGTAGAATAAAGTCAAAACAAAAATAAACAATAACACAAGTAAAACCCAGTATGTGGGTGGGTCCCACAGGGACCTGTGATGGCATCAACAGGAAGTGACACCAGGAGTGATGGAGAGAGAGAGGGAGAGAGAGGTGTGGTTAGAAAGTTACACTTTACACGCCTATCTAGCGTGAGTCATATGCTAACAGCTAGCAGTTGAGGTAAAGGGCTTAGTTTAAGAGTTAGCGTTGGTTTACACGCATTTCTTTGTTTACACACAGGTCTGTTAAGTGGGTGCTGTTGTCAGATTAACCTTAAGAGTCTGCTCACACTTCCGGGGTCACGTGTTGCTAGGAGACCAATGCAAGCTCACAACAGGTGCAGGTGGAGCAGACTTGCACTGCTGTGAGCATGCATGGGAAACTCATGCATGTCCCATACAAATTCATTCATTACTCAAAACAGCACATTCACTTCACAGGCAATGGTGGATTCGTAGTTAGCTACGCTAGAATAACACCATTAACTTTACGTATATGTTTCACATGAGCGAGTCAAAATGAAATACAATGATACTTAACACATAATAAGGCCTTAAATTAATGTAATGAGGAGTATCGCTCAGATCACCTCCACAGTGCTGAAAAAGGGGATTTCTTTCTTCTCTTTCGTGCTTTTCAATTCGCCCAAAGCAGACCGATTTATTCTGGTACCATTTATTTGAGCTGCTAATCTGAGATTCCGTCGTCAGAAAATAGACTTGTGCTCTACTAACACAGAAATTAGGTTTTCTTCGCTAAAGTCAGGTTAGTTTCTTTTCGTACGATTTAAAAACATTATAGCACGGAAACTTTCTACTACCTGTAGGAAGGCACATTCAAGCTATAGTTTTATCTGATTTTGATCAGAAGCTGGTATGTGCATGGATAAGAAGTTACTAAAACGTATGAGCTGGACACATAAGTTTGATTACTGGGTCTGCTTGCAAGCAGTGTTTAAAACGACTCCACCGTTCTAAATTACTGCCCGTACTGCATAAAGTAGGAAACTATTACTTTCCTGGCCATGTGAATGCTGGGATTTTCCTGGCTAGCTTGTCAAAGTTTCTGGGTGTCACATCATGCGCTGCTGCGTGGATGCTTGGAAGTATTACAGTTCTGTCTGCTGATTTGTTAAGCAGAAAGTGTTGGCTCCCCCTTTCGTAGCTTGTTGCATATGAGGGAGTTTGCACGGCTGAATGAGGATGCAGGAGTAGGGTGTCTCTCCCACTGCGTCTCTTTTCGCCGCTTGTAGGAGTCCCTGAGTTCTCTTCGGAACATGTCAAGCTTGTCTTGAGTGTTGTTCAGCTGCTGGATCAGAGTCTCTTGAAGTCTATCGATTTCCTCCTGTTTCAATCCCATTAGGTTGTGGGTCAGTAAGATGATGACCTTGGTGAGCTTTTTTTAGCCATAACTCTCGCTTGAGTCATGAATCTGAGGTATTTTTTTTTTCTGTGTCCAGTTGCTTTCGGCTCAGTGGGTGGTCGTCGGCCCTGGGTAGGGGGTGTTCCTCACAACGCCTGGCCAGCCCTCTTTGGTCTGCATTCTGGGCAGTTAGTCTGAGCATCTGCAACATTTTGACACACTTGTGTTGAGAGTAAGGGCTAGAGACTACTACAAGATCAAAACAGAGTGTGAGTGCTAAGATCGGTTTGGTTCAGCATATGTTTGCTGAAAAGGGTGTAAACAGTGTTTTGATTGATGACTTAAGACTACTTTCAAATTATTGTCAAATTATCACTCATAATTTACTGACGGTTCCCCAAACAGGTTTAATCTCTGAGGAAGTGAAGGAGAAAATGGAAAAGCAGAAGGAAAAGGAGAGCAGTTCTATTCAGATTATGCTTATTATTTGTAGGATGAGGAGTTATGCCCTAATGTTTGTCTAAGGACGTTTGTAAACAGGGTCTACCCATTAGGGCGAGGGCGCGTTTTGAAATAAACAGCTGCTGCTCTCGCATAGAAATGTCTCTGTTTCCTTTTGAGGTTCAGAGAGAACATCAATGGGGCATAACATGTAAATGGATTTAATATTAGCTGACTGCTATTAACAAAACAGGGTAATCATTCTGGTATTAGGAACAATTAGCAGCACTAGTGATTAGTGTGTTACTAAAGCACCCAATACCTTAATGAGTCTTTCCTCGAAAGACAGTTAAGATTTAATTAAATTTAAATTTAATTAACTAGTAACTAAGCAATAACATTCAGGAAGGATACATCTAAGATAATTAAATTCACTGAGACGAATTGAAGATTGAGAAACATAGAAAAAGAAGAAAAAGAAGGAAGAGAAATGGAAAAATCAGAAACCAGGGATTAGGTTAAATTCAAATTACTTCACACTGCACACACGCGTGTATTTAAGAGCTTCAATTAAAGAGTGTTAAACCCTAATTGTTAAAGTTATTTGGTAGCTTAGCCTAAAATGAACTATGCTAAGTCGTGTTAGCTTAGATGCTTAAGGTGGTTTGTTTACAACATGGCATGTTGTGCTATGTGAAGTTAGCACTTCCAGTGACAAGTTGTTGTCACGGTAACCATTGCATGCCAGTGTAATTAACGCAGTTTATTGTCTGTCTATGTTAAACAGTCATAGTTTTAGAACGTGGTGCTTTCAGCCTTCAAGACTTGTTGCATTACCTAAGCATTTCGGTGAGTGCTTCTCTAATGCAACAAACTTCTTGCACTTGTTTAAAGATTACAAACGTGTTTACTGTAAGTTAAAACCGGTTTAAACATATATGTATTTATGTTTGCCTCACATATGAGTACTAAGTACAGTATTACACCTTTCATTTCACTCAGCGAGTGAAACACAGTAATGACCACCATGTTGCTCGGCTTATATATATACAGTCAAAGTGTAGATGAATTACTTCAATCTAATTATAAACTATAAGGCTTTAATGCTGTGGAAAGGGGAGCATCTCCCCCCCCCCCCCATGCTCAAATTACCTTGATATAACTGTACTGAGATTTCTTCTTCAAAGAAACAATTTAAACATTACTGCAATTTTGTGATTTCTTCACTAAAGCTTATTACATTATGGTACAGTTTGGACATTCCGCTGAGCTGAGATTCAGACTTACGTTTTGTCAAGACAGATTTATGCTT
Source organism: Sinocyclocheilus anophthalmus (assembly GCA_018155175.1). Classification (NCBI taxonomy): domain Eukaryota; kingdom Metazoa; phylum Chordata; class Actinopteri; order Cypriniformes; family Cyprinidae; genus Sinocyclocheilus; species Sinocyclocheilus anophthalmus. The sequence goes on from JADLZN010003806.1 coordinate 404,777, forward strand.
TAATATTGAAATTAGGGTTTCTTTGCTAAAATCTGATTAACCTTACACCGATGCCATTAATCATGAAATACATAAAGACTCTTCCAAACATAATAGAGGTACCATACCAAGCCCATACTTTATCTGCATTTAAACAAGCCAGTAAATAGGGACACAACAGGGCATCTGAATTCACGTCCTATTTTAACCTGGGCTATCCAGCACACACTTTTAAGTTGCCAGTGTTTAAACTCATAACTTTCGTTTTATCATTCCCGCATTCTCTCCACCAAAATCTGTAATGAATCAGCTCATGTGAAATATGAATAATTAACCATAGCTAGTTATAATTAACTATTCATATTTTAGATCCACTATAGATATTTAGCTGACCACTCAGGGTCAACCGTCTGGTCAATTCTAAGAACGTTAATTTTCCTGGTTAAGGGAAAGAACTTTCTTACTGTACAATTCTATAAGTTTGTAATGTAAATCTGCATGATTATTGACTCCGTTTATGAGTAAACAATGAACACGTCAAGTGTGATACAAGGTTTTATTAACTACATAAACACTGAAACTAGTCTAACATACTACATAAACACTTAAACTGGTCTAACATACACGTACACACACACATACAGTTGGTATAGGTAAGGGTTAAAGTTTAACTCAGCATAGAATGAGGCATAAAGAATGGATTTTATGGAACACTTTTGCATATTCAGCAGATCTAAGCCTGAGTGATACGTCAGGTTCTGAGTTCAAACACCTTTGTAAAAAGGTGTAACTGATACGTAATGTATCAATTAAAAAGACTAAGTTTGATACTTAGCGAGTCTCGGCGTTCTGAAAGAGATTCCTGATGCAAATCGTAAAGCTTCCCGTAGATCTTTGCTGATTTCGGGTCGATGAGAAGAACCAGTTTGAGTCTGTGTTACTTGATGAATGGAAAGGACTAGGCTGAAGAAAGGCCTGGCACAGATGCTTTTGTATCCTGAAGCGTTTTTCTCACATCTTTATCTTTGCTTCTGACCGAACCACCGACTGGGGGTTCACATGGAGTGTGGCCTTTTAAAGCTTGCAGAGATTCACGCCTCTCAAGATGGTCTTGCCCAATGGGGAAGTCCGGAATCACAAGTGGGAGTTTTCGTGCGTTTTTTTTAATGCCCCCTTGTACTCTAAGCATGGTATTTGCATATGTATTCCCTTGGGGTGTTTGAGGCAGAAATTAGTAATGAGTCTTAGAACATCATATGTTCAAAAAAAAGGCAGGAGGATCAGCATGTAATATGCACTCTCATTAGAATCCATCCGAAGACTATTCATAGATACTAAACAAAGGTATATGTAAGGTTATATGAATGAATGGTTTATCGTAAGCATGAATAAAAATAGTCTTTAATACAACAGATTAATACAAAACAGTAATAATATACACAATGGCCTGAAGGATATGTGGATTCAATCAAAGAAATGTTTTCCTATGAATTAATTAGAGAACAGTCCATTTCTCTCGGCATTTGGTACCCCTTTTCTGGAGACAGCAGAGTGAGAGCCGGCTCGCATTCCACAAGGTTGTAAATGTATCGGGTTACCATGAAACCAGGGTCTTGTTCGGCGTCCTGGGGTGTTACAAAGTATTTGTGAAATCTAGCTAACAAAATATATATTGTGTGTTGGAGTGGTCCAGACGCTACAGGGCCCAATTTCTCTAAGATTTGAAAGATAAAGAAGCCTTCTTTAAAAGAAGGCTTCTGAGACTCTTCTTCATCTGAGAATATGCCCTGTATTTTTCACTGTAGAGAAATATCAGCTTATTGGAAAAGAAGCAACGTTTCAAAACTGATTTGTGTATGTGTTTTTATTACAGATCATGGACGGCCCAGGTGAAAACGAGCCGGACCTCATCCCGGCGACTCACCCGCGTTTTTGTGAGGCCATTAAGACCGACATGCCTCCGTATTCAACACTCTTCACACGAGTGTTCAAAAACAAGACGTTTAACGTGTACAAACTCAAGAAACTCAAGAAGAAAAACAAAGCTGAGAACGGTCCCTAATGCTCATTCCTCAACAGCAGTCGCCCACCTTCATTGGATGGATGAACGCCCCATCTGGAATGTTCAATGAGTGTGTGATAGTAGCAGGTGTGTGTGTGTGCGGCTGTGTGCATGAGAGAGATTGGAGAGATGCCTGATTGAGCCAGCACGCACTCAATGATTCGGTGTGTGTTTGTGTGTGTAAATCTGCTCTGAGCCGGTCTGCCGCAACAGGAGCTCAAGTTTAACATGGAGAGACGGGAGGAAAAGCTCTTTTTCTCACAGTCTGTCGCACCTCCCCACTCTCTCTCTGATCATCACATCTCTTTCGACACGTGCCCTTCCACCAAACACACATTTATGCTATTTCTCACACAATGCGAACTAAAGATGCAACAACTGCTTTCACAGCCTCATTCCTGTCACACTTCCAACAAAATCAAATGAGGAAATAGCAATGGGTAACAATGCTTTGTAACTGGAGTTCACAAGAGCAGTTTGGGGTAATTAGTGACTGTGGCAGTGTTGTCTTTATATCTGCCAAACTGTGTCAAGTTGGGCTACATCCTGCTGTTTGGCTGTGTAAAGAAAAAAAAAAAAACCTGAAGAACCAGCCTTACTCATGGGCATAAAGAAAGTGCCATAAATACTCCTAAGAATAAATGTGGCAAAATTTACTTTGACCTACTTTTGGACTCTACTGTATATGTTTTGTGCATTACTTGTGTAAGTAGGAGGCCACTATAGATGGTTAAAAAGGATTTAGACATTTGGCATTGTAAACAAGGACATTACATTTAGTATCTTTTAGGTTGAACAGCTGAAGTGTTCGTAAAGGTTAGACATATCCCATCACATTTCCTTAATCCTGAATTGTGAAGTTGTAGTTCGGTTGAAATATTCAGTTTGGGTATTTTTAAAATGTGGTTAAAAATATTGAACAGTCAACAATGTTATGATGCTAATTTTTCCATCTTAAGCTCTAAAGGAAGAGCCTTTAGTGTATGAAAGTGCCTTTCCATTTTTGGATAAGCTCTGCTTCGCTAGCGACTCGTGCATTCAAAAGACCTTCAAATGAGTGGCCTCAAGTGCTACCGAAATGTTCTTCCCCAGGATATTGGATGAATATCTTTGTACGGAGGTACAAAACCGTTTTAAATAACTTTAAAGTGTTTAAAGATAACCATGGTGTTTCTTTTCTGCAAATTCGTTTTGTAGCATGAGGGCTCCTCTGTGACATTCTGTGATTGTATTATAATATGGTGAATTACTTGTTATCTTACCTGTCGGACGACTTTCATGTAAACCTTTGCTTCACACAACATCTCTGTCACAACACATATTGTTCCTCAGGCGATGATCTTTATGGAGCTGTGTGCTTTGATTTCATATGCTGACATTGTTTAACTGTAAGAGTTATTTGGTACGGCTCATTGCACTAGTTTGTTACAGTGGTATTTCACTCAGATGGATTGTTCCCATTTGTGTCAAAAGTGTTGATTTGTTTTTGGATGTTCAGTGTTCGTTTCAATTTTTGTATTAAAGCATATTTGAATGGTGGATGCTGCAGATCTGTTACTACAAAAGGACTTCTGTCATTTGAAGTCAAATCACAAAGGCATTTTGATAAATACAGGTCAGAGATTTTAGGCCGCTCTCATTTCATGTTCTGCATTATCCCAAACTAATTACAGCTCCGTTTCCACATAAAATAGGCCACTTATTCATCAAGAGGCTTAAAACCCCGCTGTTTCATTTGAATGTAGCAGTATTTAACAGTGGTATTCAAGTATAATTGAAGCCATAACAGAAGAAATCCATTTATTGAGAAAGAAAAAACTATTTTAAAGGATGCAAATACAAAATGTCAAGATACTTTTACCAACTTAAAGGATTAAATAATACATGAGAAAACAAGCTTTAAACAGAATTAGATCCCTTTATATATATTTTTTAAAAAGCAATTACTTTGTTTTGATATGCACAAATGAGGTAAAAACATTGTTTCACAAAATAGAGTACTGTAAATATTCACCACACAAATAAACAGGTGGCCTTGGTTCAGAATTGCAGAGGAATTGGTTTTGTAAGATAAGGATTTATGTGATTCAAAGACCGAGCCCATCACGCTTCATTCATGAATACTCTCACCTCGCACTGAATCCTTCCCCAATCCCCTTACAAGGATGACTCCAAGCGCCAATCCCATTGGCCTCTTTTTAACTCGATGAAATAGCAAGCATTGCACTTCCAGCTATATTTCTTAGCTTCGACTTGGAAACCTTTTTTATACTCTTGTTGCTGCCTTTGGAAATATTGGCACTTTTTGAGATCCGTAATAAGAGTGACGACTTCTCCATCAAGTTTTCCAACTCCCATGATCCTTTGGTTCACAGCATGACAGTGAGCGATCAGTTCACATTAGGATTAGCACTCTGATGTCTTTTAACACACTCCTACTCGCTCCACTCTCCTCAGCCAGCCTGTCATGCTCCACATACGGCATTCTCCGGAAAAAAAATAAACCAAAATGATAAAAGGAGGGCAAAAAACATTGCCTTAAAATGCATAAAATACAAGGTTGGCATTTGAGGCCTCACTGGGGGAGACTTATAGTTATTCCATTTGCGCACACACAAGCTTGCCTTGCTTTTCCTTCACCCCATGCAGCCTCACCACATGCGTTCACAAGCCCATTAAACATGTTACATGGGAGGTGCTCAGGGTCTGAAACCGCTGGCCCGCCATTCCCAGAATGCACCTGGTGCCGAGGCCCATTTCTTTCACTGCAGTGCCGAATAATGTGATGGGATACAAGGGGTTATTTATAGTAGAACAGGAAATGACAATACAGTTGAGTAAGCTGGTTTGGTTAATAATACAATACTTTCGGGAGGAAGCAAACTGGACTGTAAGCTCACTCCAGTGCTGAAAGCTCCTCCAGCAGAGCTCGATATCACGTTTGAGTTGATCGCATGGAACAACACATGCATTCGTTCATTTGTCTTAATGGCTATTCTTTAGCTTGGCAGACTCTTGATTGCTACCGCTCAGCAAACCATGAGAGCCAAGAGAGTTTTCGATAGTTTTCAGCTACAGAAAACTTTCATCTCATGCCAGCCACTCAGCCTTGTGCCTCAGCCACATTTTTATTCCAGCCATTCCTTCGCTCCTTTTTGGCTAGAAAGAGAGGACACAATTTGTATTCCCAAGGAATGTCTCCTAAAATGCCAAAGAATAAGGCTGCTTTCTGTTTCATTTTCCTCAGTGTTTTTCACTCATCTTCAGTTTTTATTGGTCTTTTTTTCCCGCAGACTGCCTCTTTCATCCTCGCATCCTCGCGAATAGAATCTAAGCGGAGGGCTGAGAAAATAGAAAAAAAAATCAACAGTATCCAAGTATGAAGTTATGATTGATGAACACAAGCGGCCACCCTGACAGAACAAGTGGTGAACTGATTTCAGAATGCGGCCCGTGAAGGAGGAGGACAAACCCCTTCCTAGTCGCATCTGAGCACAGCAGTTTATTTTTCTTCCCGTCTTTCTTTTATTTAAGAACATATAGAACATACAGACATATAGAACACGTCCAAAGAGCTCCGCCAGTGATAGTCACAAAGACAACAAATGGTTCCACTAAAATCATTGTCATCCGCAAATCACTTTAATAAAGATGCCCGTTCTGGGCTTAAAATCTGCCATGACCACAACTTGCGGTGTCTTGGATTAGCACTTCCCATTTGCTACTCATTGAGAGTCCCAAATGTCACCCACCTCCATAGGCAGAGAGAGTGTCTCGCATGAAGTAATGCATCCAGAGAAAGCCAAAGCGTAGGAATTTTCAGCGTAAGAAAAATCCCTCTGGTTTTTAGACAAGTCTTTGGTGGTCTCCCTCCTCTCCTCACGCTGCAAGAACTCTTCCCGGCAGGTCCTTAGAGGTCACTGCCCTCAGCCCGCTCGTAGAGGGCTTTCAGCTTCTCGAAGCGCGGCCCCCACTCTTTCAAACACTCGTGACCCGCTGCCGTTCCCTCTTCCAGCCCAGCAGAGCTGAAGGAACTCAGTGACCCGGCCAGCGACCCACCCCCCTCGGTGGAGAAGACCTGCAGAGAGTCGAAGGGCGCCGTCTCCGGGTGCTGGTCAGCATCACGGATAATTTCACACAGGTAGCGGGCCAGGTCCTGGCTGGAGAACGACAAGCTCTTGCGGGCCAGCTGGGCCGCTCGGCTGGGATTTGCAGTCTGGCCTTGAGCCGGAGAGCGGCAGGGGGGTACGTCCCTTCGGATGGTGGCTGTTCCTGAGGAGGTGGTGGTGGTGGTGGCCGTGCCCGCTCTGGAGGGGGGGTCAGGCTGGCAAAAATGTTGCTGTTGCTGCTGGGAGGGAGGGTGGTGGTGGAGGGCTCGCGACCGACTGTACTGCACCGACTGGGCCGGACTGGGCTGCAGGGACTTCTGGAGCTCTGCCATGTCATAGGCGTTCTGAAGGAGAGCGAGAGAGGGGGAAATGAAATGCATAAAGTGCTGACAAATAACAAGATCATTAGCATTACATAATGTGCCATTACATTTCGGAACTGGTGTAATGACAACAACAACGTCTGCCACAAAAACTGCTACGACTAATAAGACCGAGCTCACTGACAAAATAAGCTGCTTGTCTGTACTTCATCATGTAATTTATTATCCCCCAAACTGTTAATGGCATTAATCCGGATTCAAGCTGCTAACGCCGCATTCTGATTAACACCTTTGTGTGCGTCTTCCTGCACCTGAGAGGAAGAATCCTGACAGATGCAGTGAAGAGCACAGATCGGCATTACACACTCAGTCAACGCAACAAAACAAGACACCGGTCCCCTTCTCCCATTGAGCGTCAAAATTAATCCCATTCCACCAAGGATGATTCCTCTCGTTATTTAGTGGTGCAGCTCTCGGGGGAGGAAGATAAACATATAATGCCCCTTGAGGAAAAAATAGACGAAGAGGAGGAGGAGAAAGAGAGACAGAGAGGGAGGTGTGGGTGACACGGGTGTGGGCGTAATTGATTACACGATGAGGAAGATGTGTGAAGCCTCATCAGATGGAGAGTATCAGAGCACCACTATGCATCTGATAATCATGTAACAGGATTTTACACACGGCAGATATGAGAATAAAAGATCCGGCAACATATCTACACCCACATACTTCAGATAGATCAGAGGAGCGGACGGTTACATCAAACACCCCAAACCTCTTGTTTGGTGGGTTTCTGGAAATAAAAAGCCACATTTCTAACAAAACGAGTTGTCACACTTTCTCTCTGCACTCAGTGAAGCCTCTTGTCATCGACATCAGTGTGCATTTTTTAAATGTTCAAGGTTGTCATAGAGATAAACTGACAAGGGTGCCTCGCTGCGACGGGGAAGCATGACAACCTGTACAAGTTGTCATAGTAACTTTGAGTGCTCGCTTGTCCTCCTGTGTCGGAAGCAGGCGTCGGATTCTCTGACCTGTGATCTGAAATCAATTTTTAAACAGAAGTCATGCGTTCACCTGATCCTCCTCCCCGCCGCCCTCCTCGTCGTAGTTGAGCACGTTCTCTCGAATGTCCTCCCATCCGTCATGGTGCGCAGACACGTGATATACGCCCTCCTTCAGCCCCTTATAGCTCCGCCAGCGTGTGTACAGGAAAATCCCCAACAGCAGCACTGCGGGGAAACAGAAAGTGGTTGAGAATTACCTTGCTTGTTCTGATCAAGGATCACTTCAGCCTATTATCTGCCCTATTATCCTGCAATCTGCAGGAAATGCTGACACTTTTCCAAGACCAGGTTGAACTACTTTTAGGCGAGCCAGCCTGTGAAAGCACATCGCCTGGAGTGTCCCGCAGGTTGTGCTTCCCTGGCACTAAGGTGGCTTGATGTCAGCATGATGACGTTGTAGACATGGCCTTGATTTGCCACAGACACATTATTTCAGTGAGTGCTGAGGCTCGTGTCAAGTATAGCTTGCTGAATCAATCCTGCTTGGCACCACTCTGACCTTTATAGTATATTATCTTGCTATCGAATGCCCAGTACACTTCAATCTACCAACACTCTATTCTCTCTGTCTCTCTCTTTTCGATTCTTACCTTCTTCTTGTGTGTGCTTGCCTTTTGTGTGTTTCATCTCTTTCAATCTTCAGATCTTTTGAGATTTTCTCTTTCCCTTCCTTCTATTGCTTCCACTTCATTACCTCAGCAGGGATAATATGCGTCTATTGCAATGTGTTTTAAGATTGACCTCGTAAATAATTCCAGTTTTAAACGTTCAAGACGTGAGAACCTGACATGTGGCAAAGGGTCCATAAAGAGGCAGAGGAAAGCACTATTTCTGTGAGAAGGTCTCATAATGGCCTTGTCAGAGAGCTTGATAACTGCTTTTGGATTAATCTAAAGGATTTGTGCACTTAACTGAAAGCCTCGCAGCACAATTCCACACCGATACCTCTTAACAGACTGAAAATCTCACTCTGACACCCCACAATCTCAATCCTCGCCGGTAACTGCACAACACACAACTGCACATCAAATATCTGCTCTTTTTAAAGGTTTGTCACGCCGTGTCACCACCAAAGAAAGGCTTATGCTTGGAGCGAAAATAAGTTTTTAGTTTGGTTTTGTCCTCCAATCAATGCAATGAACTGAGTTCAAGATTTAAATTGTGAAGTCGGAGAATCTCCGTAATCAAATGCACCCTGTTTGGTGAAATGTCTCATTTGCAAACAGAAAAATAAGTCTTGGTGAAGAAAGACTGTTTCTGTTCTGACATATGGCATGTGTTGTTGCATAGTTTTGTCAAGCTTTGTAGAAGATGATGACAAGATGTGCAGAAAGCCATACGGAGTGTGTCTATCCAACTGAGATCATTTGTAAAAAAACAAATGGCTTCAGACAACTGTGGCATATGTGGGATATACATAACTTGTGTAAAAACGTGAAAAAAACGACACTGAAAAATGTTTCACATTTACCATTTTAAGGGTCTTGCAAGACCATTATTAAACTGTCACTGTCCAGGCACTATATGAGGAAAAAATGCTGAAATGTATATAATTGTATCCCTTATTCATTGCCAAATGTGACCCATTTAATTGCCATTTCTGTCTAAAAATGGTCGTCTTCATTAATATGCCTTAAAAATGACCTAAACTCTGCGTTGCTCCCTCTCACTCTATTTCTGTCTCTCCAACAGTGTAACTTTTCACAGTAATTTTTTGAATGCATCTTGTGTGGTTGATATTGAGTGAGAGGCTTCTTCATCTGATTCCAGACAAGCCTTCTGTCTCCTCGCTGCCTGCTTCATCGATCACATTGCCCTCCAGTCTGACCCTTCAGACCCCTCTCAGGACGCCCAAGACCAGCCCAGCATCCTAATCTCCACAACAGAGATGATAAACACTGCATTATAGAAAGACATTCAGGCATCTCTTCTGTTTCTGCTATGGAATGAACTCATGACTCAGTGAAACTCTTAAATTCTAAAGATAACAGACCTTTAGCCAGAGGAGAAATGTTTTTCTCTTCAAGCGCTTCACATATAGCAAAGCCTGAATAGAGCTGTTTAAATATCTATTAAGGTTTCTGATAAACACTGGAACAGAACACGCTAATGATGATTTCTCATGGTCATTCAATTTATTGTGTTTCTCAAGGAAAACACAATAAATCAATGCCTGGGCAAAGCATTCAGTTTTATTAAATGAAACGCATTGTTCATCCATTTAATATATGTGATTATTAATTTAATAGCATTGACACTCTCCAAAAGCAGCCCTGAAATTATTTTACCATACAGAAAATCACAAAGGATGAGAAGGCAGTAAAGGCAAGAGGAAGAAAAGATAAATTGGGAAACTAAAAATGAATTACTCAATGCTCTACAGACAAGAGTTTCCGTTTTTCATCTCTATGTTCTCATTTGCATGGTCTCCTCTATATTTTAACCTTTTTTCACTTACTGTCTTTACCACAATTAGGGCTAATTTATTAACTAATCAGATAACCAGTCACTGAAACCTCAGGAGTCTTGCCCAAGTGTAAACACATCTGGTCGCTCAGACCACATTTGAAAACGTTACTCCTACTTCTCTTTCTTATGTTTCCGTTCTCTCTGCCTACACTTTGCAGCTATTTTTCTTACGTGATCAGATTACAAATTCTAACCACATTAGATAATCTGCATACAAGTAATTTGTAATACAAAGATTGTGCTACATATAATAATTATCCGCCACTTTGACAAAGTGGGTTGTTAATGTTCTGTCATGCTCTATTTTTATACGTCATTAAAATAGAAAAACAGAGTGTAACACTTTAAAGTAACTTTAATAAACATTTAATAAACAATATCCCATCAATGTTTTAGGTCTTTATCTGATCACACCTGAGACACAATAGAATGCAGTTGTAAATGCAATCCAGCTAAAGTATATCCAGATATCGGGATCTGGAATATATGAAACCATGTGATGGCCACTTTTTTCACACTTACATTCAACGTCTCTGGAAACACTCTCCACCTTCAAATGCTTCAAATCAGTATGAGCATATGATACTGACATTTACTGCTATCATTACATGAACTAATCTACACACGTACACCAGAGAAAGATAATAATAATAAAGGTTGCATACTATAACATACTATTCCATTTCCCTCATCCACATCCACACACACAAACTCATGCACAGTTTTGGAGCTCACCATTACTTGGCTTAAATGCCCAGAAGCCTCAACAGAAGATCAGCATGTTTGCACTGACTTGACTTTGTCTGTCTGGATTTGCCTACATTATGGACCAGCTGTCCTCACAATGAGAGAAAAACCTGAACTCAACTATACATATTGTCAAGCCAAGAGTCCCCAAGATAAAAATCTTAATAAAGGTAATAAATAATATCTTAATGAACATGTACAATTAGTACTGTCAAAATTAGCGTGTTAATGCAGGTGATACATTTTTCCAGTTTAACGGCATAAAAAATATTTAACACAGTTAACGCAGGGGCGGGGCTACTGCTGCTTCTGTCTCTCTTTTTTTCTTGCAAGATTGTGTTTATTTAGACGCAGAGTGTCTTTACGACGACATCAAGCGGGAGAGTCTTCAGGTGCGCTCTCTACTTCGCCTCAGCGCCAGGCGCTAGTCAATCGAACACAGAGGAGCTTCAGTAGAACAATAATGAACTGCGGCCAGATGAGATGTTTCAGGCCATGCAGTATGTCAGTTAAAATGAGTTTTCCTGTCCTGTCAGCCGTTATACTGTTCTCAAAGCGTGTGCTTTTCAATTGCATATGGTGGAGCGCGCTGTAGCCTGTAACATTTCATATTAAAGCGTGAATAAAACAACAAGCATGCGTGTCAGATCCGCGTCACATTTGGCAGCGGCAGCTCTTAAAGTAATAGCAACTGAATAACATATAACCCAGCTTCTGTGATGTCTTAATCAAAGAACAAAAGAAAAAAAGAGGAAATCAATAACTTTAGTAGCTTTAAGGATTCATCTATATTCTATATTCATCTATATTTAATTTAGAATTTAGTGTTTGAAAACTTTATTCAATTTCAGTCAATGGTTAAATATTAGGGTGGAAAAATAACAATTTCCTAGAGCCAGCAGTAGTATTGGTATCAGTGATACTTGCTTCCAGTCATAAAAAAATGTGCCACTAAACAAATATTAAAAATATTCGGTCTTTGTTTTTTTCTGTATTCATTTGAAGATTGAATGTGAAATTATTGCAATATAAAAGTATATTTAAAATGTTTAATGTTATTTAATGTTAGGTGGGATTAATCGCGATTTAATTTCAGAAAAATATGTTTAATTAGTTATTTTTTTAATCGATTGACAGCACTAGTAGAAATATTCGTGTGACTGTTAGTAAAGACAGAAAATTTGCATAATTTGCTCAACATAAATTTAGAAAAAAACAATGTTTTCTTCATTCTCCCTAGGCTTGGTAAAACACAAGATGTTGCTCAACAGCATTTGAAATGGTTCATCTTCATAAATTGTTGTTTGTTTAATTTATAACTCAAATCAAAGGGAAATTTGTTAGTTAAACTTGGATACTGGACTGTAATTTCCAAAAAAGAAAAAAAGCTAAGTCAGAGCAATCAATTTACTGTGAGTAACAGGTAATTCAGATTAATAAATTGCACTCAGTATTTTAAGACGACACTTTTCTTACATTAAAACATGACAGCTGTATTCATTAGGTGGCTAATTAAACAAATGGCTCACATTATGACTTTTCTTCAACTTGTGGTTAAAAAATTAATGAGATATAATTCTGAAATAATACTGCAATTATCCCTTTATATTCTGACAGTATATCTGTATAGCTTTCAGATGCTTGATCTGTATGTGGGTGACATGCATGTAATACTTCAGCACACTGTCTGTATGCATTTTCTCAAAAATCATTCATTCAAAACTGACATAATGTAACATTTCAAAGAAATCCTATGCTATTAAAAGCATTATTACTATGCACACCTTAAACTGGTTTTGGACACCCACAATGACAACTGCAATGCAAATTATAGAAACTTTGTGGCAGCTTTAGAACACATTGTGACATTAAATGTTCAATGGTTAATGATTAGGAAAATGAGGATGTGGAAAATAAAAGGACACAATTTGACAGGTTTAGTTGAATGAGAAAAATCCAGAAGTCCTGAGATCTAAATGTAGGTATACAAAGTTTTATGGGGCATATTTTTTAATCTCAGAGCAGATATCACCAAAATTCATGGAAAATGAAGATAGGGGTACTGACACTTTGCTGAGAGTCTCTTAACTGAAAGAAACTTTTCACACAGACATTAAAAAAGGATCCCATGAGAGTCACAGAGATAGAGAGAGAGATCGTCAAAGAGCACTATAAACCATAATCATTCAAGTCCATCTTTTGAAGTTATGATGGGTGGTTATTCCCGCAGGTGAGCATCTACACTGTGTGAATGTCAAATCTGCATATCAGCTCTGCTGTAGAAAGATACTAGAAAATCCAGGTGTAAAAGAGGACAGGTGATGCATCTCCACAGTGGGTTCTCTGGACAGCATGCTGCACTGAATTATGATCATTGTGGAGTCAGTATCCAGTGTTGAATTCTCTTGTGATTTGTAAATTAACAGGTACAGAGCATAACAGTCAGATAATCCCTTAGGGGCCATTTACATGACAAAATTGAAAGCTTTTTATGTATTTTGACTTAATTTACATGACAATGGTGTTTTGGAGGTCTGAAAATGCAAACTTTTGAAAACGGGTTTTCAAAGTGCAAGTTTGTGAAAACGATTCCATGATTGTCTCAGTGTAAACAAAACAGGTATTTTTGTGAAAACTGTGACGTCAAACGAGTGCACATTACGCATTCGTGTAGAGTTTCTTTACAAAGTGACATCAACTGCTGGCCTGGCATGCATCATACAGTGTTTTAAGTCCTTTACACGGATCCATGTGAACAAGGATCGCTTGACAACGTTGTTGTCTGTATGTGATAAACACAAAGGTAAAATGTTTCCATTTTTAGTACATCGTTGTTGTGTAAACGTACTCTTAGACACCACAATAGCGAAATAAAACCCTCAAAAGTGGCAAATACAAGAACAATCCAAATACTGTTCATAGCCATTACACCACATTTCCCTATTATCTGCTCCTGGAGTTTAACGGATTAACTTTTTTCCTCTTTGCTGTTTATGATATGTTAGTCAGCAAAGGGCTGTTTTTCAGTTAGGAAGAGTGAGGCCTGGTTGGTTAGGTGGAGGTGTAGTGTTAGCACGGTATGCTAAACCTATTAACCGCCTTAAAGGGAAAAAAAAAATCTTCTTTATGCTGTGCCGAAGCCCTTCATATGGCAGAGACAAACATATTTCTCTGACTTGCCACTTGTCTCCATTTGGAATCGTTCCAAACCGGCAGGACGTAATGTAAAAAAAACAAAAACAAAGGCAGAAAAAAAAATTAGGGGGTGGGGGTTAAAAACCTTACGGGCTACTTAAATTCAGTTGAGGACGGTCGGGACCATTGAAATTCTGCCCAAAACCCTAGTGCATTGATCTCAATTTCCAGCCCGGCTTGGGTAAACAGCACAATGTGTGCCTACAAATCAAGTAATTAACACTTTAAAAAGCAACTGGAGCTGAGAATGTATAAGGTCATGTCAAATCTATAATGGAACGAAACTGTGAGAGGAGGAAAAAGATTGTTTGGTTCCCTTTGGCCTCGCCGAGCGCAGCCATGCAGGCAGATGAGGATGTCAGAATGAAGGGAGTTAATACGAGTTTCAGCAGTCATGATCATTGATTATGTAGACTGTGTTCTTTACCGCTGTCAGACAATGCTAGTAAAATGCAACACACGGGAAAACGATTGATAGAAACCTTGGCATATGTATGAAATATATACATATACCAAACTCTAAGCTACTACATAGGAAAAGCCGGAACAGTCATATGAATAAATACATATCAATATAATCACAGGGCAAGAATATTAAAGTACCAACCATCAAAATAAGTTTTAAAAATACGTGAGGTTCAGCAGAGGAGGAAGAGCAGAGTTAATATTTATGCGACAGAAAAACTGGGCTGATCCATTAATTGAAGCCTCCTACTGAAACTAATCTTTCACAGAAAACCAACAATCGGTGTCGACTGAGAGAGACATTATCATTAAACACAATTAAGTAATTAACTGTGCTTTTGCAGCTAAACTGTTCATTAAAACTGTAAAGTTCACCAGTAGTGGTGCTGATTAGCTCATTTTTAACCTTGTGCAGTCTTCGGTCACTTTTGACCAAAACATTTTACATTTTGAAATTTAAAAAATCGTAGCTTCATTGAGTCCAAATTGGTACGAAACTTGGTGACTATATAACAATTGGTATGTGAACACACACACAAAAAATTGAGAGCATGATTCGAAAAAGCTAAGTGCTTGTAAAAAAAATAGTCACACTCATGGTCTTCGGTCAAAAATGAAGTGAATGGGAAATGGCAAAAAAATTTAAACTACAGAAATGTTTGTGTGTACAATCTACAAATCCCCCACGATGCAGAAAAAAAAGCACAGCACTGAAGGGGTGATACTCTAAAACAAGGGTGTCCAAACTAGGTCCTGGAGGGCCGGTGTCCTGCAGAGTTTAGCTCCAACTTGCCTCAACACACCTGCCTTTAAGTTTCTAGTATGCCTAGTAAGAGCTTTTCAGGTGTGTTTAATTGGGGTTGGAGCTAAACTCTTAAGGACACCGGCCCTCCAGGACCGAGTTTGGACACCCCTGCTCTAAACATTCTAGAGAGCAAATCAACACACACACACATACTCACACACACGCACACGCACACACCACACACACACACACACACACACACACACACCACTCGCACCCACACACACACACCCACACACAAAACACACACACACACACACACCCCTATGAACTGGTGTGCCAGTAACACAGCAACTATGTCAAATAAAATCAATAATTCAACTACAATTTAGTAAAGAAGTGGACAGCAAGGAAGGGGTGAAACTCTAAAACATCTAGAATGCAAAATCAACACACCCACACAACTCACAGCGCACACTTATACACACACCCCAATGAACTGGTGTGCCTGTAACAACACAGAACTATGTAAACTAAAATCCATAATTCAACTACATTTAGTAAGAAGTGGACAGCAGGAAGGGGTTACACTTCTAAAACATCAAAGTGTGCAAAACATACACATCCACCACACACACACACACAATTATATACACACACAAATAATTGTATGGCTATAACCATATAGCCAAAATAAGTCAGAAAACTGAAATAAGAGGTTGAAATCAGATCAGACCCAGAAGGATTAAGCTCTGATAAAGCATTCCTGTTTATTTTTGTTACATTTTTTATAGAATTTTAATGTTTTGTGTAACAAAATGCTTTCTGTGTTCTGTTTTGAATGTAGTAATAATAATGCAAAAACCTACAGTTCAAATCAACATTTAAAACAACAACAACAATATAAATCTTGATAAAAAGTAGTCTTTGAGAATCCCTTAATATAAATTTAAATCCACAACCTAATAAAAGTAAACAAAATATGTATAAAAACAACTAGGGAATTCAAAAGCCTCTCTATAGATTCCTCCCTAACAGACTAGTACTAGGAATTTAGACAGACCATTGTCTCTACACCATCTCCTTACATGGTTTTCTTTTCTTGCGCTCACCAGCGGTGCTAATCCTGCCTGTCAAAAATATTTGAAAAGGCCTAGTCCCTCTATTTTAAGAATCTGCGTCGCTAGACCTACACTGCATTAATTGGAAAAAATATATAATAATAATAAAATTAGTGACATTTTAATATACTATTTTCAATGGGACACATTGATAATAATTACTCCATAAACATTAATTATTACAATAAAATTCTCTCAAAATACAAAATAAAAAAAATATTATTGAACAAAAATACATTAGATCATAGACTCGACAAAAATTAGACTCGACAGAAATTACCACCTAAACTCTACAAAAAAAAAACCCTTTAACCATTATATAGGTGTCCACGCTCACCATAAGTTACCGACCACGAAGACCATGAGTGTGATTCACAAATAAAGACCGCACAAGGGTTTTAATGCAACTCCCATTCATCAATGTAGCAACACCAATGAAGCACTGGTATTATGACAACAATTATTATTAGTCACCAATATTAGATTATAGGCCCATAAAATAACATAGGTGAACCAATTAGACAAAAACAAAGGATTAATTTCAAATCAGGTTGGTAACATTATGAAGGTGAATAAGTGATTTTTTTTAAGAGCACATGCTGAAGATAGATACCTAGTAGGGCCATAAAGCAGATGCATATGGCAAAGAGGGAGCTGAAACTGAGGCCCACGTCATCTCGGTAGATGGCCAGCGTCACCTCACAGTGCCGGCCGCGGTAGCCCTCTGGACAGTGGCATGTGAATTTGGAGGGAGACTGTGCCACACAAGTGCCCCTGTGACATGGGCGGCTGGCACAGAGCGTGTACACACAGAATTTACCAGTGGAGTTTGCCTTGACCATGTGACCTGGGGGACACCTGCGATTGAAGGAGACAAAGAGAGAAAAGCATTAATCAAATGGTAATATATGATGTAAAAAAAATTGTGAGTAACTGATGACAACATAAATAACATAAATGATTCAGGTTAGGAAGTTAGTTGTTTCTTTAATTAATGGTAAAGTGTACATTTATTTCCAATACTTCCTCTGGTGGTAGTATTTGAAAAACCTGTTTAGAAACCATTTAAAACTAAAGATTATTTGGTGCTGCTAGTGGTGCAGAAATTAGAGGACACTGTTTTACAGAAAAAAAACTAAAATTAAATTTGGGGAAAACAGTACTAAAATAAAACTTTTTATTTCATTATTAAATAATTTCTTTTATTGACAATTTTGTCTGGTGCTGCTAGTGGTGCAAAAATTAAAAGACACTGGTCAATAGTCAATGGAAAATTCCTTGGTACAACTAAAAATGTCCACACAATGTTTGTAAATGCAAAACTGCTCATAGTGAGCTGGTGGTACATTTAAAAATCTGTGGGAATAAAATAAGCTTGAGATCACACGCTGCATTTCTCTTTGCCCAGGAGATCAGTGTAGAAACAGAGCACTGAAAGAATTAAAAAATTGTCTGAATATATGACAAAAAATCTTGACGTTCTCTCTAAAAATCTCAAGGGAAAACACACATGCACACAGTGTGAAAATCCAATGTGACCGGCACCGAGCGTGCTTATAAAACTATCGGCATGTCAGAGGCAATTCCTGTAGAAAAACAACAACATACAATCATAGACACAATCAATACACAGCAGCTGCGCAGCTTTCACTGCCAGAGAGGACAGGGGATAGGTCCGGGGTGAAGAGCAGCCCACATATATCATACCTGCTTTTCTGCCTTTGACTGAGGCGTATTGACACACAACCCCAGAGCCAAAGTGCATAAGGCTTGGCTAAGTGGAGCGCCCTACTGCGGTGTATCTTACATTGAGCAGATTAGAGTAGATTTTTATTAAAACTAACGTATTTACCTTTTTTGTTCCTTTTTTTGAACAGGATGAAGATGTGTACATGTTTTATGTGTTTTTTTTGTCTCATTTAGTACTGACCTTCAGAAGCTACAGAACACTTACATGTTTCACATTAGACTATAAGTACAATTTGGGGGGTGAAAACTTTCAAAAAGCCCCCCTCCCCCCATATTTTAATGAATTGTGTTTCCTTTTTGCACATCAGTGAATGTTTGAACCTTTGGTAACAGTTGCGTCGTCAGTGTGAAAAAAAAATGGATCTCAAAATCATACAGTCACTGCTGGAAAGGGTTCAAATATGCCAAAGATGCAGGACCTGGATGACTTTTTCTGAAGAACAGTGGGCAGTTACAGTTCAGGACAAACAGGGGACTCGAGGATACCCATTACAAAGATTTTTGTCTTATTGGCTATATGTACACATCTATTAGGTAAAATATCTTATTCAGGATGGTACAAAATAAAAAAAATAACATGCATTTTGTATGATCCTTATTATTTAGGTAAAATAATAAACATTCTGCAAGGTGTATGTAAACTTTTAACCACAACTGTGTGTATTTGTGTACCTGCATTCATGGATTCTCCACAGGTCCACGCAGGTAAAGGGGGGACTACATTGGTTTTTCCGGCAGGAGTCAGAGGAACAACCCAGAGACACACCTTGAGAACTGACCAACGACACCCCCTCTCTGGCCTGACCGTCCAGAGGAATAAACCGCCCATTGAGTCTCAGGTCCCGCATACAGCCTGTGCCAATAAGGAAAAACAAAACAAAAGCCAACATGTTTCATGTTACAGTACAAATATAGCATAAAGTGTGAATCCTCCTCTTACACCTACATAACATGCACTTGCTTCTTCACACACACACATAGATAAACTGAGCTCAACATGATCCACTCATATTCTGAGCTTTTAAGAAAAGTGCTTTTATAGTCCATTTAATAAACACACAAAGTGTGTGCCTCGGGCTAACCAGCGTGCCTGCACACAGGGAACTATTCCACCACCTCTTCTCTTTCATGTCACATGTCATTGTCTTCTTTCCCTCCCGCAGTCAGTTTTTATGCTAGCTGTACTTCCCCTCTACATTGAAGGTGCATTTGAGGCTATCATGAATTAATCGTTCCTATTAATTTTTCATTATTGCCAATACAATAGTGTGTAATCATTACAGATAGAGGAACTGCTGTATGAATTAGCTGATAAAGCTGTACAGAGTCGTCTGCTTGATGTACACATGTGCTGGCTAAGTCTTTACTCTGAAGTTAAATTGGATTAGTGGTAAAACGGCAGTCTACTTCACAGTGCTCTGATATAACTCAGTGATTGGATTTTTCTGGCCATGGGACGCAGCATTTTTGTTAGCTCAAAATGTCATGCTACAGTGTTTATTGGAGTTGTCCGCAGCTCACCATGCACACTTTGACATATTGACTCCATTTCATTTATTGTAACCAACTCATCTATTGCGAGAAGCTCTGGACAGACTGCTAATCAACTCAGAGATGCCAGCCAATGGGAATTAACAATCAGGGAGCTGTATTTGGTGCTGCTTTGAAAGTACAACTTTGTGTAGTGTGGTATGTTTTTCACGCCATGATGCTTATTAGCCAGTTCTATCATATGTGCCAGGTTTGTTTTCTCTTAATGTAGACACAAGAGAACAAGGTAAAACAGAAATTAGACAATGTGTTTGGATCTAGAATAGCATTTCATAACCTTTTTTTCAGCAATGTGTTTTTTTTAAAACTCATACTTCATTTAGCACTAGCAGTAATGTTAGGAAAGAGGCTAAAAACAGTTGCACAAGCAGGTGAAGACAGTCTCAACAACCAGTTTCTTCTCACGTTAATGAGACACCTGAGCTTGTTTGTCGTTAGCAAGTTATGAAAGGTCTGGAGGCAATTTTGCATCTGCTGTTGTATTGTTTTGAAGAAAACAGACGAAAAAGAGGTTATTTGTGATTCATTATTTTAATTTTCTCACAGCCCTGATGCTTTTATTGCATATTACTTAGAATTTTTCTTTTGAATGGCAGTGAATAGTACAACATGGATTGGAAATACGATTTCCAGAGATCTGCATCATGTGTCACTGGAGAGTTGAGCTTCAGGAGCACACCTGTACCTTACCTTGGAAGCTCTTGTTGTGTCCTGAGGGGAATGAGTTGCCCAGCATCACCACAGCGGGATCAATAACAATCTCCCGACTGCGACCCGGCGATCCCGTGACCTCTCGCCGTCCTCCCCCGCCATCCAGACGCAGGGTCAACTCATTGTCATGCCGATCTAAGTGAATGTCATGCCACTCTCCATTGTCTAAACGATAAGAGGGCATTGTCAAGTTGAAGTCCCCATCACCAAGGTTGTAGAAGACACTTAACAGACCCTGATAGATCTGAGAAAGTGGGATAGAAAAAAAAGAGAGAGAATGGTTTCAGTTAATAAACTCATTTAGAATTTTGCAAATTATCTGAGGAATAACAGTGCCGGAAAACAGTGCCGGAGACAAAGAAAAATTGTGAAATTATGAAAATAGTGGTATTGAAGTATAGAGAGGGGCTCAGTATGGGATGAGATAGACCCAACGGGGACTTAATGGGGCAGGATCTGATAAAACGACAGAGCACTAACAGAATTAAACATATCAGCCCTTTAACTGGAGACAGTGGGCGCAGGGAATTCAATATGGTGTCAGTGAGGTTTGCCACTATATTCTTATGTTGCCTCACTGACTCTCTAGTGGTCAGCTGTGAGACTTTCTTTTACTCTCTCTTTCCCTTTGTGAGCTCTTCTTAAACCGATTGCTTCTTATAAATCAAATGTTTCTAAGGAAAGCGGTATTATTCATGAGGGTTTGTAGGATAAAAAGTGTGTAATATCAAAGTACGATATAAAAGCCTGCAGTTTCATGCTTTGAATCATCCGATATCCAACAAGCCCATCACTGTACTGCCTTATAACAGTCTAATAACAATAATTCAACTGTGGTTTTACTTACAAGCATATAGCCATAGCACCACACCTGGAGAAAAAAAATGCCAGGTTTGACAATGAAGTGTGTTTTTATTTGTGAGAAAGAGCAGCTGGCTGATCTCCTGAAGAAAGCCCCAACCTTCATTTTAATTTCAGAATCTTTCTGCTTGTGTCCCAGAGAGCATAATTTGCCAGCCTCCATTGTGGATCCTGGCTTTGTGGTGATGTAAAAAGCAGGACTAATCAATGATGCAAAAGGCAGTGAGGCTCTCAGATTTCAACAACAACTGTAAATAGTTTACACAAACACGGTTGACCTCTGTGAACTTGGCACCTTCCTCCTCTCCCACAACCTACTCAGTTTCACCTGCGGTACAGCTCATGAGAATAATCTCAAACCGGATTGTTAGAGTATTTCAAGGCTTTGCTATTCTGGGTAGCTATTAAAACCTGAAGGCGTACTAATTAACAAGAACATTAACTTTAATCTCTCCATGGAAAATCTTTGGGCTTTTTCCTCATGCCCTAAGATTTACCCCATAAATGCTCACTCTCTTCCCTAGTTGGTGTGAAACGTGTCTCCATGCCGCTCATCCCCACCCAATGATCCAGAAACCAATGTCATCATCTGGAGCAGCAGGTGAAGCCATCTGCCCAGGTGCATGTTTAAGAATTAAAAGTCATTTAATCATGGATCATTATATCTTAAGTGCATAGCACTGAGTATGCCTGGGTTCCCCAACCACCTTTTCATCTTTTGTTACGTGTAAAAAATATTATGAGACATCATCAATCAGTATCATGACAAAATCTTGGGAATCATTAAATAAACCCTTTCTGGTGATATGCTATAAAAGAGAGGAGAATCATAGATTGCCTCAGGGCCGGAAGGTTTTCTCGAGGCGGAACGGGTAGGCAGTGGGCTCAACAAAAAAAAAAAAAAGGGGGGCATCGGACACAAAATCCACTTTTACATGGATAAATGTGTGTTGGCAGTGTGTTGGCAGTGTGTGTACACAACCACCCTATAATGATAAAAATCCATCCAGTGTTTTTTTTTTTTAATCCCCACAAATAAAGCACTTTCTCAGAGCAAGCTGTTCACAGATTTTTGGCAAAGTGATGTAAGTTTGCCCAGGCCCCTCCCACGACTATTGATGAACACTGCTATTTTAGCATAGAACCGCCCTGAGTGAGATGTAAACAGTCCGCCATTGTTTTGACGCCGGAGCAGATGTAGACAAGACTGACTCCTAAGCGATTGAGGTCTTCTGTTGCTGGATGTAATAATGAACAAAGCAGTCATCATTTACTCCCGACATCTGAGCCACTGAAGACGCAGTGAATTACGTTTGTTTCTGAAGGGAATGCGTCCCCGATTTACATAAATGTGTTTATGTTTGCGCGAATCATTCGTGATTTAGCTTCACCTCCAGAAGAAGTGAGTATAAGTTTTTTTTTTAATGAATCTTTGCAAATCGCCTTTCCTAATAATGTACTAGGTAGAAAGTTCCACGGAAGAGAGAGAGGCGTTGTGAGCAGAGCTCATTAGCGTGTAAAGGGACATGCCATAAACCGGATCGCTGGCAACAGAGTGTTTTTGAAAGGGTAAATCAAAAAGGTATTGTTTTACACGACCATGAGAAATTTTAACATTAAATATGTCAGAGACTTTTCAATGAAGACCTAAAGATCATACCAACTTGGATACCAAGTGGAAAAAGGGCATCCATGTCACCTTTAAAATAAGCTAAAACAACTAAAAATCAAGATATTTCTTATTTTAATTCACCCCCTAAATAACTTTTCACTATTTTTTCAATGAAGATCTAGAGGTCCCACATTCTTATATATACAGTGCCCTCCAGTGGCGTGCAAAGTGGCGCTAAAGTGCACTTACTGTGATTTCTACGGAGGGGGAAAGACCGTGATTTCTACCAATTTCTAAACAACCCATAATAAAATGTGACATTCTCCAGAAGAAGTGAGTATATAATGTGAGTATATAATATAAGAGTTTCTGACTTTAGTCTCCTCTTTAGCTGGTAAATTTCATGTTCAATATAATTTAAATCTGGAGATTGACTTGCCAATCTAAGACCTTCCATTTATTTGCCCTGATAAGCTCCTTGAATGAACTGGCAATGTGTTATGGACCATTTTCCCATTGCAATATGAAGAGCTTTCTGATGAGTCTGGTGACATTTTCTTGAACATTGGTTGCCAAGATGGTTTTGTACCTTTCCAAATTCATTCTGCTACTGTCATCATACATTAATTCATCATTAAAACTGAGAGGGCCTGTTCCAGAGACAGCCATGAATGTCCATGCCATGACACCACCTCCACCATGCTTCACAGATGAGGTTGTATGCTTAGGATCATTCGCAGTTCCTTTTTTTTCACCACACTTTTGCTTTCCCATCACTTGGATAAAGGTTAATCTTA
Source organism: Sinocyclocheilus anophthalmus (assembly GCA_018155175.1). Classification (NCBI taxonomy): domain Eukaryota; kingdom Metazoa; phylum Chordata; class Actinopteri; order Cypriniformes; family Cyprinidae; genus Sinocyclocheilus; species Sinocyclocheilus anophthalmus. Next base: position 428,340 of record JADLZN010003806.1, read on the forward strand.
ATTTCTGTCCATAAAACTATGTCCATTAGTCTCTTAATCTGTCCATAAAACTCTTCTCCAAAACTCACCTTTCTGCTTTTTTGCCAACTCTAATCTGGCCCTTCTATTTTGGTGCTGATCAGGGGTTTGTATCTTACTATGTAGTCTCTGTAATTCTGTGTCAAAGTCTTCCACTGACATTACATTGTGAGACCATCACCCCAGCTTTCTGGAGGTTGTTGGTGATTTTACAGACACATATTTTAGGGTTCTTTTTCACAGCTTTTATGATTTGTCTGTCATCAACTGCTGTTGATTTTCTCAGCTGACCAGTTTGTTGTTGGTTGCTCATGTTGTTGGTGATTTCTTTCTTTTTCAGGACATTTCAAACTGTTGATTTCTTCATGCCCACTGTTTTTGATATGGCTCTAATTGAGTTCCTGTTTTTCTTTTAGCATCCACATTGCTTGCTCCTCGACTTCATACTGTTTTTTTTTTTTGTGTCATCATCAAATGCAAGACTCAGAATGCAGAAGCAATGGATATAAATGATATGACACATTCCCTGCTTTTAATATCTGAACAATTAATGCATCAGGACACAGCTGATCACTTACAAAGACCTGTGAGGCAACTGTTCCAATACTTATGCTCACACCAGATAGCGGGATGAAAATCTAAAAGTGCTGATCTTCTTAGATGGTAAAACAAGTATGTGTTGAAACACCCAATAGTAAAATGTTACATTCTGTAGTTTTGTCTCAGATTCATCTTTTAATCATATTTACAGATTTCTTGACTTCACAGCAAACAGATCAATGTTGTTTTACTGTCCCAATACTTATGGAGGGCACTGTATATTTATGAGGTAACCTTATTTTAAAAGTGTTAATTCTATACCTGGGAAAGTCATGTAAATTAACACATTTTTTAAATTCTAATGGCTTTTTTTTTTTTGCAAAACAATATACATTTTCCAGTTATGCCAAGTTCTAAATATTTTATCAGGTAGAAATTGTAAGTAAAAATATATATTTAAAAATACAGTAAATCATGTTATCTAGTAAATCATAAACAAAAGTCATGTAAATCAATTGGCTGGAGTGGTAATCTTGCAGAGCATTCACAACTCCTGGAATGGTTAACTTTAATTATTTTAGTTGGAGTCAAAAAGATTGAGAACCACCGATTTAGAGGTCTATATTTTGGTTTTTCTGCTTATTCTCAAAATGGAAAGATAGTCTCAAATACGATATTCAAATGTTTTCTGTGAGCTGTCTATCATCAAAACCTTCAAAATACTAAAAACACTACTACATAATGACCACATTGCAACTGAATGATGTTACCTGAATATGATTTAACATTTGGCTCTGTATTATGCATCTCACTAAATCTCTTCTGCATATTTTAAAAGCAGCATCTATCTGGGCTGCTCATAGGGTTGTTTTCCAGTGTCATGGTTAATATTACCAGATAAAACGTCCCAGGTTATGTATGTAACCATGGTTCCCCGAGGGAATGAGACGCTGCGTCGGGAACCCGCTAAGGAACGCCTTCAGCGATACCAGCTCTGAATCATATGCGGTATAATCAGTTGCCGATGGGCAGGACGTCAGAGGGCGGGTGACATTCATGACCAGGAAGCTTTAAAAGCACGTGAGGAGCAGCAGGCACTAGGTTCTTAGGAGTGGAGCAAGCTCTAGTAGGGATGGCGGAAGTAGGGCCTTGCGACGCAGCGTCTCGTTCCCTCGAGGAACCATGGTTACATACGTAACCCGAGACGTTCCCCTTCAGGAACTCGAACTGCATCGAAACGCTACGGGAACGAGAGGTCCGCGCTGCCAGACTTGCAAATCCCTGCCTAGTGTGGAAGAGCACAGCTATGGCAAGAGAACTGAGGGGCCTGGAGTGGCCCGCAAATCTAGGTCATAGAACCTGACGAAAGTGAGGGGCGTAGACCATCCTGCAGCGTTGCAGATGTCCTGCATAGGAACTCCTGCGAGAAAGGCCTTGGAGGCCGCCACACTTCTTGTTGAGTGAGACTTGACCTCCAATGGTGAGGGGAGATCAGAGGACTCATAGGCAACCGTAATGGCATTCACTATCCACTGGCTGAGGGTCTGCTTGGAAGCAGGATTACCTCTCTTAGGGGGACAATAGCATACAAGTAGTTGGTCTGCCTTTCTCCACAGGGCAGTTCTGTTGACGTATGCATCCAGTGCTCGAACTGAACACATACAATTAAGCCTCTGCTGGGCGGGCTCCCTAAAGGGAGGAGGATTATATTTAATTTATTTATAAAAAGCCTGGAGTACGACAGGCCGTGGTGTAGAGGCGGGGACCTTAGGGACATACCCCGCCCGAGGGTACAAAAAAGCTTTGGCCAGACCGGGCGCAAAGTCGAGATAGGAAGGAGCCACAGAAAGGGCCTGCAGATCCCCAACTCTCTTTAGAGAAGATATAGCCAAAAGAAACACAATCTTTAACGTAAGAAGACGATCAGAAATCTATTTGATAGGTTCGAACGGAGGACTACAGAGAGCTTCTAACACCACAGTGAGGTCCCAAGGAGGGATACGAGATCGTACCTGAGGCCTCAGCCTCATCACACCACGGAGGAAACGTGTAACCAGGGGGTCATTGCCCACTGAGTGACCATCAAGAGGGGTATGGTAGGGCGCTATAGCCGCCACGTAGACCTTCAGGGTGGAGTGGGTCAACCCTGCAGAGAAATGGGTCTGCAGGAACTCCAGTACTGTACCAAATGGGCAGTTAACTGGGTCAAGCTGGCGATCTCCTCACCAGGAAGTGAAGAGTTTTCACTTCAGGGCATACAGTTTCCTCGTGATGGGAGCTCTGGGCTATGTATGGTCTCAACAACCTCGGTTGAGAGGCCAGATGCTATGAGTTGTGCCCCCTCAGGGGCCACACACATAACTTCCACAGCTCCGGGCGGGGGTGAAAGATAGTACCCTCCGCCTGTGAGAGGAGATCCCTCCTGACGAGAATCTCCCATGGAGTGCCGTCGAGGAGAGAAATCAGGTCCGAGAACCATACGCGACCTGGCCAGAACGGGGCTACTAGCAATAGACGAACCCCGTCCCGACGCACTCTCTCTAGAACTCCCGGGAGCAGAGCGATCGGGAGAAATGCGTACATACGCAGCCTCGGCTATGTCTGTACCATAGCATCCAGTCCGAGAGTAGCTGGATGAGTCAGAGAGAACCAGATGGGACAGTGCAATGTCATCTGAGTCGCAAACAAGTCCACCTGAGCCTGGCCAAAGACTCTCCATATCTGCTTCACCACCATCCATTCCCCGGGCCTCGGCCCCTGCCTCGACAGGATGTCTGCTCCCATATTGAGATGCCCAGGAATATGAACTGCCTTCAGCGAGAGGAGCTTGCCCTGGTACCACACAAGGATCTGATGCGCCAGCTTGTATAAGGGGCGCGAACGCAGACCTCCCTGGTGGTTGATATAAAAGACCACCGCTGTGTTGCCAGTGTGCACCAACACATGGCGATCTCTTAGGTCTGGAAGAAAGTGTTTGAGGGCTCGAAACACGGCCAGCATCTCCAGGCAATTGATGTGCCCCTGTGAGATGGCGACCACTCCACAGACCACGGGCAGGGTGGCCACTCATGACCACACCCCAACCGGTGAGGGACACGTCCGTCGCTAGCGTTACGCGGCGACAAGGAGCTCCCAGCACCGGGCCCTGAGACAAGAACCAAGGTTTCCTCCACATGTCTAAGGCACGTAGGCATCGCCGTGTGACCTTGATCATGCGAAGCGGGTTTCCCCTCAGGGAAAACCCCTTGGTCTTGAGCCACCACTGTAGGGGTCTCATGTACAGCAGGCCAAGAGGTATCACGTTGGACGCTGCTGCCATCAGACCCAGCAGCTTTTGAAACTGCTTGACAGTGAGTGACCGGCCTTCTCTGACTCCCACAACTGTAGTGAGGATCGACTCGATCCGAGCAGGAGACAAACGTGCCTGCATCGTGGTCGAATCCCACACCACGCCCAGATAAGTGGTCCTCTGTAGTGGAGAAAGCACACTTTTCTTGGCGTTTAGTCTTAACCCCAACTTTCCCATATGAGCGAGAACGACATCTCGATGCCGAACCGCCATCTGCTCTGATTGAGCTAACATCAACCAATCGTCGATGTAATTGATGATGCGGATGCCCTGGAGCCACAGAGGAGCCAGAGCGGCATCCACACACTTCGTGAAAGTATGGGGTGAGAGTGCAAGGCCAAAGGAAGAACCCAGTGTTGGTAAGCTTGCCCCGGAAGCAAACCTCAGGAACTTCCTGTGACTGGGAATGATGGAGACATGAAAATAAGCATCTTTTAGATCTATCGTGACGAACCAGTCCTCGGACCTGATCTGAGACACGACCTGTTTGACAGTGAGCATTCTGAACTTCAGACGCATGACTGAGCGGTTCAATAGCCGCAGATCTAAAATTGGACGCAACCCTCCATCCTTCTTTGAAACGATGAAGTAATGGCTGTAGAAACAGGACTCCCGGTCGAGAGGAGGGACCACTCATGGCCCATCCTTCTCGAGGAGTATTGGATTCTTGATGTTCAAACCAGTGAGCCTGCTTTGGGCCAATACTGTTACTGAGAAGAAAAAATCCCCTTCTACAGGCCGAAGGGCGGCTCGGAAGCGCTGAACTGAATGCGATAGCTCTTTCTACAGTTTGCAGGACCCAATGAGATACCTTTGGCGTGTTTCACACGCTAAATAATCTACTAGGGAACAAGTCTCTCGAGAACTGGCCCTCTGGTGTATTTGGAGCATGATACTGGGTGCCTGAGCAGCAGCGGGACCAGCAGGAGATCGACGAGGCTAGCTGCTGAGAGACCCCCAAAGGACGTGTCGAGGCTCTCAGGCTCCGTTACGTTTCTCGGGTGCGGAAAATACAGAGAGAAACCTGGGCTGGAACACTGGCAGGGTTGGCAGAATGGTTTCCCGAGGGCACTGAGGAGAGCCCTCAGCAGTCCTGGACTTAGGTCTGTCAGGACCGCTTCGCGAGGGCTCCTCGACCTGAAGCAATGCATTATTGTACGACCCTCAGATCGGGCCTCGCCTAGAAGCCCCGGACTTAGAGCGCGCAGTCCGCGGTCCCAATGCGGGGACCGCGAGAGGCAATGCTCTGTTTTTGGACCTCCCTATTTGAGGAGCTGGTACCCGGCTGGGGCTTCTCCCGCCCAGCAGCCCCCAGAGCTAGAAAACTGCGAGGGAGAAACCGCTGGAATGCCGCTGCCTGTTTACGAGCCTCCTGGTATCTGTCGATGACGGAATCGACGGCGTCGCCGAACAGACCAGAAGGTGCAAGCGGGGCATCCATAAGGCAGACCCTGTCCTTCTCTTTCATATCGGACAGGGTCAACCATAAATGCCTCTCCGCTGCCACCAGAGCTGCCATGGACTGCCCAATAGCACGGGTGGTCTCCTTGGTGGCACGGAGAGACAAATCAGCGGTCCTCCTCTAGTTCTAGATATAATCGGTTTGAACTTGCTCGCTTTCATCTCGTCTTTTAGCAGGGCGATTGGTACGCCGGTAACACTGACATAGTGTGACAGACATGCAACCAGCCTGAACCGCTGAGAGTACCATGCCCACAGCGCTGAAGTGGTTCGCAGCGGCTTAGAGGGCAAGACCGGAGCCTTCAGAGATGTAGCGTCTGGACCACTCAAACACACAATATATATTTTGTTAGCTAGATTTCACAAATACTTTGTAACACCCCAGGACGCAGAACAAGACCCTGGTTTCATGGTAACCCAATACATTTACAACCTTGTGGAATGCGAGCCGACTCTCAGCTGCATTCTCCAGAAACAAGGGGCACATGCACAGTAGAAATGGCCTTTTCTACTTAATTAATTCATAGAAAAACCTTTCTTGCATGAACACACATATTCTTCAGGCCATTGAGTATATTATTGCTGTTTTGTATTAATCTGTTGTATCATAGACTATTTTATTCATGCTTACGATAAACCACTCATTCATATACCCTTACATATACCGTGTTTAGTATCTAATTCGCCTTCTTATGATCGAAACAAAAATATTGTATATTATATATTGGTACATAGGCAAAATATATTAGGGCCCTGAGAATCGTTAGTATTTTCGATTCAAGTTCCATATGCAAACTACCATGCTTCCACACAAAGGGTCATAAAAACTCCCCAGTATCTCAAAACGCCCACTTGGGATTCCGTCTTTTCTCATTGGATAAGCCCATCTTGAGTGGCGGGGATCTTCTCTGACCTTAAAGGTGACACACCATGTGACCGCCCAGTCGGTGGTTCGGTCAGATGCAAATGAAGATGTGAGAAAACGCTTCAGGAAAAGCTTTGTGCCAGGCCTTTCGGCCTCGACTTTTCCATTCACCAAAAATTCTCTGACTCAAACTGGTTCTTTTCATCAACTAAATTCAGCAAGATCTTGGGCCTTAAGATTTGCATCAGGAATATCTTTCAGACCGCCGAGACTCGCTAAATATCAAACTTAGTCTTATTAATTAATACATTAAATATCAGTTACACCTTTTTAAAAAGGTGTGTTTGAACTAAGAATCTGAAGTCTCCTTCAGGCTGTAGATCTGCTGAATAACAAATGGTACCATAGTTTCATATTCTTATTTCTCTTCTCTTTAAAGGGTTAAACTTTAACCCTTTCCTCTACAACTGTATGGTGTGTGTGTTTGTGTGTGTGTATGTTAGACCAGTTTGTGTGTATGTAGGATGTTAGACTAGGTTAAGTGTTTATGTAGTTAATAAAACTTTACTTGTATCACGCTTAACGTGTTCATTGTTAGCTCATAACCGGAGTCACTAATCATGAAGATTTACGTTACAAGATTTAGTAGAATTGTACAGTAAGAAAGTTATTTCCCTTAACCAGGAAATTAACGTTCTTAGAATTGACAAGACAGTTGACCCTGAGTGGTCAGCTAAATATCTACAGCGGATCTAAAATATTCATAATTAAATATAACTAGTTATGGTTAATTATTCATATTTCCTGTTGTGAGCTAAATTCGCTACAGAGACGACGCCGTGCCAGGTGACAAATAGCTCGCAAGCGTCTGGTCTACCCGGGGCATCGCTCTGTAACCACATTCACCCAGCCCCGCCACATTTCCATAATAATCAGAGCCAGGGACGAATAAGCGGGCCGAGAATGATTTCTTCCACGATCTCGACACCTCAGTGTGGAGATCGGGAAAAAACGGCAGGCTCCGGCGTGGAGGTATCGACTTGGCCCGCAGAAAGTGTTCATCGAGTTTGCACACAGTCTGTAACGCGATCTGCTTTCGCCCTTTTTTGTCTTTAGTTTAGACATCTTTTTTTCTGCTGGAGCTTATATTTTGAATGCTTGTGCAACTTTTGGACAGACAACAATAAATAAGACTCACAGAACATAAATCGTGACCGACACACACAGAGAGCTTTGCTGAATGACAGAAAGCTAGCACCGGCTGCACCTCACGTGCTTTTAAAGCTTCCTGGTCATGACGTCATCCTCCTCTGACGTCCTGCCCATCGATTCGACTGATTACACATATGATTCAGAGCTTGGTATTGCTGAAGGCGTTCCCCTAGCGTTTCCGACACAGCTCGAGTTCCCGAAGGGGAACCAACTCAGTACACCTGTCAGTAAGCTCTAAACAAGTTCTGAGTGAGAATTCCTTGAATTCAAAGAAAAAAACACAGACTACAGAACATTGATATTCCACTGCCGCTAATGGACCTGTGGCTAAGTCTCTTGAGAAGAAATTAGATGATCAAACTATCATTTCCTCCTCATCCGCTGATGATAAGAACACCTTGCTGAAAATGTCTCAGTGAGATGATGCATCATAATCAGACACAACAGGCAATGCTAAATGGGTATTGGCACATCACATCAATTAGCATTATTGCTAAGGTAATTGAGAGGAGCACAGCAGGAGATTAAGTTTTAATCTTTCGCACATGGCACAAAGGCAGCATCAGTTCCTGCACCGCTGCGAAGCCTTGCAAGAATCACAATATAAGCAGGTAATGAAATCTGTAGCCTGCCACTTTAGGGGATATAAAATGTCTTCTAGCCTGTCTCACAGACATGTCTAATTCATGCCACAGATAAATCACCCACGATTTACATGGGAGAGTTAGAGAGACAGAGGAAAAGGAGAGGAGCGAGAGGGAGAGGGAGAGAAACAAAGCAGCAATCAGCAATCCGACTGCATCATCTTAAAGCAGGTGTTGAGAGAAGAAAAAAAAAAATTTGAAAAAATGAGACAGCCTTGGAGTGAGAGGGTAGATGCCATGCATTCTGCAAGTGTATCAGCCGAATCGGGAGACGCATACTAATGCCTCTATGATTAAACACAAACTCGTTGCTCCATTCAAATTCTCACATTGCACCGCTGTTGCAACAACGTTCGCGGGGTCTGGCAGATGGGCTGCTATTACAGAGCACATCAAGAACAAATAATCTTTATATGCCGGCGGTCGACATTGCTCATTTGTTGTAAGGACATTTCATGGGCATACATTTGTAGGGAAACAGAGGAGACATTTAAAACATTCATTACAAAAAATCACTTCGGAGGGTGTAGGCAGGGTGCTCAATATTTCTGGTATACTATCCAAGTTAATGTTAATTTATAAATATAATATTGTTCAAAGTTAATTCATCTTTTTTCATATTACATTAATGTTAATTTATACAACTTGAAATGTCAAAAAATGTATAAGCAGCATGCGTTCAAAAGTTTGAGCTGTCAATTCATCAAAAGAAAGCACAACCATTTTCAATATTTTTGATGATAATAATAAAAAAAAATGTTTCTTGAGCAACAAATCTGCACATTAGAACAATTTCTGAAGGACCATGTGACACTGAAGAGTGGAGTAATGGCTGTTGCTATATTAAAATAGAAAACAGTTTTTTTATTGTATTAATCTATATTTGTATTAAATGTATTTTTAATCAAAAAAATGCAGTCTTGGTGAGCTTGAGACTTAATTAAACAAACAAAAATATGGTTATATGTACAATATAACAATATGGTTTCAAATTGTTAACAATATGTGACCTGTGCTGGCAAAATGAGTCAAAATGAGCAATTTTTATTTTTACATCCTCTATTAAACGACATTCAAAATTATGTATGATTTGTTGGAATCGGACAAAGCTACACTTGTTTGACGTTGAGGGAGTCAGCAAAGTAAATTTAGAGAAAACCTGATTTAAAGTTTTCTGAAGGTTCCAAAGCAAAATCATCCAGCAACATTACATCTTTTCCCCCACTTCTTTTCTAAATAATCATTACTAGATTAATAATCACAATATAGCTATTTTTTATTTTATCTATGTTGTTATAAATAAGAACCAATGCAAAAAAAGAACAACTATAAGAAAGAAACAAGTGTAGCTTATAGTGTATTACTTTTTTCATTTTACATCTAAACATAAGCATTCGAATAAGAAAAAACAAACACTAAAATGTAAAATTCACTTAAGTGTGTTCATTACAAATAAATTATTAAAACTACAAAAGCAGTTCAATCAAGAGCAGCAAGGTATTCCCTCTTTTCTTTTATGGGTTGATAAACATTATGGACGACAAACCATATAAGATGTAGTGTAATGCACGGATCTAATTTAATGTTACACATCCAATGTTTTTCCCCAACAGTTCCCCAAATATTCACTTCAGGACAAAACAGTTTTTATGTTTGCGTGAACACTTTAAATACCGTAATTCTGTGTATCTGTGTAATTTATGGGCTTAGAGCGTGGGGAATGCTCTCTCAAAAGGACAAATAAAGATACTACTCATTATTTGGAGAATTGGGATTGCTTGACAAGGGCTTAATGAACTCATTTGTGTGAAAACCTCAATTCGACGTGTTTACTTTTTTTGCCTGTAGCTCAAAATTATCCTGTGCGCATTCCGACTTATTTTGCCAGCACGGGTCACATATTTAATATGCATCATGGACTAACAGTAATAATACATTAGAAATATTCATTTCAACACACTTTACCATTAAAAGGTTTGGGGATTGGTAAGGTTTTTGTACTGTTTGTTTTTTAAAGCAGAATATGAAAATCTTTGGAAAAGAACAGTTAATTTTAAAAAAGAACATGATAATAATACACCTTCAGCAGAAAGAAAACCTTGATAATGCATTTGCTATATTCAAGGGAAGTGAAAAGCATGAGAGAGAAAAAGAGAGACATTTCAAGAGCACTAACCTCCAGTTTGAGATATTCATTCTGTTCTTTAGACAGCATGCTGAGGATAGAGCTGCTATGTTTGCGTGTCCGGACCAGGACCTGAACCTGCGTGTGTCTGGCCGGGAGCGTGAAGGCCAGCTGAAAGTGTATGTGACTCCTTCCATCAAAAGAATACTCCGGGACCTCTGTGAAACACAAATGTGTTCTTCAGATGCAGTCCTTAAAAAAGGATGCATAAACAGTGAAAAACGCCCTGGGAGAATATCACAGGATGTTCCAGTCGTGTTACATAAAGAAGCTCTACAAATTCACAAAACAACTTCTGAACTGCACATTTGTGCCAGAGTCGGTGTGTGTGAAATCCTGGCGCGGGTGCTAACACATCCCTCCTACACAGAAGCAATTCAAAGATATTTGCCTGCCCCAGTGAAAGCCTTCACACACAACACCCAAACACACACATAGTGCACAACACACATACACAAGTGCACCCACACACACACACACACACCATACACAAGTGCTGTGCCGCACACACACCCACCCACAACACACACACACACACACACACACACACACACACACACACACAAACACGACACAACACACAGCAGTTTTCAAACATTCACTTTTAGCAAATGACTTTCTTATCTGCTTTATCTTTATGACTCAGTCTCTCTGTCACATTCACTTGTGGGCAAACAGACATGACTTGAAACTTTGGGGACAAGGCTGGCAATTACCCTTTTCACACTGATGCCCGCTGTACCCAGGTATGCACTGACAGCTGAAGGAACCCCACTCTCCGTGGCAGCGCCCCCGGGTCCCGCAGGAAGGAAAACCCATGTTCACACAGCTATTGTCCGTCATCAGACATCCCGGAGCACTGCCAGATGAGTCAGCTGGTGAACCGAGGTCATAAAACTGAGAGAGAATCAAAGTGAGGGTTACACACTAACAGAAGTCATGAAAACACTGAGAGCAGCAGGGGGAAAAAAGAGAATAAGCTAGTATAAATAAGGCAGAAAATAATGGTCAGGATAGGCAAAACTGGGAGGCCTTGAAAAGATAAGAGATGAAAAGAGAAAGAACGTTTTATCTTATTTGTGCATTCACTTTTAATCCAGCCTGCCATAATGAATATTGCCATGCAGTGCAGGCCACAGCCACTTAAAAAAGCGGGCCTGTAGTGCTCTGTATTAAGAGAATGGCGAAACCTTGAGGCCTACAATTCTCATCACAACAGAAAAACCACGCACCACATTAGATCAATTTTTCCTTTCATCTGATGACTCCCATTTATTCATGCCCACTCTTCCTAATGACGTGTTTTTGAAGTGGTTGCAGCATGAGTTTGACCCTGTGCGGGAACCGGTTGCACCTTGTACAGACAGATAGCACGGCTGATTTACCAGCACAGCTAAATAAGCAAAGGGGCTGCATTAATTCCACTGAACTGCTGTTTGTCACTATTATTTCACATTAGACAGGTTGGTTTATTGTCATTTATTTCCTAACAAAGGAAGAAGTCAAATACAGTGTCTCCTGAGCCACAGTTTGGAAACATTGAACCTCTAACACTTCCCACACGTGACCTGGCCATCGGACGACATTAATAACACAGAGAGAACAATAAATACAGACAATTTACAATAAAGCCACTGGTCAGTAGTGAAATTCAGCAATATTGTATTTCTGAATAATGACAGTTGTTGTTGTCGTTGTTGTTTAAATAATATACAAAGAAATAAAGGTAACACTTTAGTACAGGGACCAATTCATTATTATTAACTAGTTGCTTATTAGCATACTATTATTAACATATTGGCTGTTTATTAGTAATATTATAAATCACATATTCTACATGACCCTAAATCCTACCACTACATGAATAACACTACCTTACGAACAATAGTTTGTAATGCAAAGAATTGGGCCTTAAAATAAAAGTCTGCTGAAAAGAGTGTTTTAATTTGTAATCATATCACAATCCTGTTTTACTGAATGTTTGGTAATGAAGGCAGATGTGATAACTAAAGGCAGTGTTGGGGGTTAATATATTACAAGTACGCAGTTCGTAACAGATGATTTTTAAGTAACTAGTAAAGTAACGCGTTACTTTTTAATTTGCAAGAGAATATCTTAGTTACTTTTTCAAGTAAGTAACGCAAACGTTACTTTTTTTTTTCAATTTATTGACTGACAGCTCTCCCGTCCCCATGTTGAGAGAAATCAGAAGAAGTTACTGTAGCTCTAAAATAAATATGAATATGCATTAATTCATCTCACTCACAAAAAAAACTAAACACAGTTTCAGTATTCCTCAAAATGAATAAAATTATGCAACTCAGAATATGACGCGAACCTGAAATAATTAAATGTTAAACAACACAATATCCTTTATGTATTTAATCCCATCTATTAACCAATGTCTTTGCTTCTGACCTTGGATGATCCAGTTCAAGCGTACTAATAAGCAATAATTACTCTAGACAAACATTTGTGTGGTTTTTTTATTGCTGAAGTGTGTTGAAATTTCTTCTTCTGCATTCGACTGTACGGACGTAAATTTACTTTACCTTCAGCCTGAGGCTCATTCATTTCACTTCTGGTGTGAAAGGCTTTTACAGTGGGTACGGAAAGTATTCAGACCTCCTTAAATTTTTCACTCTTTGTTATAGTGCAGCCATTTGCTAAAAATCATTTAAGTTAATTTTTTTCCACATTAATGTACACACAGCACCCCATATGACAGAAAAACACAGAATTGTTGACATTTTTGCAGATTTATAAAAAAAGAAAAATGAAATATCACATGGTCCTAAATATTCAGAACCTTTGCTGTGACACTCATATATTTAACTCAGGTGCTGTCCATTTCTTCTGATCATCCTTGAGATGGTTCTACACCTTCATTTGAGTCCAGCTGTGTTTGATTATACTGATTGGACTTGATGAGGAAAGCCAACACCTCGTCTAGTATAAGGACATTACAGCCACAGTGCATGTCAGAGCAAATGAGCATCATGAGGTCAAAGGAACTGCCTGAAAAGCTCAGACAGAATTGTGGCAAGGCACAGATATAGCCAAGGTTACAAAAAAAATTCTGCTACACTTAAGGTTCCTAAGAGCACAGTGGCCTCCATAATCCGTAAATGGAAGACGTTTGGGACGACCAGAACACTTCCTAGAGCTGGCCGTCCAGCCAAACTGAGCTATCGGGGGAGAAGAGCCTTGGTGAGAGAAGTAAAGAAGAACCCAAAGATCACTGTGGCTGAGCTCCAGAGATGCAGTCGGGAGATGGGAGAAAGTTGTAGAAAGTCAAACATAACTGCAGCCCTCCACCAGTCGGGCTTTATGGCAGAGTGGCCCGATGGAAGCCTCTCCTCAGTGCAAGCCACATGAAAGCCCGCATGGAGGACTCCAAGATGGTGAGAAATAAGATTCTCGGGTCTGATGAGGACCAAGATAAAACTTTTTGGCCTTAATTCTAAGCGGTATGTGTGGAGAAAACCAGGCACTGCTCATCACCTGTCCAATACAGTCCCAACAGTGAAGCATGGTGGTGGCAGCATCATGCTGTGGGGGTGTTTTTCAGCTGCAGGGACAGGACGACTGGTTGCAATCGAGGGAAAGATGAATGCGGCCAAGTACAGGGATATCCTGGACGAAAACCTTCTCCAGAGTGCTCAGGACCTCAGACTGGGCCGAAGGTTTACCTTCCAACAAGACAATGACCCTAAGCACACAGCTAAAATAACGAAGGTGTGGCTTCACAACAACTCTGTGACTGTTCTTGAATGGCCCAGCCAGAGCCCTGACTTAAACCCAATTGAGCATCTCTGGAGAGACCTAAAAATGGCTGTCCACCAACGTTTACCATCCAACCTGACAGACCTGGAGAGGATCTGCAAGGAGGAATGGCAGAGGATCCCCAAATCCAGGTGTGAAAAACTTGTTGCATCTTTCCCAAAAAGACTCATGGCTGTATTAGATCAAAAGGGTGCTTCTACTAAATACTGAGCAAAGGGTATGAATACTTAGGACCATGTGAAATTTCAGTTTTTCATTTTTAATAAATCTGCAAAATGTCAACAATTCTGTGTTTTTTTTTGTCAATATGGGGTGCTGTGTGCACAGTAATGAGAAAAAAAAATTACTTAAATGATTTTAGCAAATGGCTGCAATATAACAAAGAGTGAAAAATGTAAGGGGGTCTGAATAATTTCCGTACCCACTGTATATTTGCCAAAAATATAACTTTTTATAATAAAATCAAACAAGCAAGCCCTGCCCAGATTTAAAAAATAACTCAAAAGTAACGTAACACATTAATTTCCATAAAAAAGTAACTAAGTAATGCAATTAGTTACTTTATGGAGTAACACAATATTGTAATGCATTACTTTTAAAGTAAATTTCCCAAACATGCTTAAAGGAACACTCCACTATTTTTGAAAAGAGGCTCATTTTCCAAATCGGCTAGAGTTAAACAGTTGAGTTTTACGTTTTCGAATCCATTCAGCCGATCTACGGATCTGACAGTAGCACTTTTTCTGGAGTTCGCATAGATATTGAATCTGGTTGGACTGTTAGCATACTCGCGCAAAAATGACCAAATTAGTTTTAATTTTTCTATTGTAAGAATTGCCTCTTCGTAGTACTCGTGTATACAGACCGACGGAAAATTAAAATTTCGATTTAGGACGAAGATGGCTAGGCAACTATAACTATCATTCCGGATAATAATAAAGGAACTTGCTGCCGTACCATGGGTGCAAGAAGGACAATGATATTACGCAGCGAATGAAAATAGTCCCAGCGCGCTCCCTGTGCAAGCAGGTGGTCACTTTGGTTATGTTGACGGAAGTTAGCCTATTTTCATGCACTGCGTAATATCATTGCGCTAATATCACAGAGCATCTGTGGTGCCCCAACGGTCAGACTAAGAGACAGGTGAAGAAGTGAAGGGTGAAGAAAGTCTATTTTGAAGCAGTGGCATCTATGATGTTGTAATAAGGAACATTTTGTAAAACTTTCATTGTGACCATTAGTATCATCGTTTGGTGAGAAATACAACTTGATTTTCTTGTACTAGTATCATGCCCCTGGACTCTTTAGCCTTGTCCAAATACCCACACTTACAGTCTTTGCACTTGACCACTTGATTACTTAAATTACGTATTTCCTGTATTTTGCCCAAGTGTTCAAGTGAGCATGAAGACCACAAGTGTGTGTCGAACTTTTCATTCCCTGATGGGACACACTTGTAGTGTTGTAAAAATGCAAGTGTTTACATAGCTTTATTAAAATTTTAATTTGAAATACTTAGCATTTTAAAATCAACTTCTAAATGTCTGTTCAGTAGTCCCTATAACATGACAATTTTAATTTGTGGTGCTTCTAATTAAGTGATAAAAAGCAGTTGCAAATGTTGTACAAAATAAATATCACCACTACTCATCTTTGCACCAATAAAACGTAAAAACACTGTTTTTCTACCAAATTATATGTAATATTATTATATTAATATTTAACTTACACTGGAAAGGTTTCCGTGACCTCTCGCGAGATCTCAGCAAAAAGTCTCACGATTTATTTCCAGAACATGATGCATGATGGGATACACTAAGCCTCGAATAGTGCTCCGGAGCGGTAATCGAGATAGTGTGGATTTAGTGTGCTTTAAGGGCACTGCGCTCTGGCGTTTTTAAGACCTGGGACAGTCTTGCGCACTTACTTCCTGTCGCACGCACGCGCTCTCAAGTGGCCAAGACCGCAAGTGTGGGTATTTGGACAAGGGGTGTGTTTGTTTTTCCCTCCCAGGTTGCTGTGTTCACTTTAATTAGTCTTTCCTTGCACCTGTGTTTTCCCAATCACCCAGTGTTTAAAAGCCCCAGTCCTTTCGGTTAGTGTTTGTCGGTCCTCAAACGTCATTCCTTGTGTTCCAGTGTCTCCTACGTTCCCCGTGTGATCATTAAAGACTGTGAATTGAAGTTATCGCCGTGTTTCCTCGTTCCTTGCCTCCCGAGAAGTGTGACACTAGTGTGACTTTTTCATATTTATTGCTTTTTCATAGTTATTTCATAGTAATTTGCTGTGGGGGGTTTTTTGTGTACACCTCTGAAAGGTCGGTCTTTTCACTGTAAGGTTAAGAGTTCGGTTTATTCTCTTGCTTAAGTCTGGTTTTAATAAAGGACTGTACTTTCTCTTTTATGATTTCACGGCTCAAGCAAACCTGTGTGACCTTTTAAGTAACATACTGTAGTTCCCAGGGGTGTCATCAAATTTGATGACTCAAATTGCGTTGCGCTTGACTGGCAAAAAGCCAGAGACTGCATTCAGGGAGCGCTGGATAGGTTAGTATAAATGAGTGGAGTAATAGCATAACTTACGACAAAAGAACAGAGATAAAATAAAAATAACAAATTACATGATTGGTCTAGTAGCGATCTCCGCTCGTGAAAAGCGCTGCCCTGCCTGTTTGATCACCGCCCAGCAGAAACACGGAGCGGGCACGATCACTGGAACTAGCCTCATCATCACTGTGACCGCTGCTGTTAAATATTCCTCACTTCTTCTGTTTGTCCGGAGGTGCACCATGAGTGACGGATACGCATCCCGCCACGACCCTCGCACTCTGCCAACTCGATGTGCTTTCATTTTAATTTTTATTTGTAATAAACACACTCTCTGAGACTGTTTTGTCAAATCTCACTGTTTTGGTTTGATCAGTTACGTACTTTAATGCATGTGCATTTTTTTTTTAAACCTCGATTAACCCTTAAATGCATGAATGTTTCGCTAATCATTATTACATATTCTGGTCTTAGTGACCCGAACCTATATATACACAGCACGGATGGATCTTTAACTGCTGCAATAGCAAAAAACTCTCTTGATATTTTAAGAACAATTTCAGAAGAATAAAATGAAGCATATTTCGTTACCTTTTGAAACTAAGGGTTCAATTTGAGCAGATGATTTTACCATCGCTGTCATCGTCAGAGCGCACTTCCACAGTACATTCAATACTGCTCACATTCACAATCTCAACCATGTCTCAAAAACTATCGTTTTTCATATTCAAGATTTTGATCACTGGCAGCTTATTCACCACACCCACCATCAAATGACAGTGACATTTATATTCATTGCGTATAGTAATTGCTCTGAATTAAAGCCATTCAAACCACTTCAATTTCTGCTGATGATATTAGTTTGTTTTATGCCTGCAGTAATTATGAGTGAAACGTCACGTCATTATTGTGTATCAAACAGTGTCAACTTGAGGAAAAAAGATGCATTGCACAAAATTAGTTATCAGATATGTAAATATAGTTGCGCAGGAAAAAATACTTACACATTTACATACCTCGGGTCTCTAGCGACCCTATACACTTTTTACAAAAAAATTAATCAGAAAACTGGCATTCTTTTATATTTTACTATTTTTTTCTTGTCATATTGTTTATAATTAATAGACTAAGAAATACTAAGAAAGTTGATGTCTAACTAAAAAAAATGAAGTAGGGAGAGAGTAGAGAATGATGTCCCAGGTCTCTAAAGACCCGAGGTATGCATTTAAGAGTTACGTTTAAAGTTAATCCATAATTGAGATTTAAATATGAGTTTAAAGTTATGTGCAACAGGATTAAAGTTAATCTTAAATATAACTTAAATCTGATCAAAATGATGGGTTAAAAATGTAAACCTGCTTATTTTTAAAGGTTTGAAGTTTGGTGCAACAGAATTATTAGATAAACCTTGATTTAATCTAGATTTAAAATTAATCATTGCAAAACATTCAGCTATAATTTGAAGAAGAAAAATGCACATTAGGCCGAATGTCTGAAGTGAGCAAGCAGCAATAAGCCTAATGACCATTTAAAATATAATTTGAAGAAGTGTTCCTTTCACAAAATGAGTATTGCATATATAACTAAAATATAGGCTTCTCAATTTTTCTCCCTCTTGCAGGCACTCATGTCACTTCCATTTCTTTCAGGAAAAAATTTATGAATTCACAATGTTGTACAAACCCAATTCCAAAAATGTTGGGACACTGTACAAATTGTGAGTTAAAAAAGGAATGGAATAATTTACAATTCTCATAAACTTATATTTTATTCACATATCAAATTTTAGATAACATATCAAATGTTGAAAGTGTGACATTTTGAAATGTCATGCCAAATAATGGCTCATTTTGGATTTCATGAGAGCTACACATTCCAAACAAGTTGGGACAGGTAGCAATAAGAGGAAAAGTTAAATGTACATATAAGGAAAAGCCGGAGGACCAATTTGCAACTTATTAGGTCAATTGGCAACATGATTGGGTATAAAAAGAGCCTCTCAGAGTGGTAATGTCTCTCAGAAGTCAAGATGGGCAGAGGAACACCAATTCCCCCAATGCTGCGGCGAAAAATAGTGGAGCATTATCAGAAAGGAGTTTCTCAGAGAAAACTTGCAAAGAGTTTGAAGTTATCATCATCATCTACAGTGCATAATATCATCCAACGATTCAGAGAATCTGGAACAATCTCTGAGCGTAAGGGTCAAGGCCGGAAAACCATACTGGCTGCCCGTGATCTTCGGGCCCTTAGACAGCACTGCATCACATACAAGAATGCTACTCTAATGGAAATCACAACATGGGCTCAGAAATACTTCCAGAAAACATTGTCAGTGAACACAATACACCGTGCCATTCGCCATTGCCGGCTAAAACTATAGGTCAAAAAATAAGCCATATCTAAACATGATACAGAAGCGCAGACGTTTTCTCTGGGCCAAGGCTCATTCAAAATGGACTGTGGCAAAGTGGAAAAATGTTCTGTGGTCAGACAAATCAAAATTTTAAGTTCTTTTTGGAAAACTGGGACGCAATGTCATCCGGACTAAAGAGGACAAGGACAACCCAAGGTGTTATCAGCGCTCAGTTCAGAAGCCATCTCTGATGGTATGGGGTTGCATGAATGCGTGTGGCATGGGAAGCTTACACATCTGGAAAGGCACCATAAATTCTGAAAGGTATATCCAAGTTCTAGAACAAAATATGCTCCCATACAGACGTCATCTCTTTTAGGGAAGACCTTGCATTTTCCAACATTACAATGCCAGACCACATACTGCATCATTTACAACATCATGGCTGCGTAGAAGGATATGGGTACTGAAATGGCCAGCCTGCAGTACAGATCTTTCACCCATAGAAAACATTGGGCGCATCATAAAGAGGAAGATGCGAAAAAGAAGACCTAAGACAGTTGAGCAAATAGAAGCCTGTATTAGACAAGAATGGGACAACATTCCTATTCATAAACTTGAGCAACTTGTCTCCTCAGTCCCCAGAAGTTTGCAGACTGTTATAAAAAGAAGAAGGGATGCCACACAGTGGTAAACATGGCCTTGTCCAGACTTTTTTGAGATGTGTTGATGCCATGGAATTTAAAGTCAACTTATTTTTCCCTTAAAATTATGAATTTTCTCAGTTTAAACATTTGATACTGTATGTCATCTATGTTGTATTCTGAATCAAATATTGAAATTTGAAAACCTTTTTTTTTCAAAAAAATCATTGCATTCTGTTTTTATTCACAAGTTGTACAGTGTCCCAACTTTTTTGGAAACGGGTTTGTAAATAAGTTCTCAGGAAAATCGCACAAACGCCCCAAATTCTCGATCAATATGCATATTATAATTAACAATATAATTTTTTTTTCTATTAAATTATTAGTCTTTGTACTCCTAGGCCCAATCCCAATTCTACCCCTTAGCCCTTCCCCTTTCCCGTTTCGCGTGTTCATGTGAATGGGTAGGGGTGTCTCGATTCTCTTTTGTTTGGAGGGGTAGGGGTAAGGGGAAGGGCCAGATAGCCCTTCAAACGAAGATTTTTCAGGGACCACACTTCAAACGAAGGGGTATGAATTATCTCAGCGTAAACCGGCTTCAGGGGCAACATGGCTGCCCGAGCGAACAAAAAGACACATAAATGTAAGCATTTTTGGCATTAATAAAGATTTTAACGAAAAGTAATAATTTGTTTTATGTTACATTCAATCGTGAGTTCATATTTACGGTCATGTTACTCAAAGAAATGTTTGCAAAAAATCGCTAATATTTGCTAACTAACATCATATCATTACCACCCCCAAAGGGGGAAATGCAAAGATAGTGCCACAACATATTTTAATGTCTGATCAGGGCGATAACCACTGTAAACATTGAGGGGGGCTAGTCCCCCCAATAATTAGAAATTGCTAAACCCTTTTCTCAAATATTGCCAATTCGAGAGAGAGAGAGAGAAAGATGAAAGTTGCGTGTATACGCATCTGTGCGTTTCTCTTTTTAGAGTGAGTTTACTTAAAAAACAGCGATTTTATCCTCTTGTTGCTGGAAAATATAATGTAGCGATTCAGTATTTAAACTGTTATTAATAAAAGTCGTGGGGCAGCGTTGACAAGTTTCTTTTCTCCTGGATGTGTGAGCTGCGCGATCTCTGATATATGTGTGTGTGTGTGTGTGTGTGTGTGTGTGTGTGTGTATGTGTGGTCAGTAAGCAGCGCATTAATACAGAACGATAATTAAAGGCTCTAATGCACACCAGCACACCAGTATATGTGTGTGTATTGTAGGAGCTAGACGACGTATGATGATGTGTGACGTAAAGTAGTGGTGTCCCAATTCTTAGGGGAATATTTTCACCCCTACCCCTTGACACTCCGTTTCAAGGGACAAGGGGAAGGGGTAGGCGGAGGGGTAGGGGAAGGGGAAGGGGTATAAAATAGAATTGGGATTGGGCCTTAGTTATAAAGGATGGTAGCACAGTATTTTTGAATGATTGTCTTCACGAGTTTGTCTGCATCCAAATTGCATGTTTCCTCTCACTTGTAAAGTATGCTTGCAGTTATTTCTTCTATTTCTTTCAAAGCAGTTCTTTCTGCATTTCCGCTCACATATTTTTAAATCTTTTTAATTGAGGTTCCAAATAATGTCTCATTAGCTTAGATATAACACCTAGAAGCATATATTCGTATGCACACATGAGACACAAATTTGGGCAAAAAGCACTAATGACTTGTTTAAGACTTGAATCTTAAAGCTGAGGACTTGCAACTCGACTTGGACTTGCCTGTCTTGACTCGGGACTTGACTTGGGACTTGTCTGTCTTGACTCTGGACTTGACTCGAGACTTGAATGCAAAGACTTGAGACTTACTTGTGACTTGCAAAACAATGACTTGGTCCCACCTCTGGTAGTTCCCTACATGTACCTCCCAAAGTGGCTCAGTAAATGGCATAATATCCTTAAATCTTAAAACCACTTTGCCATGCACCCCATAACACTGTGTATTTGCCACCAAAAAAAGTCTACTCCGAATTCTTACAGGTCAACAACAGGGAGAGAGCATGAGGAAGTAAACTATTTGAGAGAAGAAAGTGGGCAGAAGAGAGTCTAAAATAGCAATTCTACCTCTGTCCTTCCTCCTCTAACAGTCTATGACCTGCATTCCAGGCAAGCCACAGTAGCCTAAGTGAACACTTCTGTGCTGTTTCTTTGTGTCTGGCGACCACTGGTTAAGTGTTTTAGGCTCAAGAACCTTCAACTGGGTCATGATGTTAAAATGAGAAAACAAACAGTCACCCACTGTAACAAACCTTGACATAACGTGGAGTGAGATCACAGATCGGCTTAAGACTATGGCCAGTGGCACGGTCGATTATACCTCACTTCAAATAACACTTCTTGGAAAGAGAAAGTGTGAACTAGGCAGTACACAGCTTATAATCAAATCTCTTTTAGCAGCTAAATAGTTAAAAGTACATATACTGACAGAACTACGCTGGGACGTGTATTGGCAATATCTATGGTTGGTATATTTGTGACTAGTGCTGGCAAAATGAGTCACAATGAGCAAATTTTTAAAAATTAGTTATTTCTATTTTCACATTGTCAATTAAAAGACCTTCAAAATTATGTATGATTTGTTGGAATCGGATGAAAATGACTGAGCTACACATGTCTGAAGAGTCCGCAACTCAATTTTGGAAAAATCAAGTTAACGTTTTATGAATGTTCAACCAATAAACAAACCACACCCCCCAAAAACCACCCCCCCCACCCCCCCCCCCCAAAAAAAGCAAAATCTCCTAGCAACATTGTATATTTTCCTCCAGTTCTTTTCTTAATAATAATTACTATATTAATAATCACAATATATGTATTTTTTATCTTTGTTATTATAAAAACAGATGCAAAAAAAAACAGTAGAACAAATATAAGAAAAAAAAACAAATAATGCATTACATTTTGCATTTTACATCTAAACAAAAAGCATTCAAGTAAGAAAAACAAATAATCAAATATAAAAATCACTTTAGTGTGTTCATTACAAACAAATTGATTATTAAAACTACAAAAGCAGTTCAATCAAGAGCAGTGAGTTGATCCTATGTTCTTTTGTTGTTTGATTAACATTAATGAGACAGACGGCCTGTATATTAAGACCTACTGTAATGCACAGATATAATGTTGCACATCAGATGTTTTTCCCCAACATTTCCCCAAATGTTCACTTAAGAGATAACAGATTATGTTTGCGTGAATACTTAAAAACCTTAATTCTGTGTATACTGTATATGTATATTTATCTGGATTGCGCACTGACGGAAGCACCTTTTATGCGGGCGAGAAGGGAGCAGAGAAAAGGTACTCCCCTCAGAAAAAGTACAAATAAAGATAATTGTGTTTAATTACTATTTGGAGCATTGGAATCACTAGACGAGGGCTTAATGAACTAATTTTTGTGAAAACCTCAAAATCGATGAAAATCAACATTTTTCAGTTTTTTGCGTGTAGCTCAAAATTAGACCGTGAACATTCCAACTAATTTTGCCAGCACGGGTCACATTTGTTACAAAAAACACTCAAAACTGACAGTGGACACAACCCTAAAAAGTCATGACATGTTTTCTTTTTTTTTTTTTTTCCTTCTGTCTTTGCTCATCTAAAAAGGGACAACATAAAATACCGTTATTTTGAACTTTCTGTTCATCATCAAGAATCCTGAAAAAATGAAGCTTGGTTTCCACAAGAATTTTAAGAAGCACAACTGTTATCAGCATTGATGAATTCATAAAATAGGCTTTTTTCACCTCCAGACCTAGAACAACCAGAGAGAAAAACTCTCGTATACCAGTCCAAGTCATAATTGTGATGTGCATAATAAAGCTTCTTTATCTTTCCTTCTTCCCTCACTCTATCACTGTTTTCGTCTGCCCTCACTCTATCAAAGATTCATCTCTGTTTGTACTGATATGCATGCATTTCCTCACCTTGCTGTCCACAACGAGGTTTCGGATACAGCCAGTAAAGTGCTTGTGTTGTAGTTGAGGGTAGATATATGGCAGGTTCTCATTCACTCCTCCTAGCTGAAGCACCTGTGTCACGTTCAGATGCCTGAAATCGCATCAGAGGATGTTGTTACCCTAACCACTTTTGCTTCTCTACCACACGAGTTAATAATGTGCTGTATGCTATGGAGAGGTCATTTTTCACTAGAGATTAACTCTGATAATTCATTTGACCTTTTAGATTGAGACATTTGTGTTATTGTAAATGTTTCAAGACATTATCGAGTCAGTAACTGGCATGAGGCTCATATGTAGAGTGAGAAAGAGTATGTAATGATTGTTTCATTGACTGCTATCAAGGCGGAAGAATGATTTCTTTAGCATTCAAATTTTAATGGTCCATCAGGGCCATATTTTTTTAACACTTTAAACAATTATGCATTGGTGTGAAAAGAGAAATAAATTAAGTGATTTACTTGTCCATATTTGGTGTGATGCCAGTAACTTCACAGGAAGTGTGGTCTTCAGTAGTTAGCCAGCTGCCCACTCCCTCCATCTCCATGATAGTGGCTCCTGCACAGCGGTCAAGTGTAAAACGAACCTCCTGAAGAAGAAACGTGGGTGAAAAAGAACCTTTATCACCACAAAAATGTAGCAATTTGACTTCCATGAAACACCATTGATTGGGAGCATATTAAACATCATGGTCTGAGACCATTTAATGTAGTACTTTTTAAATAAACCTCGTATTTCCCCTTCTGATCCATGTAATACATTCCTCTGGTCAAAACCTTGTTGCTACATATTATTGAAGCTGTATCTCATAACATTCTCAGAAACGTGACTGGTATCCATTCTGCTAATGTTATTTCTGTTTGGGTTCAATTTGACCTCATCAAAAACACTGCTGAAAAATAGAATAAAATAAATCAATTGGTAGAAGAGGTAGAGTGTGTACTGGAAAATATAGAATGTAAAAATTAATTGGACTGATTCATGTTTTACAACGGGGTGCTCCGATATACCAAACAAAAATAATGTAATATTTTCAAAAAAGTACTAAGTATCATCCAGATACGTCAATTTTAGGTACATACTTCAAGCTTCGTCCTTGGGTCACTGAGACCTCATACAAAGACGAGGTTTGTTACTCTAAAAAAAATGCTTTATCTAATGCAACCCTTTTGGGTTGTTTTTTTTGACATAGTGTTGGGTCAGTTAACCTATTGAATGATATTTCATTTTAAATAATAAAAATGTACTCTAAAATCTGATCAGTTTATATACAATATGTTTTATTCAATGGCAATTCAGTCTTTTACAATCATAAAATACTCTGTAACCATTCAGTAAACTTTTTAAGATGGGACAGGAGCAGCAAGAGCAGCCAATAGGAATCTGTGGGAAGAAAACTGCTATCAGTGGGCTGTTCCAGTTCATAAATGACAATCTTATATATTCATGTTTGATAAGTTACATCAAAAACAGCTTTACCTCATGCCATCTGGTCTGTCAGACATTTAATTTTCAACCTGTCAAACGCATAGCACGTCAGTTAGGGTTACAGTTGCGTCGCTAGAGCACAGGATCAATATCGCTCCTATTTTAGTCAGTGGAGCGCACAGAAACTTTGTTACATATAACAGCAAAGTCGCATTGTGTTTAGCCCTGGTCACACATTTGTAGATCCAGTGGATGCAGTGTTTGTAGAAGGATAGTGTTCCAAGCAGATGTTAGTTGCAACATACATTTAAACAAAAAAGTACAAATGTGAGACTACAGACGTTTTCCTATTTGTACAGTAATAATTTGAAAGGAATACAATGTAATACAAACCTTAATTTCATTCAGGAAGTTTCCTATCAGTCAAGTTTTCTCTCAGGACAGAACACAAAATGACCGTTGATAGATGTATCGAGTTTTAACCAGTTTGGCACAGTTGGGTAAAAATAATAAAATATTACAAATAACCTAATAAAATGACCCAAAATGCTGAACCCAGCATTTGGGTTAAAAAAAAGTTTTTTTTAGAGTGTATATACACATACACAGACAGACGTATGCAGAACATGGATACAAGGATATTTCACTCAAAATGAAAATGCTGTTATCATTTACTCATCCTCATGTTGTCCCAAATTCTAACCCAAGTTCTTCTGAAGCTCAAATGTGATTGCTTGATGTGAGATCCAATGAGGTTTATTCTCATACACTGACCATATTTGATATGCTCTGTGTTGATCAATGTTTATGTCTGCATAAAATCCTAAATTAAATATGTTCATCATATAAAGCAACCATGTCTCTAAACTGCTTGATTAATATGGATTAATTTTACCATGTTTTCATACATTTTTTAAAGCGTAAAGCCAAAAATTGGCTCAAAATAATAAAAATCTTTGATATCCTGAAACTAAAATTTTTTTTTAAATTTCTGTGAAATCCGTCAACTACGACAGACCAATATCTGTAGACTGGTTCTGACTTTCAGTAAATCAGGGCAAAAGCCATTAAGTGTATTCCAGCCTTAGATGTCCGCATATACAGAAACACAAATCAAGAGCTCTTTCTCTCTGAGATCTTCAATGCTGCAAGAAGCAACAAACAAAAAAAGGTGTTGTGTTTCCTCACACTTCACCCTCTTTCTCCACTCTCTGTAGAGGCTAAACCCTCAGGCGTGGTAATATTAAACGCATAGCATGTCAAGATGCTAAAAGCTCCAACCTGCAATGTTCCCTTCACACCCAGCAGGATGCCTGGCGTCCTGTTTGTATCGAACAATAAGCGTTATAATTTCAAGCAATTTCAGACTGACCCTAAGGCAAATTGCACCACGGCAAGACTACATGTCAGTGCTACTACAGAGCCTAGCAGCAACAGGGTAGCTGCTGAATCTAAAATAGTCCTGGCAACACTGAATACAAATTAGCACACTAAACAATGTCTGGGATCGAGTAAACCCTGACTAACAGCTGTCACCACAGTTCCACTGTCCCTTTTGGATGATTTCAGAAGAGATAAGTAAGACTTTGACTTCTACAAAAGTGCTGAGGTGTACTATTGGAGGTAGATGGCTGGGCTCAGCAGTCAGTCGCTTGCTAACGGTGAACACTTACTTTGCTGTTGCTCCTCACGTCCAGTCTGTGCCACCGTCTATCCGCTACGTTCACGTTGCCCGGCAACTGCAGAACCAATGTACCCGAGCCGTGGTTAATTTTCAGGGTAGGGGTGCCGTCGATCAGTTCTGAGAGAGAAGGACAGCGACAGACAGAGAGAGAGATGAGAAGAAAGGGTAGATATGTGGACAGTTAAAACACGGACACAGAACTATGAAGGAGTGGAAGATGGTTATAAAGACTCAACCTTGAGCATGTACACCGTCGAAAAACTACCTATTGAAAGCATTATATAAGCTCAACCAACAGCAGGTTTTTGACTAACAAATATATCACATAAACTACCCCTTTGTTTCACATTACAAGGTCAAGTAAGCACTGCAGAGCCTGCCTCAATTATGATTATATCATCCTCTGGCATAATAGGAAAAACATATTAGAGAAAGTTCTTCTTTTTGTCTGAGTTAGTCGATTGGCAAATTAAAAATTAATGAAGCCAGGAAGACTCCCTAAAGCTTGGTATAGTCTGACTGTGAATCTGAGCATACGGGAAGAAACGCCTCCAACTAATTTCACATTTGTCAGCAGGGTCTTTGCTGTTAAATAAGCCTTCACTTTGGCCGACATATCTGTCTTGAGTTTCACCAACCCGCTTTTCCAATATGTCTTCAAATTCTCCCTCTATTTTCTTATTTGTCATCCTCTCGATTTCTTCCTTTGATGCTGCACTTTTGTCATTTCTGCTATGTAGCACTGTTTGGCGCTGACGGTCTGCTGACCGTGAAAGTGAACTTTCGCTGGGCACAATGTTTTCTTTCTACTGTATAAGAGGTAAGATGAGCTGCAATTTAGCAACACTAGATGCTTCTCAAAACACATGTACCCACTTCATTAGCTCAAATCAAATGGCTGATTCTCCAGACAGATTGTCCTGGCTAATTCCTTCACACCGTCATTAAAACCTCCCATTCAACCCTCTACCGCCCCCCCCCCCCCAGGGTGATTTGCCGTCCATCTGTGCTTATTCTGGCTGTCACTCTATGTCTCCTATTATTTCTTGCACAGAATGCTCTGGGTAGTGAATGCCTTCCATCATCCTCCCCTGTTTTAACCCATTCAAGTGGCTCATGAGTGCTGAGGGACTTTGTCTCGCTGTATCTGTTGAGGGGGATGTTTGGTGTGCACATGCTGAGACACAAATAGAGCAATGGTGGAAATAATGGCTCAGAAGTACTGATTAATAATATTGCTCTGCACTTTGCAGGTGTTAGCTAAGTACATATTTCAGTCACACAGTGTGTGTGTGTGTATATATATTATATTCACTCTTCACATAATACATACATTTTTAAATTTCATCAAAATGAGCATTTTATCAGGCTCCTATGTTTAGGTTCAGTGATTTTACTCTAATGGTAATGCATAGGTCATTTTCTATGCAATTAAAGTGAAATAACTGAACACAAATGTAGGAGCCTGATGAAAATGCTCATTTTAGAAGAACATTTCAAATGGCTTTTAGAGGCTTTTGCATCTGAACTCTTAATATATACAGTTAACACACACACACACACACACATCATCTCATATATATATATATATATAGATATTATATTATACACTAGTGCTGTAAACGATTAATTAAGCCATCAAAATTAAAGATTTGTTTACAAATATAGTATGTATGGTTTTTATATGTGTATATATATATTATTATATATATATATATAATAATATAGATATACTTATATATATATATATATATATACACCACACAGCATGGATATATTTCAGAAAAATATGTTATGTGTATATATTAAATATATTTATATATAAAATAAATTATATGAATACAAATATATACATGTAAATAAATGCAAATATTTTCAAAATATATACTCTATGAGTGTGTATATATATACATAATAAATATACAAAGAACACACACATATATTATGCAACCAAAAATGGGTATGCGTTAATCATTGACAGCACTAATTATAATCAATATTATAAACACACAACATTAACACACAATACACACACACCACACACACACTGTGTGACTGAAAGATCTATATCATCAATTAATAATAATTTTATGTTATAATTTGGATTCTGAGCACCAAAACAGCAGGTAAACTGGGACACTGAAAGACTGGAGTAAGGCTAGCAATTCAGCTTTGCATTACAGGAACGGAAAGTACATTTTAAATCTACGTAGAAAACAGTTATTTAAATATTATAATTTCACACTTCGATTATTTACAAAAAAAAAAAAACATATTGCTGTTTTACTGCATTGTTTATAAAAAAATACAGCCTCGGTGAGCAAAAAAAAAAAAATCATGATGAAAAAAGTTCAATTTAATATGCGTGTGTGTGTGTGTGATACATTCCTATGTTTGTACCTACACAAACCACACACAACAACATCTGGGTGAACATTGTTTGCTCTGTCTCAAATATTATTACCACATCTATCATCTTGAAATTTGTTTTTCCCTGAACAATGTAAATTAATGTTTTATGTAATACATTTGTGATAATCAAATGTACTTGTTCACAATATTTTTTTGTGTCACTATTTCATTTTAATTCCCAGGATTGAAAAATAAAATTGCCAATAAAACATTAAACATAGCCTTACAACTCAAAGATGACAGTGAGTGTGTGCGCTTGTGTTAATTACTCTCAATTGTATCAAATCTCAGCCGATACACAGTGTAATTTTGGGCATTTTGTTTGTCTAGTATATGTAACCTGCAAAGTTTTTTAACCCTTGTCTGCATAGCAAGGACATTTAAAATTTCACAAATTGAAATTATAAACCTACTGCAAATCCTTTATATTTTTACAGAGAGACTTCATGCCATGGTTCATACAGCTGAATGAAATAACTATATAAACTCCTCAGAGTTTCTTAAACTGTTCCTATCCTGGCGGTTTCCGATGGTCTCATTGAATTCTCTCTCATCCTATTTCTCTGTAGATGTCTCCAGGTTAACTCCCGATGGGATCAGAGTGTTGAGCTGGAGATAACAGTGAACATGCTGGGTGAGGAGCAGTGCTGCTGTAATCTGGGCTGAGAAGCCCTTTTCAGAGGGAAGCCCCTGAGAATGGAGCACAGCTCTCCTACACCGACACTGTCACCAATCCTGTCCCAGACATGAAACGCTGCTGACTGAGAGCGAGACCATGTCTTCTCGGGCTGACATGACATTTTAGGTGGAGTGCAGATGAAGTGGGATTGAGAAAGGAAGGGCAACAGGAGTGAAAATGAAAGATGGAAAAGTTACAAGTATTGATTTGAGAGGA
Source organism: Sinocyclocheilus anophthalmus (assembly GCA_018155175.1). Taxonomy (NCBI): domain Eukaryota; kingdom Metazoa; phylum Chordata; class Actinopteri; order Cypriniformes; family Cyprinidae; genus Sinocyclocheilus; species Sinocyclocheilus anophthalmus. The sequence continues at coordinate 458,380 of JADLZN010003806.1, forward strand.
CTGAAATGAGGGGAAGTAATGAAGGTGTCTCTACAAGACAGACAGAAAGAGGATGTGACTATCGGAAGTTTCTAAAGGGTGAGACGCAGTGTCAGCTCAGTTTTTAAGGTGTGTTCCACTCTGTCTGCACTAGTTGGAACCTGTCTATGGCTTTTGGGCTGATATTAATATCACTTCTAATGATAGGCCTACGTTTTCCTCCAATTCATTATATAAACTTTTAAATAGTGGCTATCATAAAAACTAATGACATATATATTACTTCAACAGGTTAAAAAATATAATTAATCTAATAAAGTATGTATATTTACCAAAATGTTACTCTCTAAGATTAAGTAATTTTTTTCTAGCTGGCTAACTTACGAGCTAAGTTGCATTGAATGGCTACTGAGGTAAATGTAGCGTTCCGTGATGTTGTCCACAGATTGTTTTATTGACGTCTAAACGTGATAACACGAATTAAGATAAAGTTCAGTAAGTTGTACTGTGTCACTCAACATACCTTCTGATGTCATATTTATTTCATGCTTTAACGTAAAGCGGAAGGGATGATCTGTTCACGTGCACTCACGCTGCCATTTAAACTAACCGAGGCGACTACAGCGTTCTGTCACGTCACAGTAACGAGCGCCAAAATGTTTTTCATATTTGAATATTGTGATAAAATGGACAGAATTTGAAATCTGAGACTTTGTTTCATATCAAAAGTAACAAAGTACAAAGCTTAGTGCAATTATTGAACAGAAACACGCTCATATTTTGTGAAGCTTTCCCGCATCGGCTGCAAATTGGGATTTGAGAATATTTGTCGCTTCATTAAAATGAAAAACGATTAAAATCGGGAAATGATATTTTCAACCCGGCCCTAGGTGCTGGTGTGTTGTTGTGTGATATATAAAAATAAAAACTTCAATGTAGCAAGTACCATATCCCATTGCAGATTTTTTCTTTCTTGTTTTAAGCATAAGATTAACTTTAATATCGATATTTGTGTTATAAAAAAGGACAAAATTACAGAGTAAGAATCCCCCCACCCTTTCTTCAGTCTATGGGATATTTTCACCTGTTTCAATGTCTACTAGGTGAAAGTTTATGTAGCCTATGTCCACCTAGAAAAGTAATACCAACCAACACCATGCCACACAATTTGAGATATCATTTGAACATAGGCTACCTGTCAACATTTGGGTATTGTGCCATTGTGATTTAATGTGCTGTAATGTCATTTTTCCACCATGTCTGATATTAAAATCAGTACGACACACTTTGCAAAAGGTATGTGCATTGTCGATATGGCTTCTGTCCAGTTGTTGTTAAATTTACATGTTTTTTGTTTGTTTTTTTTGCCAGAGAACCACCTGAGTCTTCTCCCCCCATTCTGTGGTGCTTGTTTCCTTCCCGCGCTACTTACAGTAGGCTACTGTG